>CM042013.1:14244129-14844129 GCA_023525715.1 Cichorium intybus | reverse complement strand
AAATAACCATTTATATAGTATTATATTTAGAGTGAACCTATACCAGTTTAAATTGATGAGATCTCTGATAACGAATCGAAAATTAGATTGATTGGAACTGTATCCCAAATCAATTCAAAAACCAAACATAAATTTAATTTTTTTCTAATATAAAACAAAAATATTTTTAATATATATTCTCTATATGAATTTTCTCCTAGAACACGACCAATAATTTGTAAACTATTGGTTTTTTACTTTTGGAACTGCATGCAATTTATAAGCACAAAAAACACTACACTTAAGCGTACGTGAGGCTCGAGAGAGATTACATGAAACAGTTTATAACATAAGAGGAGTTCCAAGCATGCCAATTAAGAGAATTACATTTAGATCTACACTTAATTAATCCAATTGAAAGTGTTTAAACTAATCTCATCTGTAATCATCATAGTCGCATGTCTTTCATTCCTGAAAACCCTTGCGTTCCTCACCTTCCAAATCATATAAAAAGTGGTGTAGATAAAAAATAACATCAACTTATTAATCTTTTTACCCCGCTTATAGACTTACGCATATCCAATAAATAACCACAAGTATGAGGCTGCCTGATAAATGGAGAGGACCATCTCGCCAACCAACTCCATATGACCACAACGAAGGCGGGACAAGAGAAAAAAAATATGATAAGTACATTCCTCATTGATTCCACAAAATGGGCATAAAGACGAAGCAACATTGAGCCCACACTTGTTAAAGTTCATGAAAGTAGTAATTCTATTTTGAAGTAACCTCCAACAAAACAGCTGATTTTTACTGGTATCCATTTGACCCGTATAAAAGACTCCAAATAATTACAGCTGGACCGATTTTTCATCAACATCCTCACGACTTTAAAAGAAAAAATATCATTACCTTCCTCTTCCCAACTCCACCTGTCCCTTCCTGCAGCAAACTAAAAGCATCTAACTCGTTAAGAAAAACTTAGAATTGATTAGACTTCCTTTCCACCTCGAAGTTGTCTCCGCCAATGCCAACAATAGTTCAAAATCCACCAATTTTCTATAAACTATTAGCTAAAACTATTATACATTAAGTTGATATACAAATAAAAAGGATATAAATTGGAAAGAAGTTGTTAAAAGGACTATGTATATAATATTAATACAATTTGACTAATGGGTCGCAATTAGACAACTTTTTTTAGTGATGATTTGATGGTTAGTCAAGTGATTACAAATAACGAAAGGTGTTATTAGGCTAAGCGGTATCGTTGCCTACGAAGTCGGAGGCATCGGCTGCCTGTAGGCGCCACATAGGATGTTATTGAAAATGCCTTTGGATGCTTACAATGGGGGGTGGATGTCATTTTATACCATTTGATTTTTTTTAATTGAAAGAAAAGAGAGATAGAGAGAATAAAGTAAGAATCTAAGAGAAGAAAGATGGAAAATTCATCGGCATTCCTATGTATATGGCCAATGCCTATGGTCGATGCCTTGCGGGGTGGAGCATGCCGGCAGCATTGATGGCCAACTAGGATGATGTTGAAAAAATTTGCACCATACCCTTTAGTCTTATTCGTATACTCTATTGTCAATGGTGTAATCATTCATACACACATGTTGCTAATTATACATCTTCTTAAATTTATCAAATCAATTAGGGTTCCATTAAATTATATTTTTAATTTTTTAATTTATTTTTACTTATTACTCCCCATTATTACTTGTTCCACACCTACTTATTTGATTTTTTGTTATTTTGTTGTTTATTCTGTCTTTTGTTGTCTTTATTATTATTATATATTATTATTATAGATTATATTTTTTGCCTTTATGGTTTACACTCATGTAGTTTTAGTCAAACTTTTCAATTTTTTGACATAGCTTGTCCTTGTGGTTTTCAAAAGTTACATTTATGGTCCTTGATATTAACTTCATCAATTTCTATCCATTAAATCTTGACCGTTATACTTTTTTATCTTTTCTATTTTTTATATTATTAATAAAAAGTGATGTTCTATAAATTGTCAAGTAGTCGTAGTTATGGGTTATCTTGTGCGCATGAAATTACAATTTATTCTAATGCGAGCCAATATATATTAGTAGAGTGTATTGATAAATTTTGATGGAAGCTTGATTTAAACAAAGCTTTGCTTACCACAGAATATGATATATTCAATTATGAAGATGATATAGAATTAATTAAAAGAAAAAGCTTTGTAATTTATTCTAATATGGGCCAATCTAAATTTTAGTTGATTATTCCAAACACTGATAAATATGACGTTATTGTTCATTATCTAAGCATACAAGGTCCTTCAACGTGGTTTCCACTTTGATATGGCCTACAAGACAACCCAAATCATACATTTAATGTTATCATCCATGTTCACGATAATCATTATGTGATGACTGATTTACAATGAGTGTATCCAGCGCCTTCTATTTTATCATTTTTGCGTATGTACAAATCAAATTGTTCAACTAGATGTGAAACTTTGTATAGTGCTCAACTAAATGTCTATGCTCCACCAAATGCAACACACAATCATGGTAATATTGATAAGGTTGATTTGTCTGATAATGAATACATTTTTTTAAATTTATGAATATTAATTATTTTAAGGTTAATGTTATAAAAACCACAATATTTTTAGTTGCATTTTGAACTAGCCACAACATTGATTTCCGTTCCCCATTTGTCATTAAAGGTGGCTCTCAATTCTTTTTTCGTCACTTTAACATAATATCACAAGTTTCCTGGGTAAAAGTAAAAAGTGTAAATTTGAAAATAGAAAAATATGAAAATCAATAATTATAAGATTTATAAAAAAAATAATTTCTTTATAAATTTGGAAATAAAAAATTTTCATTTTTCAGAAAAGTTTTGGAAAAATTGTTGAACTAAATGCAATTTCATTTTTCTTAAAAAAATCCTAAAAAGGATCAATTAATCCGTATGCATCCTAATCTTTTCAAGAAAGTTTTTTTCTTCAATTTCTTCAATGGTAAAAAAAATTCTAACGACCTTTTCAAATAATAAATGACTCTTAAAAAGCTTCTATTAAAGATGCTCACAAAATATACAAAAGAAAATTATTGACTAAACGACGACGAAACCGAAAGTTCGTCTTGCCATATTTATTCATCTTTTGATGGAGCATTCCTTTCCAGTTTCCACAACTACAACCAAATAATTTTATGGGCCTGAATGAAATGTTTATTCCGTTCCCTCTTTCATTCCACTATACAAAAGACATCCTAAATCATCAAAATTGCCTCATAAACGAGAGGAATTACTCTTATTAATAACATGATTTAAGCGTCTTGATCTTAGAATCTGCTACGCCGTATATTATTTTCTTATTAAATATATATAATAATCTATATTACTAACTATATCAAAATACAAAATACCTTTCTTTGTTAACTTCACATAACAAACTTCCGAATTTCTATAATTTTATGTATAAATGACATAAGATGGAATATCTATTACATCTAAATGGTTAAATTTTACATAAAAGGATAGCATAATGATAACTTGCCATATTGAATAGTTAAAAAAAAAGTATATCAAATAATCGTGAAAATGGTATAAAGCAACTACATAAATGGTAACAGGTAAATTTGGATACACCCACTGCAACCTTAACTACATGGATACATGTCTTTATGCACATAATAACATCAGAAACAACAAATACAACATCCGTTGATTATAGCATTTTTCCCAATTTGAAAAATCTACCTAACAACAACAATGTCATCCAAATACACGAATAAACGAAAGTCCGTTGCTATTTCCAGCATTTAGTCCTAACAGATACAATGGAGTAGGGGAACGATTGCTTTATTTCATCCAAATATAACCATTTTTACAGCCTCAAAAGTGAAAACAAAAACTACTCTTTTATAATTTATCACATTGCCTCTTGCCTGTACAGCCTGTTTACAATTTAATCTTCGTGTAAAACCCCCTCACCAGCATACGGTTTTGTCACGTAAAAGCTGATTATAAATATTTTGGATCATAATATACTTAGAGAAATTGAAGATCAAAGAGAGGTTTGGGTACAAAGATTGTAACCAGATATGAGAGAGCTAAATGCAAATGCAAGAAAAGCCAAAAAAGACATTCCTATCGATGCAGTTGCCATTTGTGTGAACTCATCTTTTCCCCAATTTGAAACCCAATCATCGACTCTAGTGGCTGCTGAAGATGATGCCGACATTAACAAATAAGCCAGTATCTACAATCATATCAATCAAAATTATGTTCTTCTGTTAATAACTAAAAAACAATAGAGCTAATTATGTTGATGTGACTACAAGTGTAACATAAAATATATACTTGCCTGGTCAATTAGGAAGTCAACGTGAGGGCGAAGAGAGTAAGAGATGATATGCTTTCCGTTAATTAAGTGGTATGTCATGTCAATTGCTTGAAATGCTGCGTATGCAAACGCAATGGCATTCACAGCTACTACATACCTATGGAATCAAAAGAAGGAATAGAATGATACGATCAGTAATTTATTCGTTGGAAAAAGGTAGAAAGAATAAATTCATCGTTACTTTTGATTCGACCTAATCAAGACTGGTGAAGATTTTCAAATTTGAATCCTTAGTTTCGATGTAAAACCCTAAAGTTTATCATTTTAAACAATAAATTAGTTAATTTTACTCATCCAAGACTCCAATTGATTTCAAGTTCGACTAATTAGTAAAACACGATTTGAAAATGCAGCTTTATTGATACGAATTATACCTGTACTCTCTGTATCGATCAAACGAGTCACCGCTCCACCCTTGAGTTTTATCAGATGCCATTACAGAGAAAGCAATCAGGCTTAGTATCATCTCTAAGACCCTAAACCCTAACGCTGATCTGTCAACCATCATTTCTCTTTTCGACCGCCTCAGTACCGGCGTCCCCACCCTCGACCTTCTGTCTCCTCCCGCACCACCGTTTCCCTCCTCAACACCGCCGGGGCCTACCTTCGTGACGCCGGTCACCGGCTCTTCCCTCGCCGATCGGTTATAGGCTACTGTAGTAGACTGAGCTTTTGCCGGCGGGGGGAGATTGCAGGTCTGAGGATGCTTTTGGTGGTGGGAAGTGGGAGATCTAAAGGAGGTATAGTACTTGTCGACAGCGACGATGGCTTTAGAAGGAGAAGAGGGGATTTCGTCGGTTTGAAGAGGTGAACGAAGAGGTGAGTGGAATTCATCGAATTGGGAGTCGGTGTCGGACATTGATCGGTTGTTGGTAGTTGCGCCCTGGCGGCGTTTGTCGTCTTTGTGGTTGTCCATGGCGATTTTCCGGTGGTGGGAGGAGGATTGAAAGGAAGTTGCAAGTTTAAAAGGGCCCAGAGGCGATGGAGAGAGGGAAAAAGCAAAAACCTTTGTGTGGGTTTGGGACCAAATACAAAAAAAGAATTTAATTATTCTCATATAAATACATTTTTCATTTTCAGAATATATTCTTATAAAAGCTAACAGTTTAATGACTCTTTCTATAAGAATTCGAGTTCCATTTCAGATCATGATTCATGAATGTCAGTTTATAATTACTGCAATTACTTTCTTTTCTATTGTACCATAACAAAAACAATATGCTGTGGTTACAATAACATGCCAAATGAAAAATCTTTAACTAATAACCAAATATCCAAATAAAATTAGCGAGACAATATTTACAAACTTATAAAAAACAATCTCAGTGAGATCTTGTAATTACTGGTAACAACAAACGAATAGTTTTGAAAAATCAAATCCTTTAAGACAAACTTTCCTTGCTTTGAAACACCTTATGATAAAAACATGTTTTGCATTTTTGTAACAAAGAATGTATCATGTATCGATTTCGATATTCTCTTCATCGTAATTCACAACCCTTTAGATTCTAGAATATAGTATAAAATGTTTTCAAAATGTTTTTATTCTAGATATTTTATTGTTAGTCAAAACATTTATTAAATATGTCTAATCAGTTCAGAAATATTTTTAAGTACTTCTATGAAACTTTTTCCCCTTTCATTCACTCGGTATATTGCTATAAATAGAACTAAAAAACTGATCTTTATCAAAAATAATAGGGAAATCTCCAATAAAGTCCCAATATTTTGGGTCAGTTTATGAAAAAGTCCCAAATTAATTTTTATTTACAAAAAAAGACAGAAAACCGGCTAATATATTCAAATTAACCCCTTTTAACCTTTTCAGCAGGTTACATTGCCACGTGGAAAGTCTACATGTTTTAATAATCAATAAAGTCCTAATATTTTGGCTCAATTTATGGAAAAGTCCCAACATGTTTTATTTTTAATAAAGTCCTAATATTTTGGCACCGTTTATAGAAATGTCCCAACATTTTAGGTCAGTTTTACTTGGAAAACATTACGTATTTTTACATGTATTTATGTTTTTATAACATATTTATATGTTAAAAAATGTATTTTTACGTATTTAAAAAAATACTTAAAAATAATGTATTTAATAACGTAAAAATACGTCTTTAATAACGTATTTATATGTCTTTAATAACGTATTTAATAACATAAAAATAATTAAAAATACGTAAAAAGTAAAAACGATGTATAAATACCTTTTTGGTAACGTATAAATATGTAAAAATTACGTTTTATTCATGTATTTATTCCAAATGACGGATATGGATTTTCGGTAAGTTTATTTATAGGGACTAGGCAGACACGTATATGGATTGCTGTAAGTTTGCTTACTTGGAAAACATTACGTAATTTACATGTATTTACGTTTTTAATAACGTATTTATATGTTTAAAAATGTATATTTACGTATTTATAAAAAATACTTAAAAATAACGTATTTAATAACGTGAAAAAACTTAAAAAATACCTATTTAATAAAGTATTTATACGTCTTTAATAACATATTTAATAACGTAAAAAAATTAAAAAATACATAAAAAGTAAAAACGATGTATAAATACCTTTTATAAACGTATAAACACGTAAAAATTACGTTTTAATCATGTATTTATTCCAAAACGATGTATAAATACCTTTTATAAACGTAAAATTTTCCAAGTAAACTGAGTCAACATGTACGGATTTTTCCATAAATTGAGCCAAAATATTAGGATTTTATCGAATATAAAACATATTGGGACTTTTCCGTAAACTGTGCCAAAATATTAGGACTTTATTGAATATAAAACATGTAGTTACCTGCTGAAAAGGTTAAAAAGGGCTAATTTGAAAACATTAGCCGGTTTTCTGTCCTTTTCTGTAAATAAAAATTAATTTGGGACTTTTTCATAAATTAAGCCAAAATATTGGGACTTTATCGGAGATTTCCCATATATAATATATATGACAATTCGAACCTATAATTCTACTGATTTTCATTTCACACAAAAAATCTTAAATATTTAAGTAATTGTCGACAAACAAATTCAACAGCTAACAAACAAAAATATCCCTGAAATTATAACTTCCATTATAAAATCTGTCAAGTATGTGCGCCATCAGTCATCATATTATTCATATTTCAATTCATACGATTTTATATTTTATGATTGATAAAGGGGATCACATTACTTTTAAAAATATGCCACTACATAGGCACATAGTACAAAGAATTCCAACATTTACTTTGAGAGTAAGCTTTCCCCAAGTTATAAAGCCCACACAAACAATGCTGCTTATTCTTTTCCTTTCCTTCAACCAACCATATTCTGACATACACACACACACACACACACACACATATATATATATATATATATATATATATATATATATATATATATATATATATATATATATATATATATATATATATATATATATATATATATATATATATATATATATATATATATATATATATCATATCCTAATAAATAAGTAACTCAAAGCCACATGTCATCACCACATTCATTTTGCCACATGTCATTTTCTCATAATTTTAAATTTCTTAAAAAAACTAATTGGTTTGAAACGTTTCTTACTCCTTAATGATCGGTTTAATTATCATTCAATTTCAAAATTAATTGTTATCATTCAATTTCAAAATTAATTGTTTTTTAATATCATATTATTTTTTAATGTGTAGAATGATTTGGGAGACAATAGAGAGACAATTGACGTTATAATATTTTGAATAACGAATCCAATCATAATAATGAATTTGATTTTAGTACTGGTGACATTCTCATAATTAATTATATTTATCAAAATACAAAATCGTAATAGTAAAAAACTAAAAATCAAAAGCAATATGTCACGATACACAAACAAATTTCTTATGTAAAATTATTAATCTTTAGATATTCTTAATTAATAATTTTTTGTATCATCCCGTGTAATACACGGGTTTCACAACTAGTATATATATATATATATATATATATATATATATATATATATATATATATATATATATATATATATATATATATATATATATATATATATATATATATATAGGACCATGATCAAATATATCCTGACAAGTATTGCGTAACATTGAAACTCAATATCGACCACTCCTTTAAAACACATTCTTTTAATAATGACTTATCTGTTCATTTAGAATATTGTTGTTTTATGTAAAATATATTTCAGTCTTTCCAGAATTGTTACAATTTTTTAGATTCTTATTGTTGTGATGTAAATTTTTTAGTAATTTTGTCATAATTAAAACAATTCATTACATTCATGTTGTTTTGATGTATAAAATTTAGTTCATTCTTTTAAAAATGGTAATAACTCATTCTGTCAAGAACTTATTCTGTTAAGAATGTGTTTTTATCATTCTTACGAGAATGAAATATGATGGCCATGATTTGGTTACAAGGTAACACAATAATTGTCATTATTATTATAACCTAGTCATATATATATATATATATATATATATATATATATATATATATATATATATATATATATATATATATATATATATATATATATATATATATATATATATATATATATATATATATATATATATATATATATATATATATATATATATATATATATATATATATAGCGAGAGAGACAGAGAAATGAGGAAAATAACTTTAAAAAATGAGTGAACCTAAAAACTACTTTAGAATATTTTTCTATACAATATTTAAAAAAAATTATGCTAAAAAATTTTAAATTTTGCGACTAAGAGATTTAAAAAAAAGTAACTTTTTTTAATATTTATATAAAATCCATAAAATCACATATATACTCAAATACTTAATTTAAATATAATCAATATTTTTAAAAATTAAAAACATTCATTAAGTTGATTTTTTATTATTAATATTGGTTGACTTAATATCGTATTTTGGATTTGGAATTCTCACTCTTTCAATCAATTAATATTTAGGGTAGGATTTTGGATTTGGTACCTGCTTCGGATCGATGATAATTCCAAACATATGAGTCCAATATGTTATCGATCAACATTTTGGAAGTGGTTATCAATGGATTGTAAATTTTGATTGATGAAATAAATATCAATTATGGAACAATGACAGCTCCATGTCAATTTTTGAATTTGGAGCCCAAACTTTGTTCATTTGGTTGATATTTCGGCTACATACGGATTTCTATTGATATGTTTTGGATTTCTGGGAGAAATGTAATACCGTAATGTTACAAGTTAATTAGATTTTTAATAATAAAAAATCAATTATGTTGAAGCGTCAATTCAACAAATAAATTGAGAATATGAAATATAAGCTCAAGTCCTTGTTCTCTGCTCAATTTACTTACAAAGTAGTAAGAGATAAGCAGGGTCGATCCTCAGGGACGCGGATCTAATATTATGCCAAATTTATCACAAAAGATACACTAGATGTAAGAGAGGGGGGGGGGGGGGTTTGATATGTGAAAGTTGTAAAATTAATCAAATTAAACATGCAAATAAAATAGGTGATAAGAAAACACAATGAAGTAAGATTCCGATTCCGTTTTCACATGTTTGATAAAGATTCTCAATCTAAGACTAGAAGTTCTATTTGTTTCATCTAAGATGGTTTTAAAAGCATTAACAAGCTCTAACACTTTTGGTTCACAAAGTGATTTAATCAAAACAAGCTCTTTGAATTAAACCTATTTCCCTTAACATAATCCAAACAAGCTCTTGGGTTATATTAGAGAAATGCATTAGGATCTAAGTGAACAACCAATCAACATTTAATACTTCTCATAAGCTCGGAAGCATAAAAACATGTTATTCGAGTTACATCCAAATAATCATCAATAAAGATCAATTCGGGTGTTATTACAACATCTATTCATAAAACAATTACGGATTTCACAAATAGATTAACAATCATGATACAAACATCAATTCAAGTAGCCAACAAAAATCGACATAAGTACCAATTGAGCATTAAACACATAACTCAAACAACTAGATGAAAAACATAAATATACTTCTAGCCAAATGATTTAGAACACCAGATCACATGTTTAACAGAATCGGAAAAGGTAGAGATCTAGCCACACATGAGTGGACTAGATCTCTACAATAGAAACAATAAAAATAGTCTAAATGTACTTACAAACGAAGATTAAAACCAAGATCAAAAGTTTCCAAAGTGTTCTTGAAGTCTATGTTCTGCCAAATTTCGTTCTCTCTCTGTCTAGAATGAATTGTCCCCTAAAAACTCCCAAATACAGCCTTAAAACCGTGACCAAAACTGTCAAAGTGACAGTTTTTATACGCAACACGGCCCGGGTTTGTAGGAACACGGTCCGGGTTCTTTATCAGGCTATTCAGTGGAATTGGACACGGCCCGGGTTGTTAGAAACACGGTCCGGGTTCTGAGGCTCTGTGATAAAATTTTCATTTTTGGGATTTACACGGCCCGGGTTGCTAGGAACACGGCCCGTGTTCTTCAAGCAGGCTCCGTTTCTTCATTTTTAAGCTCCGAAATGCCTCCAACTTCAATTCCATGCTCCCAAGCTGCTTCCCATTACTTCAAATGCTCCATTTATGCTCCATGCCATCATCCAAAGTCGCTCCAAGCTATCCCTCACGCTCCATGCTTCCATTTATCCTGAATAATACACCAAACTTATGAAGTATCGAAGTTCCCGGAAAATAACTACAAATGCATGTAAATGGCTAAATAAATAAACAAATAGATAGGAAAAAGGGCTTAGAAAAGATACATAAAATGCATCTAACAAATCTCCCCAAGCTTAAGACCTTACTTGTCCCCAAGTAAGAGAATCAATAAGAACGAGTCGGGAATCGATTTGATGACTAAGATCCTAAGCCAAAACGCAGAAAAAAGAAAAAAAAAATCTAAATGAATGGATGAATGCAAATGCAATGGAAAATGCAAGATACTAAATTAAAAGGAAAATAAAATGCAAATAAAATCTTTTTGGTTGTTTAATTGACCAAACTTAAAATTTATCATCCAATGTCCCACATCCCATGTAGCTTTACCATATATATAGATTTTCCATTAGAAACACATGGTTATTTTTTACTCCAAATTAGCTTCAACGGAATCACGGACAAAAGACATTCTCCTACAAAACTCCTAGCGTAAAATCAGCCCTTACGGTCGGAAAGGTATAAAATTTTTGACCAAGCCTTACCAATCCAACTTTTGAAACATTAAACACCTCCTTAAGGCAAGCTAACTCATAACAAGGAAACATCATATTGTAAAGGGTTGATCTCGACCTAAACGCCCCAAATAACTCCTCAGTTTAAATCTCGCTTCTTTGTTATTACCCCCTACCTATCACCTCACTCAGTCTTGGCTTGCACACTTCACTTGAATTTGACTTTGACTTGATTTGATTTCTTGAAATGTACTTGCTTGTAGGTGTAGTTTTTGTGTTACACCTTCTTCAATCTTTAATCTTTTAATTTTTGATTTCTTCATTTGAATTTGCTTGATTTGATTGAATTTTTCTTCATAATGATTTGGACTCTCCGTCTTGATTATTTGTGAAGGACTTCTTGATTTGAATTTCTTTGATTTTGGTTTCTTGAAATCCTCCTTAACTTTGATTGCGGTTTAGAGAGCCCACCATTTGAATACTTCGGGAAGACTGAGTGAATGGACAAGTAGGGTCCAACGAGACTTTAAACTAGGATGTTCAATGGGGAGTAAAAGGATATGAACCTTGTTTACAACTGTTTTGCCCCTTCCTAGTTGTTACTTTGCTTTAAGAAAATGTTAAACCTTTCTTGCTTTGCATCAACAAGGCTTATTCAAAAAAAAATTTATAACTTTCACATTGTAAAAACTGCTTTTACGCCTAGAGAAATGAGGCTAACGCTTCCGTCCCTATCATTTTCCGTCTTAACGAAGCATGTTGGAGTAAGCTCAATTTTCATTTATTTTAACATAATGAAAATACAAGCATACCGGGACGTAAGACACTAAACAACAAACTCTATGAACGGTTCAACTAAACAATTTATTTTTTTTATTTATTTATGAAGAATGAATGCATGAAATGCATGAAAATATGGAAAATGAAAATTAATTTGAAAATAAAAATCTAAGTATTTACAAAAATTTTGTACAAAAATGCAATGCATTCCTCCTCCCCAAGCTTAAGAGGTAGCATCGTCCTCGATGCTTAGAAAGGGGGAGACGTGCCTAAAATTCCGGGGGTGGTGGCGGGAATTGGTGTGGAAAAGGGGACCAACTTTGAAACATTGAGGACATATCTTGATATTGTTTTTGCTGCTGTTCCCAATGTTGCGCTTGTTGCTCCCAATACTATTGTTGGGTGCCCCAATTGGCGGTGTACTCATTGTGGAATGTAGTGAAACGGGTATCGAGGGATTGGTAGTCAGTACGGAGAGATTGATAATTTGTGTTGAGTGATTGATAATTGGAGTTGAGAGATTGGAAATCCGTGCGGAGACCAGAAAGATTTTCCTCCATGCGGGACAACCGGTGGTCAACGGAAAAAGATGAACCCTCGGCTTGGTGTGAACTCGAAGGAGCGGAAGATGGACCCGCGTCATCCATGGATGGCGGGACACGGATCGGATGACGCGTAGCGGGATCCGGATAAAGAATGGCATTCAAAAGCCAATCCATTGCTGTGTGGTCGGGATTGACTTGAAGTTGGTGAGCATTACCGCTAAAGATCCATAAATCAGCAGTATCATGGAGTGAAGGGGTTGTCCATTGGTGTCCACCTTCGAAACGCTTGAATAAGTGCATAGCCTCGAGAACATTGGTGGTCAGAAAATGTCCCCCCGGAATGATGGGTTCCTCCGGGGAGAATTGAAGGCCTATATACGGACATTGAACAATTAGGGTCAAGAGGCCACCACAATTAATTTGGCCACTATTAGCGCGGGCTATTCGTTGGAGCCGATGCGCAACACAACGGCCAAAATGAGGCTTTGTGGAATAGTTGGCCATCATACACAAAAGGAGCTGTAATTCAATGGCAGTGACGGTACCCAACTCCTCTCGCGGAAAGACTACGGAGGCGAGAATGCGATGGGCCGTCTTGAGAACGGGATGAACGATAGAAGAGGCTTTGGCTGAACTCGCTTTAAATTTGTCAAGATTAGTAATGGATTGCCATCCTCGTGACAATAAGGTAGCGTCTAGGCGAGCGTTAAATGGATCGAAGGTATCATCACTAAGATCTTGACCAATCAAGTCCGCAATTTGATCTACATGGATTTGAAAATTGCGATTTGCAAGACGGAAAGAAAGCACATCGTCGGCAAAGGTTAGGGAAGAAAGGATTTCCCTAGGAGGCCGATTGTAAGACGGGGCATTAAGATTCAGAAGGTTATTCCAACCTAAATTTTGGAACATTATTTGAACCCCGTCTAAGACGTGCAAATCTCGCAATGAATCAACATGTGCAAACTTTTGAGCCATTGACGGACGCCCTAGAAAATTTTCGAAACGAGCTCGATGTTGTTGGTCCACAAAACGGACTTCCCAATTGTCGGGAAGGATGGGAGAAGGTTCGGGACTTGGGGACCTGGCTTGGCGTCGAGTGGGTTTCTTTTTTGTGGCTACGGTTTTCTTACGTTTGTTGGATGGGCCTTCCATTTTAGAACACACGAAATTCGACACGGAGGAAAAAGTCAACGGAAAGTCAATGACAGTCACGTGGGACGGGACCACAATTTCAAGATTCAAATTTCCGTTAACAAAACGCGGGAAAATGGGTTTATGGTCTAGAAATGGTGTGTACAACACGGAATAAACGCAAAATGACACACAAAACACAAGCTTTAAGTGAAATTGCGAGATGAACAGTATGGAAGAAGTATACCGGGCGGATTCGTGCGAAATCGAGAAATTTGAGTCCGTGAAATCTTTGTTTATCTTCAATCTCAAGCCTCCCCAAGCTTAATCTGTAAAAACAATGAAGAAATTCAACTATTTTTCACAAAAAATCGGACCTAGGGTTTGAAAAACCCCTTTTTCACCATTGTTGATCTTCCAAGCTTCAAAATGGGGAAGAAGATGAAGTGGAGATGAAGAAAACATACCTTTGGTGAAGAAATCGCACAAGATGAGTGAAGATTGCAAGTGTTTAGGGCCGAAAATCGCAAAGAAGTGGAGAGGGTAGGGCTGTCGTGTGCGTGAAAGAGAGCAAAAATGGGAAAGAGTGCAGAAAAATCGCAACTTAAATGAAGACTGAACACGCAGCACGGTCCGGGTCGGAAGGAACACGGTCCGGGTCTGGAAACAGTACCAAACAGGCCCTCTTTCTCTCTTCGGAACACGGTCCGGGTTTGTGGCAACACGGCCCGGGTTATCTTGAAAATCAAAACAGACCCTTGGTTCAAAAGGGAAACACGGTCCGGTTTTGTGGCAACACGGCCCGTGTTTTCTGGAAAATTTGTTCAGGAACTTTTGCGAAAATGCAACCCGACCCGTGTTGAATGAAACCCGGCCCGGGTTTTATCGTGAAAAACCTCCTGTTTGGATTATAAAAAGAACACGACCCGGGTTGAGCTAACACGGCCCGTGTTACAGGTTTTTTAAATTTTTAGCCCGTTTTACCGCTCTTTTTCCGTGTGTATGTACCTTATTACCCGCGTGGTTGATACATTGATCGTTCCTCCCGTGTGTAGGACACAAAATCATGGAAACAATTGAAATGAAAATGAAATTGTTCGAAAATGAAAATGCAAAAGTCTAAAACTAAATAACACAAAGCAATTAAAAATCCGGGTTGCCTCCCGGTCAGCGCCTTCGTTTATAGTCGTTAGCTCGACGTATCCCGAGTCTGCTACGGTGCATTGTGCTTCGGATTTTTCTCGGTTTGAGCTGGGAGTTTCCCTTGGGCTTCTAGCTTACTCATTGAGTTTGCAAGTTGTGAAATTTGTTGTTCTAAGCTTTTAATACTTGCCTTCGTCTCGTGTTGAAATGCTTGAGTACTCGTTGCTATACTTTTCACTATGTCCTCCAAGGACATACCCGAGCTACTACTCCCTTGGTTTTGATTTTGGGGAGGGGGGTAGTTGTGTTGAGGTTGATGTTGAAAATTTGATGGAGGGTTATTTTGTTGGTATAGGTGTCTTTGTTGTGGTTGAGATCTCGGTTGAAAGTTTGTGTTTTGTTGAAATCCCCAATTGTGATTATTTCTTGGTTGATCGAAATTTCCGTGGTTTTGGCCGGGATACCCACCAACTGCTTGTACTTTTTCCGTGTCTTCTTGAAGCATAGGGCACATATCGGTTGGGTGCCCATATTGCAAACATATCCCACAAGCTCGGACAGTTGGTGATTCCACACCTTTATCCTTTGTTAGCTGCATCACCGCCTTCGTTAGTTCCGAAATTTGTTTTTCCATATGCGGGGTTGACACTTCCTTAACCCCTCTTGGCGGATCGGCATACCATTCGTCTTCCATTTTCGTGTGCTTTGAATCTTCGGACATGTTCTCTATAAGAGCTCGAATTTGAGTTGGTGTTTTGTCAATTAAAGAACCTCCACTCGATGCATTGATCAACCTTCGCTCCATTGGTGTCAAACCTTCACAAAAGTATCGGAATAGTTGATACTCGTTGATTCCATGTTGTGGGCATCGGGCACACAACTTCTTGAATCGTTCCCAATACGTGTGAAGGGCTTCTCGCTTCCCTTGTTTAATACCAATGATCTCCCTTCTTAAACTTGAAGCTCGCGTTTCTGGAAAGTACTTATCAAGGAAGAGTCGCGCAAGGTCATTCCATGTAGTGACCGACCCCGGTGGTAGGTCATATAGCCATTCCTTGGCTGCGTCTTGAAGTGAAAAGGGGAATGCCCTTAACTTAATTTGGTCTTCGGTTACATCGTGCGGCTTCATACCAACGCAAACTACATGAAATTCTTTTAGGAACTTGTGAGGGTCTTCGTTCTCCAAACCACGAAAACTTGGTAACAAGTGGATTAATCCCGACTTCAGCTCAAAGTTCATCATCGCGGGATAAGTAATGCAGAGTGGTTGTTGGGTGACATCGTGAGTCGCCCAATCACGTAAGGTTCTTTCCTCGGCCATGTGGTGGTCTCGGGTAGGGGATTCGGTGATCTCAACCTCGGGTATAATAGGGATTGTGAAATATGGTTGTGGGGTATTTTGGATTGGTGAAAGTGGTGGTGAGGATTCTTTTGATGAAGGTTGTGTAGGTGAGGATGGTGTATCAGTCTCGGTTTCACTTGAAAGGGGGATGTCCTTCCAAATGTTAATGATTGGAGGTTTCGATGATGTAGAAGTTCTGGAACCCGGCTGTTGCCTCTTCCGAAGCTTGGCTTGTTTCCTTAACTTCTTTGCTGTCTTTTCAATCTCCGAATCAACTGGAATTGGTGTACCTGTACGTAAAGATCTCGGCATAAACAATTAGTATTGCCGTGTCCCCGGCAACGGCGCCAATTTGTTGAAGCGTCAATTCAACAAATAAATTGAGAATATGAAATATAAGCTCAAGTCCTTGTTCTCTGCTCAATTTACTTACAAAGTAGTAAGAGATAAGCAGGGTCGATCCTCAGGGACGCGGATCTAATATTATGCCAAATTTATCACAAAAGATACACTAGATGTAAGAGAGGGGGGGGGGGGTTTGATATGTGAAAGTTGTAAAATTAATCAAATTAAACATGCAAATAAAATAGGTGATAAGAAAACACAATGAAGTAAGATTCCGATTCCATTTTCACATGTTTGATAAAGATTCTCAATCTAAGACTAGAAGTTCTATTTGTTTCATCTAAGATGGTTTTAAAAGCATTAACAAGCTCTAACACTTTTGGTTCACAAAGTGATTTAATCAAAACAAGCTCTTTGAATTAAACCTATTTCCCTTAACATAATCCAAACAAGCTCTTGGGTTATATTAGAGAAATGCATTAGGATCTAAGTGAACAACCAATCAACATTTAATACTTCTCATAAGCTCGGAAGCGTAAAAACATGTTATTCGAGTTACATCCAAATAATCATCAATAAAGATCAATTCGGGTGTTATTACAACATCTATTCATAAAACAATTACGGATTTCACAAATAGATTAACAATCATGATACAAACATCAATTCAAGTGGCCAACAAAAATCGACATAAGTACCAATTGAGCATTAAACACATAACTCAAACAACTAGATGAAAAACATAAATATACTTCTAGCCAAATGATTTAGAACACCAGATCACATGTTTAACAGAATCGGAAAAGGTAGAGATCTAGCCACACATGAGTGGACTAGATCTCTACAATAGAAACAATAAAAATAGTCTAAATGTACTTACAAACGAAGATTAAAACCAAGATCAAAAGTTTCCAAAGTGTTCTTGAAGTCTATGTTCTGCCAAATTTCGTTCTCTCTCTGTCTAGAATGAATTGTCCCCTAAAAACTCCCAAATACAGCCTTAAAACCGTGACCAAAACTGTCAAAGTGACAGTTTTTATACGCAACACGGCCCGGGTTTGTAGGAACACGGTCCGGGTTCTTTATCAGGCTATTCAGTGGAATTGGACACGGCCCGGGTTGTTAGAAACACGGTCCGGGTTCTGAGGCTCTGTGATAAAATTTTCATTTTTGGGATTTACACGGCCCGGGTTGCTAGGAACACGGCCCGTGTTCTTCAAGCAGGCTCCGTTTCTTCATTTTTAAGCTCCGAAATGCCTCCAACTTCAATTCCATGCTCCCAAGCTGCTTCCCATTACTTCAAATGCTCCATTTATGCTCCATGCCATCATCCAAAGTCGCTCCAAGCTATCCCTCACGCTCCATGCTTCCATTTATCCTGAATAATACACCAAACTTATGAAGTATCGAAGTTCCCGGAAAATAACTACAAATGCATGTAAATGGCTAAATAAATAAACAAATAGATAGGAAAAAGGGCTTAGAAAAGATACATAAAATGCATCTAACAAATTAATAATGATTAATAATCATTAAATTAAGCTTTGGGGTATATATATATGACATTATCCATCAATCTTGATCATAATATGACTTTTAAGTATGTCGTACTAAAAAATCACAATGATGTTGACGTTTTTTAGATTTACCACGATATATGTACATAAAATTTTTGAATAGCAAACGTTTAAGCATTGTTCAAACAAACTAAGTTGAAATATATATATATATATATATATATATATATATATATATATATATATATATATATATATATATATATATATATATATATATATATATATATATATATATATATATATATATACACACACACACACACACACATTATAAGAAAATGTTATTGAAACAATATGTTTTAAGATAAATTAATTATATTTCACCATAGTAATTTGAAGTTTTTTATTTGTATCAGATTGCTTCGCACATTTATATTTCAATCTTTATCATACCACAGTTTCCAAAGTGTATTATTATTTATTAGTCAATTTATCATAAAAACGTATTTTTATCTCATAGTTTCAATAGATTTTACTATTTTGTTTAGCTTCAAAAACATTGAAACTGAAAAGATGAATATTAAATTGGGTTAAAAAGTAAAAACTATTAAAAATTGATTAGGTTGCAAGTTCATAGCGACATAGTTCAGTATGTGGTGACAACGTTGATAATATTTTTTTATTTAATAAGATTTATATATATAAAATTTTCAAACAGTAAATGTTTGAACATCATTCAAAGTTGAAATAAATTTATTTATCAACATAATTAATCTTATAAGAGAGGCGATTCAATCAATGTTGATGAATTTTTATCATGTATCACATTATTTGGATACTTTTAGAAAAAAATGCAAGTGGGTTCCGGTGGGTACCCTTCCAAATTTTACGAAATCGGTCTTAAAGTTCGAACCAATGGTTTAACCGTTGTCTAAGCCGGTTACAATCAATAACACAAAAGAACACATATACGGGGGAAATAGTTTTAGCCTCTTTACTTATAAAGACTTGCTTTCCATTGGAATTTGTTTATTAAACTATGTGGGATGAGAAATATATTAGCCTCTTTACTTATAGATGTTTGATTTCACTTTAGTTGTGTTTCTTAAGCGATGTGAGATAAGAAAATGAAATAAAATAACACACTATAAAAGAAAGTTTGAACCCACATCGTCAAGATAAACCAACTTAAAAAATTCTTTTATTCTATAAATAAATGTCATCCTCAAAGTAAGACAATTATATAAATGATTAGTCAGTTTTTATTGTTGGAAACATTTCCAAATATTAAAATTCAAAGAAATATATAATAAAAGTTTTATATAATCTATTTTAATGAGTTCGAAGTTTAAAAATACAACGGGTTAATCTCGATATGAACTATGTATTCATTCATCAAGTTGCACAAAACAGCATGCACCATATTATATAATCCAATTTTAAATTTTCGTGATACAATTTGTGCTTTTCAAAATCTCAAATCGCATAATTGGTGCGATGTGCGGTTTTGACTATATATCGTACGGTAAACACCATTGATATATGTCTCTATTCTTATCAATAAAAACGTATTATTCAAAATATTTGAGTGACAATGAAAGCTTTGCAAAATTTCAGCAAAATTCATACAATATCCCTCAATTTTATCAATACACAAAGTGTAGGTAGATGATATTAAAATCATGTAGTTTGGGATAACTATTTATCTTGAACCATATTAATTCTAATTTTATTTCATGAATTGTATTCATTTATTGTAATTTTTACAGTTTTTTGTCTTTTAAAAATTTGATACATGGATCTATTATCATATAATTGAAAATAATAAAGACATTTTATATAAAATTTTTAAAAATGGTATGATAATAACATGTATTTGTCTATATTTTAACTATATACTTTTCTTTATGCGCAACGTGCATAAAGAATACATAATGATGAATCGTATAGATGATCGACAAAACAATGTAGGCAAGTGAGATTCATAAATTAACACGACATTCATTTTTGCAACAACAAAAATATTACCAACACCTTCTCACAGCCTTCTCATGATCATGGTTGAAATAGGTAAAGGATGATATTCAGGCCTCTTAGATGACTCAATGGTAAAGGTAGGAGGTTACCGATTGTGCCACGTTGAAGCAGTTGAATTTGACAAAATTCACGATATTTGTGGTGACACACTAGTAACTCTAAAAAAATATCACAGGAACATCCCAACACTCTCAGAAAGACCGTTTTGATACAATTGATTATTGAAATGCTGCTTAAAAATCACATTATTTTCAAAACACATCCAAATATCCCACTAATAACACTTTATGGCTAGTAAGTAAATACCATATCCTACAACAAATCTCACAATTTCCTTGTGTTGACCTTCAATAGATAATACATAAACTTAGATTAAACTCCATCAAGAAAATAGTTTTATTTTCCAAACAACTAAAACCAGTGTACACATAAGATTATTGCCATCCTTTTTGCCAAAAACAAATATTATTACTATTATAATGGAAAACACAATTCCAAGAGTTAGTTTTTGTTTTGTCAAGTAGAAGATGGCATCAGCATCCACTTATTCTGCTTTATGAAAAAGATCCTTTTGTTCAACAAAACCTGCCCCTTTACCTTTAATGCTTTTAACTCCAAAAGCAAATCATAACCACTAATTTGATGTATATCGGTATTCAGAATTTAGCAATAAAAAACCAGACTTTCTATCTTTCCCTAAAGCTTTTTTTTCTCTAGTAATTATCAAACTGCATGACCAATGACCATATACACATAAACCTCCAATAATGCAACGCTAATTTTTATAGATTTGGTGGGACCCACAAATCCCACCTACATATTAAGTTATTAACACAAAACTTCAAAATCTAAAGTAACTTTCAGGGGAACTGTTTACACTCTCTATAGGAAAATATATTTGTTTTAGGATATATATTGCTAACATGTGTAACTAGAAGAGAAGAGAGAAATTTTTGTAGCTACATTGTTGTTGGTGGAGGTGATGGGGTGGGGTGGGGGAGGGGGGGTGGGTTTATTCGGGCAGTCTCAAACGGTTAAATAGCACGAGAAAACTTTGCTCAGGGACAACATAGAGGAAACCAAGGTCGGCACCTTTAACGTATGGTCCCATGCCCTGTGGAAATTTTAAAATAAAATAATTATTGATTTCTGTAGTTGTATTTAATTTATTTTTGGTAAAATAATGTAAAACTACCTTGCCATTGAGTTGAAGAAGTTCGCCTTCAACCCACTTTGGGTTTTTGAAACCGAATTCAGCAATCCTACCTTGACCTTTGTAGCTTCCAACCTAAAAAAGAGTCATTAATAATGTTTTTTATTCGAATATGTACATAAAAAATCGCAGTCTAAAAAACAATTAAGCAAAGAAATTCATGCACAATTACCACTCCCAATTCATCTGGATACATCCCACGGTTTGAAAAGTGGCTCCCTTTTGTAAGTTTGGCACGGAATGTCACCTAAGGATAAAACGGTCAATTAAGAGGACAAAAATTCAACAAAAAAAAAATAATAAATAAAAAGCTCACTAACCTGGCCAGCAGGAACATTCAGATCACCTGTCACCTTCACAGCTTCAACATACTCAAAAAACTCAACATCATTTGCACCATTCCAGTTGCCATATTTACGCCTTAATTGTACCACTTCAGTACCATATGGCCCAAATGCACCAACATAAAGACCTACATATAAAACTAACCCATTTTAGCAAAAGGGTATTCTAGACTTTTTGTTTTGTTGTAGAAAGAGATTCACCATCAAATGGATCTAAATCCCCTCTGGATGTAATGATCCGACTGAAATTCGTATACTCTGACAATTTCTCTCGCTTTTTGGCCTGATTAACTGCAAACTTGACAATTTCACGAACATCCCTCGAGACCTACACATTATAGCAGTGTACTTTTCTTTGTTAAAAATGTTGGAAATATGGAAGTACATTTATTCTATTTTGGAATTTACCTTTCGGGAAACTTTATCAGAACTCCATAATGCCTTGGCTACATCAGGAGGCATGAGTTCAGAAACACCTTGACTGGCAATAGCAGCTATTTTGACTTTAGATGCAATGCTTTCTTCACTATCAAGATCGTGGCTTTTAACCGGAACATGAAGGACAAAAGAGTCTTTTTCCATTTCTTCTATTTTAGCAGGAACTCTCACAAATTCATCTTTAGAGGGAGTATCCTCTCTATTGTGTAAAACCCCACCAACAAAAAGCTTCATATCTAAACTTTTACCATCTTCTAATGCATCATTGTTTGTTCCCACATCAAGATCACTTGTTTCAGTTTCATCTTCAGTGTCTTCTTCATCTGAATCTGAAGTTGTTTTCTCATCATCTTCTTGCAATAATTGGTTCACAGTATCATCATCATCATTTTCCATTACTTCTTCAACATCGACTTTCATAACTTTAAGGTCTTTTATTTTTAGTTCTGGGATTTTATCTTTAAGAAAATTTATTACACTTCTTATCCCTTCCTCAGTGGCTCCCTCAAAATTTATGCTTTTTTCATCATTTTTACCCGGTTTATCTTTATCTTCATTGACTTTCACATCAATTACAGACGAATTTTCAATATCCGCCATTGATGTCCCTTTCATGGATGGAGTTGTGGCTTTTGAGTTGTTTGATTTTGCTCTTTGCATGAACACAACCTAAGAAAATAGATTAAAAGATGAAGATAAACAGCATATGTTATCTTTCCAATCTACATGATATTATATGATTTGTAAGTTACCTTCATGGTGTATGTTTCATCGGTCTCTTTGACCACAAAAATTTCAAATAGTGGAGTTCCAGGAGATGCAGACACCAATTGTCTATAATAAACAAACATCACCACTGTTGTTTGTAGATATTATGAGAAACAAATGCAGAAAAAATACGGTCTTTTCTTTTCACATTCTTATAATTATACCTCGGGTTATAACTTCTGCCAATAAATCTGCCTACACCTGGTGTTATACGTATAAGTCTTCCAAACGGATCATCAGAATCTTTTGAGTAGCCCACCCACCAACCAACCTGAAAGTATTAGTATTCATTGGTTATGATACAAACTTAACAACAAGAATAACAAGAACAACAAGAAATTAGGTTGTATTTAATAATATTACCAGTCCACTTCCTGTATTTTTACACAGCTTTGAAGCATCATGATAACGCTCTTCATGGATTGCATTCTGCAAAGAAATAGACCAGTGAGGGCCAGGACTTGTAGACATTCATAACTTTCTTACTCGTTTGAATCTGATCTGACCTTCAATTCAGACATAATTTCTGCAACACTATCTTTGGATGTTGCTTCTGCTATAGCTGCTTTCAACTTTGAAGCTTCCTGGAAATCTTCTTTCTCTATTGCTTCTTCTAGTTGAAACTGTAAAGCATGGCAACCTGTTAGAACAGATTATATGGCATGTAGTATCCTACTATGATCTAGAGCAAGTTCCACAAAGCTAAAAACTAACATATACTTCAGGAAATGGAATTCCATATCACAGACATACACCCAAAACGTAAGACTATCAGGCGAAATAAATAAATGAGCTTGGAGGTAAAGGGCAATGAACTATAAATTATAATTTCCAAATCCCTAGCCATATGAATTGATTTTGTAAGTGGAACTTATACACCCTATGGCCACATGCTAATTTAATCATCAATGAATCATACGCCCACAAAAATGTTGACAATTTATCAAAGTATTATGGGCACAGGGTGTATAACCTACAGCAAAAGTATATTTATCAACACACCTGAAGAAGAGAAACAGAACGCTCAGCAAGCTCGATTTCGGAGAAATGGCGAGTCCACGTATTCCAGTCCCAATCCGACGAGGTGGCATGATCGGAATTAGTGCCGTTGCTGATACAACGGCAACCTGTATGAATTGACGACGATTTGAGAGCACTACTCGTGCCCGATACGAACCTCAGATTGAAAGATTTCTTGGCAATAGACAAATCGAAACAAGAAGATATAGGAGGTCTAATTTGGGGGATATTTGGGACTGAAGTTCCTGTAGCCCAATAAGCGTTCGCTACCGCCATATCTTCCTCGCACTTGTACACTGTCTTCCCTTCTTCTTCTTCTTCGCCTTGTTCCGCGAGAAGGATTTCTAGGGTTTGTGGAGAGTGGGAGTCACATATGGTGATGGGTGTGTGGATAAAATCGCCGGATAATATACAAAGCTGATCACTGTCGCAAACGCAACATCCCCACCGTGGGCTCCTCCTCAATGTCTTTTATCACAATACGACCCTTATAGTTTTATGTATCAGATAAAGACCCCTACATTATTTATTAATCACGATAAAACCCTCAAAAATGTTAAAGAGTGTGTTTAACATGTACACAGATAATTCAGATACGATCCGCAACACGACACGAACCGATACGAAGATAAACGGGTTTGGGTTCAATTTTTGACCCGCCAACTCATAACCCGTATAAACTGTTTATTATATAGATCGTGTTGGGGCCAGGAACACGACACGAAAATAAACGAGTTTGAGTTGAATTTTTTGACCCGCCAACTCACAACTCGCGTAACCCGTTTATTATATAGGTCGTGTTGGGGCCAGGACCCCGACACGAAAATAAACGGGTTTGAGTTGAATTTTTTAACCCACAACTCACAACCCACGTAACCCGTTTATTATATAGGCCGTGTTAGGGTCAATAATTGGGTTTGCGGGATGACCCGCCAACCCGTATTATATTATTTTCTTTTTTAATATTTTTAATTTCCTATAGAAATGATGAAAATATGAAATGGAACTAACCCTAAAATCGTAATCAGAAGAACTGAAGAACTCGTTCGGTCGTTCCCTTCCCTTCGTCACTTCACACTCCGCCTCCGCCTCCGCAACCATCATTCGAGCTTCCAAACAGCGTTGCCGATCACAGTCACCACACCGCCAGTCCGCCACCACCATTCCGGTGTTGCCGGTCACTCCAGGTCCACCCCGCCCATCGGCTGATCGGCGAGTCGATTCTACTCCGGTAATGTAAGTTCCAGCCATCGATTGCTAGCTCATCAGTCATCTTTTATGTTTAGAAATCATAATCAGAAGAGGGCAAGACCAAGAACTCGTTCTTGCTGACTTTGATTGTATGCGACCGTGTGAGGTGTGATTGCTAGGTCGATTTTTGTCTATGCACCGAATTTGATTTTGAGTTTCTGTGAATTTGATTGTTCCTGATTACAGTTTACAACAGATTCTGTGAATTTACACTGATTTTCTGTGAATTTGATTGTTCCTGATTACAGTGACCAAGAACTCGTTCCTGATTCCTGTTTTCTGTTATTAATTGTTCCAAATCTGTAAATCTGATTAAGATTGTTCCAAATATGAGTTCCTGTTTTCTGTTATTAATTGTTCCAAATCTGTAAATTTGTTTGGATATGTTTATTTGGATTTTGGGTTGTGTTAATTAGTTTTTTTCTGAAATTTCCTGCTTAAACATGTCATGACCCACAAACCTGTATATGACCCGCCAACCCGTATAATTAAACGGGTTACGCGGATCGTGTCCGGGTTACACGTATCCGGGTTAGGGTTGATGTTTCTGACACGAATATTTATACAGGTTGTGTTCGGGTTGGCCTTTCTGACCCGCCAACCTGAACCCAACACGATTGCCATATAATGAACAAATCTGGTAACAGGTTAACAGATTTTCTATACGATACCTTGTTTGACACACATTAATACATTATGGTCAACTAGAAAAATCATCAGAAAGATCTCAATTTACATTTCCTTATACTTGATAAATATTATAAAATATATTGCATATTAAGTTATTAACTATTAAGCGAATATGTTTATGACTTTATTCTGCTCGATCGACCCTTTGAAATTGGGGCCAAATTGCGCCCTGCAAATATTAAACTTGCTGAGCGAATTCTGGTCTACACATTCCAAATTCGCGTTCACTCCTCCCCTCTTCGTAATCTATGTTCCAAGGTATGCAATTTCAACACTTTTAGCATTTGGGTCGTGCACAAGATACAACGGCTGTTTAGTTTGATAAACCTGAATCGCCCGTTCGTTCTTACGCCTCGTCTTACATTCCTAAAATTCTTCCTGTCGTTATAATCTGTTTGACAACTTAAGTGGTGAACATTGAACTTTTTTGCAACTCTTATATGTAGTTTGTCTCGTGTTTTGTTTTGATCTATTGAAATTTATCCTGTTTTTTTTAATTATCATAGCTATGCATGCCAACTGTTTGTCGTTATGTCTCTATGCTCACTTGTTCAGCTGTTTACATGAGTTCGTTGTCTATGATTATTATCATATCTATCTAGTGATCTTTTTGACTGGTTCTGCTGATTTTCTGTATGAGCTGTTTGGTTAAACGTTGTTGATTTTGTAGGCTTAGAAGCTGAGAAATCATCATGGTGGGATTTAAAAATAGGTACATGGTGATGGAGGTATCTATAGATCCAAATAAAGAAATTTCAAAAGACGACCCAATTATTCTTAGCCAACATAATGTATCCAAAGCAATCAAAGACAGCATTCTTATCAACTTTGGCGAGTGTGGTCTTGCCTCTTCACTAGGATCATTACAAGGTATGATGAGAGGGCATTCAAAGTCTCTGTCCCAACTTATTCCATCTTTTTGGGTTTTAATAAATAATAATGTGCCAAACAAAGTGCAACTTGTTATGTTATGTCTTGTAGGGGCCTAGCAACATCATCTGTTTGTGTTCAACTGTGCAGTCAAATATGTGAATCCAATAACGAAAGTGTGCATTATCAGAGCTTCAAGGGACGAGCATCAAAAAGTTTTGGCAGCAATTACCATGGTCAGGAGTGTAGGAAACTGCCCTGTGGTTTTCAACTTATTGGACCTTAGTGGTGAGCCATTTTAATCATCAGACAAACTTAAGTTGTCTTTTCATGTTTTATTATTAATCTTTAAAGTGTAAAATTTCTTATTATGTTTTTTACGAATCAGGAAATATCAGGGCCTGTAGATCTGCAGCTTTAAAGTGTGAAGATATGGAATTTGAAAAGTTGAAGATCATCTCTGGGGCTCCACGAACAGAGGATGTGAACAAACATATGCAGAATCTTGAGAGGATCAAGATGTTAGAGCACTGAAAGAATGACTTAATAGGGAAAGACCCTGTTGGAGGCAAATAAAGCTTTGGGAGTTTTGAAATCTTACCCCTGTAGTTTATGTTTTTGCAACTGGATTTTCCCTTTTTGGACCTTTTCAGTTTCATCTTTATTTATTTTTGTAACATAAACATGTGAATCAAAAAAATGAAATATCAAATGGCAAAAACAAAATTATGCATCGTTTTATTTCATGAATTATTATGAAAAAGTTGCAACAACGATGGCATTCAAAATTTGACCGTAGGATGAAAGTGTATCTTAATGCATACAAAATATGTGGGGTCTATTTAAAATGCATATCTCCTATTGTAAAATCAAAGTACAAAATATTAAATAGCTGAAATATGTAACTTAAAACATAGATACAAGCAGGGACCATCCGAATATCCGGTGGCATCTTTTGTGACCACCATAGTATTAGATGGATGCGTGATTTGCATATCTTTACACTAGATGCATAATTTCCCTTCAACTTTAACAAAATGAAAATGAACCCCAAAAACACAATTACAGAAAGTGAAGAAAAACAATAAAAGGTTAGAACATAATAGGAAAAGATTCAATTTCCTAAATGTTTCTGTTAAGTCATTTTTCTGCATTAAGTCTAAGAAAATCACAGATAATATAAAATTATCATGTCTTACTTATAAAGTTTATTATCGACCCTGGCTTAAAAAACGGCGGGGTCTTAATATAACTAACAGTCTGAACCAGTCTTTATTGGATTGGATCCTTTTACGATTCAGCCCTTTTGCCTTTTTGCCGCTAGCTACTTCAACCTGCATGGAATAAATAAACAGCAGTTAACATGCCATTGATGCAACGGGATATTTTTCACAAGTGGCAATTACACATTGAACAGCTGTATTTATTTATTTTAAGGTGACTCATTTAGAGATTATATACCTTTAAAAAAAATTGCTTCTAAATTGCAACTCTACTAATTTTGTCCAGGAGGACTGTCCAAAATGGTCATTGTACATGCCCTTCACTAGCGTCAACATCATGTCTCTGTGATGGTTGGCTTCCATCTTCAGTAATCTCCAAAGCAACATCGGAATCATTACTTATGCTAGGTACAGAATTGTTGGTGGTGGAGGAGGATGCTGCATCCCCTGAATGGATTTCCAGAGTGACATCGGAATCATTACCGATGCTAGGGCCGGAATTGATGGTGGTGGTTGTGGAGGATGTTGCATTCCCGGAACGGATTGGCATGAGAAAGCTTTGCATTCTGGAAAGGTAACTTTGACTAATGGATTGACTTTGTGTATGGTAAGTTGTTGATAAAGTTGAACGGTTAGGATCTGGGGGTATATTTGGCAGATCATGAAGTTCGAGATTGGGAAAGACCGAACACCGACATCGAGGGCATTTTATGTTTAATCTAAGCCATTTATCGATGCATGCCATGTGAAAGTTATGAGCACAAGGCAGTCCACGAACCTGAATGTAGACATGCATTAAAAAAATGGAGGGCTAAATGCAAGAAATAGCAACGTGCTTTCATCTATTTGTGTATTATAGCATCATACGTTCATTTCTTTCTCTTACAATAGTGAAGTTTCCTTTTTTTCTTATCAAAGACATTGTACTTCGAAAATCTACCCAATTATAGCATTGTACTTTTTCATTTTATTTTTTCTTATTACGACTGAAAAATCTACTCAATTATAGCAGTGAAAAATGCTTTGTATTTGGATGACATTAATGTAGATTTGTCAAAGTAAAATGTAGCAAAAGGAAGAAACGAAAGTAGGATCTATAATAAACAAATCAAAGGAAGTACGTTGCTATTTCTTGCATTAAACCCAAAAATGCAATTAACTCGACTTTTAAGACATAAAAGGGGTGCAAAAATAATAGCGAATGATACCTCGTCCCCGACATGGAACTCCTCCAAACAAATTGGACAATCACCACAGTCAGTTGGAACAGCTTTCAGTGAGAATAATGGAAGTTCCTGAATTAATGTCTCCACTGCTTGCCTCTACATCACAAAGGTAGAAACCTCTTATCAGAAGTAGATATGAAAAATAGGTATGTACTTTCATTTATTTGTGTATTATATAACATCCTACTCTCAATGTCTATTAACACATGCTACTTCTTTTTTTCTTATTAAGGCGTTATACTTTGAAAATCCACAACAAAAAGAATTTCTTATGTTTGAAAAATCTGCCCGATTATAGCATTGTACTACCAATTTTTTTTCTTGTCAAGACAATGTACTTTGAAAAATCTACCCGATTATAGCATAGTACTTACAACTTTTTTATTAAGACATAGTACATTAAAAATCTACCCATTTATAACAGTGAAAAAATTGCGTTGTACTTAGATGAAATTGCTATAAGTGGGTAGATTTTTCAAAGAAGAATACCCTAATAGGAAGAAATGAACATACATTGCTATTTCTTGCAATTTAACCCAAAATTAATGCAAATTCAGTACAAGTTTCAATTTTATACGTAATATTTCAAACTCATAATCCATTTGACACAAGTGTCACATTTAATATACCCTCTTGGTTGTAAATTAGTTGTTAACCTGGGCTTCCGATAAGTAAAGTCCAGGATGATGTGGAGTGGCATCTTGTTCCATGATTCTCATTTCTTGAGCAGCACTTTCAAATACCCAATCTGGCAGGCGAATCATGTCAACCAACACCTGTAAAGATAAAGATACAGAAAGGTTGACCAGGTCAAAAAAGAATCTTACGAAACGAATCTGAACAAAATATCATTAATAATTTATCAACCCCGATTAATTTAGACAAGAACATACCAAGAAACTAATCTATGTAATATTAACAAACCATCAACAAGACAGTAAAAAAAGACAGAAGAGGTTACCCCATATTCTGAAATACCCGAAATAGGGATTCCCTGTTGAGCACGTTCCATATGAGCTTTTCTTCTTATTAACCACTGCATAAGAGGTCCGAAAATTAAAGAAGAATAGTAAAGTTATTTTTGATAAACAAATTGCATGATCACAAACAATAGGAGATTATCTTGTACCTTATTTATTGAATAGACAGCAAGACAGGAGAGTCCACAGTAGCTGAAAATCAACCATACAAGAAACCCCCATTTCTGATTCTTTTCAGGTAACTGCAAGAATTTAAAAAACAACTATTGGAAGTTTTATTTACGATAAAATGGATCCTATTGGCTAATTACAAGAAACTAAAACAACGCACATACACAGGTGTGCGCATAAGTGAACCATATAGATCCTGTAACACTCCATGCCCAGAGAAATGGATAGAGCATTACATATAGAATGAATAGAACCACTACTCTTCCATAAAAACAAACATCTCTTTGCCGCCGACCATAATCCCTAAATCATTTAAAAAAGAATTCAAATATCAACTATGAGATTGAGAAATGTGATCTTCATAAACCAGAAAGAACACCAAGTTGATCATAATTATCATCATTGAGTAATTCACAAATAATGCCATTTGCAGAGAGTTAGAAGACTTACAATCCCATTCCAGCTGCAAGACCATTATCTACAAACATTAAGATGCGAAATACAAAGACAGCACTATAATCAACCTGATCCAAAGAAACAAATACATAAATCAGGCTCTAGAAATGCAGCCAAATAAGTGAAATTAAGTAAAAATTTAACCAAGCAATATCAAGTTTACCCACCACTATCCACAGATGCAATGGAAATTTACAGAGATGGTAGCGCCTCCAACTCAACAGAACCATGACTCTGTTTGGTTACAGTCGCAAAGAAAACAGCACAATATAGAATATGACAATCATAACAGAATTAACGCAGTGACGGAATTAATACATATTTTTAGAAGTTTTAGTATTAAATCATTCCTAAGTATAATCAATTTGTAGATTTAATGTGTACTGCAGATTAGATGCAAGTGTTCGTTTTCCAGAGCATTAGCAGAGTCGCCTCTACTAAACTACTAGTGGAATGAACATTTACATGTTCGTATCCGACTATCCGCGGATACACAGAAATCAATACTCAATCACTCCTTCCGATGCAACCACCTAACATATTACACGTCGATTACAATAAAATTTCATTCGGATTTCATTTCAAATGCAAAAGGATACATACTAAACGCAAGCATGATTAGAAAGAATCCATCGTACCTGAAAATAGTCGAGATTGAAACAAATTAACCAGACTCTTCTCCAGAAAAGAAAAACAAAATGCAGATTGTATATGATGATATATACTATAAGATTACGTACCACTTGAAGTGTACGCCTCTGATCGCCATGGAGGAAGATAATCTAGCGGCAAAACCTAGGCTTCACTGCTAAAAATCGATTAAGCCTCATTGGTAAGGCATAAAGAAGTGAATCTAAGAAATGAATCAGTGAATTGGAAGACAATCGAGCTAGAAGAAAAGTGTATCGTGACTGAAATTCCCAAGAATTGACGATCAGAGCTGAGCATATAGAAAGCTGGAGAATATTCTTTGGGTTAAAGAGTTAACGGAGAGAAATAGGTAACGTACTTCACCGAATTTCTTCTATTAAAGCCTATTTATTTGATCATATTCGACATTTCTATTCAACTTTGTAACGAAATGAATTTTTGTTGATTTATCTAACAAATTTCCCAATTTTGTATTGATTTATCTGAGCTACATTTTACTAATTTATCAGTGTATAAATTTGTGCATTTCAAGTAACACAATTCATGTAGAATAACAGCGGGAAATATGTTCACATAGATTTGCATATAAACCTTACAGTTGACAAAATGTTTAGGGTGCGTTTAATTACGGAAAACTGCTCCGTTTTTCAGAAAAATACTCCAAGAAAAAAATTCTGAAAACATGTTTAGTTCGACAAATTTTTTAAAGTTTTCCAAGAAAATAAAAAATTAGCATTTTTCCAAAATTACAAATAATTTGGAAAATTTTGGAAATCTCAAAATTATTTTTTCTGTATTTTTTCTATTTTCCAAAAAATTTTCTAAAAAAAAAAACACACACACCCCACACAATTACACCTACACCTACTTCTTAATCTTATATTATTTCAACATTCCAAAGTTCAAGTATATTATATTATTTCTTTAAATATCGAGTATAAACTATATAGGTATAATTATATTTGATTATACAAATCACCGTATAGCTTAGATTCTTCCTATGGAATATTAATTACTTCTTACCTTACAAAATTTCATATTAGATTTATTTAGTGATACATACAATTTAACTCCTAGAGCCTGAAGCATAAAGATAGCAAACACCAGGTCTAAGAATTTCAAACTTTAATTAACCAAATATTTTTTTTCTTCACTAGATATGGTCATGTACTAAGGATACACCTTTATATCCTAAGACATGTAAGTTTGTAATGCTAGATTTTAGGTTTAAATCCCTAAGTCATGCCTACCACATGTTCTAATTCACATTATTAGAAATGCCACATGTTAATCCTAAGATAATAATAAAACATTTAGAATTATGACACATAGAATTCCTATCTAACTTAACCAAAATGAGCACCTAAGTTTAAGCCTAAGTACTAAACTAAGCACTTAGTTCGTTTAAATCAGTGCTTTGATACCAACTGTAACAACCCTCGATTAGTTTCCTTTTTAAAAGTCTAGTTCATCTCAAAATGATTTTCAAAGATTAAAATTGTTGCAGAATTAATCTCCTAAATATTAGTTTGCCATCCAAAGTCAAATTTCATGTTTAGGACGTATAATCCAATATCATCACACAAGTTCAAGGGAACCACACATAATTATAGCCATCTAAATATCAAATAACAAGCTCCTAACTCTCCAAATCTCGATCTGCAGATACATGTCAAAATAATAAAGTCATAGTCAAGGTGTTTAGTGAGTAAACACAAAATTAGATAATGGCAATAATCCAACTCCAAGTCAAATTCCGTAAAATATTTCCAAAACACACACACACACACACACACACACATATATATATATATATATATATATATATATATATATATATATATATATATATATATATATATATATATATATACACTCACACACACATACACACACTTGTGAATAGATGGGTATAAGAAGCATTTATAATAATCACTTCATAAATAAACCATAAATATATGATGCAATTTAGATGCTTTTAAAACCAAATCTCAAGTCCTCTAATAACAAAAAGTCCCTTTATTTCTAGGTTCTTAATTTTTTTATTTAATATCGGGTAAGAGCATTACATAACCCGTTGTCATTGACCTAAACAAACTTGACCACCAAGGTCCAAATTTAGGAAACTTGTGACCAGGTTAGCAAATCTCATCCCTAGAAATGTGTGCTTATACGACCATCAAGGTCAAAACAGAATTATTCCCACTAACTGCTAAGGAATCTGACAATTCAAACTCGTCCTATATGCAATGCATATAAAAAATGGCCAGAGAAACTTTTCAGTAAGATTTTCAATTTATCAAATAAATCATTTCAAAAATATGATTTTTATAGATGCAACAAGTAGTTCATATAGCACACAAATGATTTAAAGTTTAGTTTAAGAACCCATTACAAAAATAGGGTTGTAAGGACATGTACTATTGGAATTTACTCTCAACAATAATAGCACTAGCTAACTTCAACTCCTAGACTCTTATAGTACATAGTGGTTAATTATAATTGTCAAGCATTAAGATATAAGTTCCCAAAAGTCCATCAAGTAATTTATTAAGTTCTTAATGGTGGATATATAGTTCCATTCCATTTATATAATTTGTATGGTCATTGAAGAACATAAGAGAAAATTATACATGATTTGGACACCATATGCGAAACTTACAAAATTGGAATTTTCATTTAGAACTTTACTCGACCGAGTCAAATTACAAAGGATTTTTGAATCGGCCAAGTTAGTAGGACTTATTGGTAAAAGTATATTTCTTTTAGGTTTAAACTCTATATTCATGTCCAAATCACTTCTAGTCTTAATTCCTTCCGTTCTAATGGCTTAAGTTTATTTATTAACATCCAAAACATTTTTTGAACCATTTCAAATCATCAAAATACAAAGATTTAATATGCATTTATGATTATCTGGGAGTTTTACACACCAAAAACATGATTAGCCTTCATAAATTTGATATAAGCTTCCAAACAACCCCAATACCTTTAGAATCACTAGATCATCATTGACTGAACATCTGATTGACTCAATGAATCAATTTTGTAGAAAACAATGTGTGTTATTGAATCAAAAGATCAATAAATCCGTTTTTATATCTAGAAAACTCCATTGAAGCTAGAGTAAAGCTTGAAATTTCTAAAATGTTCATATCATGAAGCCACCAACCAATAATGAATTCCTTAGTTCATATATAGTTTAGAAAAATTGAAATAAGGTTAAGAATAACATAAATATCATGATAAGGTTTCAAAAATTAGAATCCACCTTTCTAGAAGCATCAAGGTTTCAAAAACTCTTTCAAATTCAAAATCAAGTTATTCATGATAAAAATGAACTCACACTGTCATTAAAATGGTTAAAACTAACCCAAAACCTCAAATAAATGATTCTAATATGATATATTTTCATTTTTTTAGTTTTTACCAAACCCTAGCTCGATTCTAAATGAAGAAGAATATGAGGTTGTACTTCTAAGGTGCCTTAAACTCAAAACTAGATATAGATCTTGAATCTTCACTCCTAATTATTTCCAAAAATCTTCAAATCACCATGGATTCATGTTTCCCTTCTAAAGTCAATTGAAAGAATTGAATGAAGAAGATGAGTACCTAGTTTATATACCTTTAGCCTAATAGGAATTAAACCCCCCAATTTAATCACTTTTACCCATTCGCACTTATAGAACCCCACAAATCCAACTGAGTTTTGTTTCTTTCACATAAGTTTCCTAAAAACAGTATCTCTAACATATAAGTCAACACCCTAGCTAAACACGTTCAAAACCAACTTTGGCCTATTTTTCATTGTTACTCCATGTTTTAATAGTTTTACTAAAAGATACAGAGCTAACTCCTAATATAGAAATCTCACCACTAACCCTTAATTGACTATTTTAATAATATTAGTCTCTTATATTTCGCTCCAATAATAAGTTTCAAGATTTTGACAAGATTGGTTCTCAACCCAAAATTTCTCCAAATGGCCTCTATTCATAATTCCAACTTATGAATATCATATTTATACTTTTAAATATCGATTTCATAATTAGGTTTTCAAATCTAGTACAATCATGGTCTTATGGAGTTTTTCCTAATTTTAGTCCTTATACCATTAGTTTTCTTTTTATCCTTATGTTCGATCATTTTAAATATCTTAATGACCTTAAGCTTCTAATATTGATATTTTATTTTAAAGGTTTATTCTATTTATTTGAATTTGATTTAACTTATTTTCATTATATTTTTCAAAAAAATTATTTTTATACCAAAAAGGTCAAGAACTTTTAGGCCTAAATATTGATGTTACATAGGTGGGCTTCGAGCCTTTTTTAATTGGGGTTGATGAATACGCCCATGAATCTTCTCAAATATAGTGTTCATATGTTTGTATGTGGGGCTCCATACTGCCCTCTCCCATAGGTACCTATGGTGGCAAAACAAATCCATGAATTAGATGATAAAAACAATAAATTGCAACTAATAAAAAATAAATTAAAAATATTAAATTACATGATACTTGTTGAAGTCCATAAGATCAGATACCAAAACAAGTATATTGTCTTTGATGGGCCGACGGGGGTCTTTTCCATTGAATATGTTATCCAACATATACATTAGGCACTCTAGTACCACATACTTGTCTGATAACTGATCAAGCAAGCTATTAAAAATCATATCTACGTATCATAACATGAAAGATCCATTCACTTGCATGAAAAAAAGCATTTTCGTAACTTCGTTAATTTCAAACAAGCTCGAAAACATTTCCCACTCCACAAACCCATGATCAAACATAATTCAGTTTTTTCGAAGTAGAGCTCGTAGTCACCTAGCTCAAAAGTACAATTCCTATATGTTGGCATGCGCATTTGTACATACCTCTTTACAAAACATGTAATGCATAAACAATGGGTCCCTTTCCACGTCGGGGATATCAAGTCATTTGTCGAAGCACGACCCAGAAAAGTGCCTCTTGTGTCAAGGTAAATTATAGCTCGACAAGTATTATTCCACTAAGTTCAAGGTTGCATTTCATGGTCAACGAAGCATCATACACATGAAGCCTAACTAAGTTCAAGGCATTATACCAAGTTAGTAAAACAACCACTGGGGGTTTTATTTCGGACAGATCGTTGCATTCATACATGGTTTTCATTTCGTTCACATGATACATACATGTTCTTTAGGCAAGGGTTATCATTTCAGAAAAGCACTTCTACTCACTAGTACTTAATCACCCACCAAACAATGAAGCCTAACTACTAAGAACATACTATTACAATCTATTTGAAATGAAAACTATATCTATTTCAGACAAGTTCTTCGGATTTTGGACAAGGGTTTTTGTTTCAATTTACTATTTATTCAATTTAAAGACAATAAAATCTAAAAAATGTAAAAGCTAGAGCGAACATACTCAGTACACTTAAATCTCTTATGCATCTGCTTCCATTTTCTTTTGATTCGTTTGAGTCTGTAATGGTTTGCCGAGATGTGATCGACACCACATTTCGACTTTTCTGTAAATAAAGAACCATTTAAACATATAGGTACCTATCGGACATCATATTCAAAATGATTCATTTCAGAATCGGTGATCATTTCATAAAAAGCTAAAAATATTATTTTATGTGATCCTCAATTAGCAGGTAGTTATTTTATGAATATTCCTAAAAATATTAATTTAAAATTATAAAAAAGTTATAAAATCGAAACTTACTATTTAAAGAAAAATGCATATCGGTCAATACATATGTCATCAAACTTTATTCACAAAAGTTCTTCCATTATTAATATTCATAATAATTGAGAAATAAAATAAATAGTGGATTTTGCGGGTACCGGATTCAAGCAAAGTGGGCCACAAACACATGTTCTCGTCGAGGCATATCCATGTGCCCACATGACACTTCTTCCCTGTTCACATAAATATACATCAAAAATTTTAAAAGGTTAATCGCTCAAATATCAGAATAGGAGAAGTGAGTTATGAGTATATAAAATAATTATATTTCTAACAAATATTATAAAAGAATATATTTCGTTTACAGAACGGGATTGATAAAAGTACTTTGTTTCGTAAAATGTGGATATTTTGTGAAATGATATCTTCGTTTCGTAAAAGAAAGAGTTTCATGGAGAATTTTAAGATGAGATGATTCATAAAGTAATCTCATGCAAAATAGAATTTTACAAAACGAATTATGATGTTATATAATAAACATTTAAAGTATAATAGTTTTATTTATTCATATATCATATCTTGGTGTTTTTGCGATTAACCCAATTTCACAAATATGTTAATATTTAAAAAAAAAAGCTATTATAGAAACTATATTTACCAATTTTTTAAAATACTTATTTTAATTTTGAATCTTATTTATGTGAAAATTTAATTTATAATCACAAGCTTAAAGTCCATATGATATAACCCATAAATCTTTAAACCCATATCAACGAATCCAAATCAAAATAAAATATTGCTTTTGATTCCATGCAGAAACTTATGTTTTACATTAAAATTGGTGTTAACTTACTTCAACTCAACACTAAACTTAATATTAAGAGTTGGTCTCCAAGCCTAACACTTCATCATTTGACAAGTTTTAACACTTGTCTTTTGACATGTATTCATATTTGAAGGTTAGAAGATTGAGGATGAGTTAGCCCATGCACTTTTAGAAGAAGTAGTAATTTGAGATCTAGTTATATGTAGTAATTTGAGATCTAGTTATATGTAAAGATATTTGCTTTAAACTATTGTCTTTGATTTACTTTGACTTTTATAGGACTCGACGAACAAACATTTAAAAATGTAAAGAACTTTATCATTTGGGGCCTTATTACACAAGTTTCGGTTTAATTAGTTTTATTTAAAAAAATGTATTTTAAAGTTGAATCTAAAAGATTATTTATAATGGTCTTACGAGGGGTGTTACATATCTAATGTTAATGAATAATATAACATCGCTTAATGTTATACTATTCACTGATTTACAGTATTTATGGAAGTTTTAATCAAACGAGTTAATGTTTAGTATTTTAATTTTTTTGGGGTTTTATACATAATGAACTAGAATTAGGGATAATCCTAATTATTTTGGAATCTCACATCATGGCAACAATTTACATTCATCTCCTCAACCAAAAATTTGTAAACTGAGAACACATCTCAATTTCTATCGCAATAATGTTATTCATAGTAGTCCAATGACATAACCTAGATTCTATTGGTTTTTACTAGTCATGCACAAGACATACATGGTTGGCCATTTGGGAATAGCATTGGGAACTCTGTCCATGAGTCTTACCTCACCAAGTGAGGTTGAACATTGAGAATGGCTCATTATATAATGTCATATTGCATCGGCAAGCCTCCACGCTTGGGGACTTGCATCTTGAACCGTTTCAAGACTTTTTCTTAATGTTTGTACTTTGGCTAAGACTAATTTTCCATTTAGATGTATCCATATAGATCTTGATTCCTATACTTCATTTCGAAGAACTTTCTTAGCAAAGAACTTCCTAATCCTACACTGGCGTCTTGTAAGGTTGAAAGATCATTGTGTATGATTAGTATGCCAAAACATATAATATTTAGAGGAAGCGGTGCTCCCAATAGCTCCAAAAAACAAAGAACTTAATAATGAGCAAAATCAATCCTTTTTAGCCTCTTAGTAAATAAAGGCTTAAGTTTTTAGATGGTTACTCTAAGAAACATTTGAAGCTCGTACACTCTTTTGGGATACTTTAGATTCAATAAAATTTTGGTCAAACCATATCTACGTGCTTGTTTATGTGACCATGAATGTGTTTTGAACTCTATTTTCCATGTCTCGTAATCATATCATGCAACCATGGCAATTTGTATCCAGCTAGATTTATAAGCTTGCGAAGGGAAAATAAGGCTTCTTCATATTTTGTACTATGAAACCCTTTTGCTATGAAATGAGCTTTAAAGGTATGTACATTTTTGTCCATATTAGACTTTTCTTAGAATACTCATTAGTACATAACATGCTTGTTTTCAGGTGGAAGGTGAACTAAGTTCTAGTATTGGTTGTTCTTTATTGACTTCATATTTGTATTCATGGCTTCATAACATTAATTATATTATGGATTTGATATAGCTCCTTTGTGACACCCCATTTCTACTATTTACAAATACTATGGTTTTTCGTATAAATACTTGAATACAAAAATACGGTTAACAAAAACCGATTATTTACATATTTAAAACTGTGGGTGTTACAAATCCATACCAAACTAACCATAGTAAGCAAGAAAAGGATTAAACATTGTGTCCAAGATAGGAGCTATGTGGGCTCCACTCCAGCTAAACTTCATCCAATTATAGCATAGCATTTAACCTGGAATACATGGCATAAAAATAAAATACGTAAGACAAAAATTGTCTCGTGAGTTACATGAGTTTTAGACTCAAACTTTTAACTTCTTTTCCAACCTTTATATATAAAACTTATGACATAAAACATCTTTCAAAGTTTTATAATAATGTCATACCATAGCTCTTTACTTTTAAAAATCATTACATATCATACCTTGCAAAAATATCTTCATTCAAAACTTTATATTAGCAACATACTATAACTCTTTACTTCTCAAAAATCATTTTGTGACATACTTTACTAAATAAAAACTTTCTTACTTTCTTTGACTGGTTTTATAAGCTTACTGGATTTTTATACTTAGGGCTTTAATCACTATAAGTGATACCCCAAGTCTCTATGGCTAGAAAGAACGGATCAATCCTCACCATAGAAGTGCTGAGGCGATCTACTTCGCGACAGGGATTTTCCCCAGTAGACCCCTTACCTAACCCGGGAAGGTTGGAACATAGTTCCCTTACTAACGCTGCTTGCTACAATTACCAGTCATACAAAACATTTGAACATTACTTTCATACATATAACTTGTGGCTAAGTGCCAAGCTTCATTACTTTCTATCTTTATGGCTAGATGCCAAATTTGTAACTTTCATCTTTCTTAAACCATATGTTTAAAACATGTCTATATAACATTTTAGGCTTAATGTCAAGTCATACTTGAAAACATATACAATTTGTAACCGAAACATACTTCTTAAACATATTGTGGCTATATGCCTATCCATACTTTCAAACATGTATAACTTATATTCAAAACATATATACCTTCATATAATTGGTTCATAGACCAAAATATACTTTCACATAATTGGCTCATAGGCTAAAACATAACTTCAAATATAGCATTATACTTTCACAAACAAGTTAGAAATAATACTCTTGCATATAATTTCACATATAGAAATTTTATAAAATCAAATCTTGAAAATACTTACTTGCCATGTACCCCAAAATGGGTAAAATACTGCATGTACTCACCTCGAGTCGGCAATGTAGAAATCCGTGCGGCAACTCCGCAAATCCAACCAAGCTTAAAACCGCACACCTTATACTCCTATAAAGTATATTAAGTTAATTATTACCAAGTACACTAATTAACGTTACTATAAATAGATACTTATAGCGTTGCTTATAGTTTAAATGTTTATAACTTTTGACATGCACGTTGTCTCGACATATACCCCCACTCTCTTTTATTCATTTTTACTCAACAAATAAGTTATTATATGATTCAATTAGTTTTAAGTAAACCCAAGCCCACATCATGACACCCAAAACCAAAAACTAAGATGATTATCATAAGAGAAGAAACCAACAGCAAGGCTGATTTCTGGACCCTCAACAAGATTTGCAATATTAGACCAAGGAAAGATTGAAAATAAAATCCAATAAAAATCATGGGTAAACTAGACTCAAGGAAAATGTCACAGGGCCTGACCTCATGTCATTTTCACCTTTCAAGAATAAATGAAAAATCTCCAAAGTTGACTGATGCAATCAGTCCACCTACTGAACCACACCTTAAAGAAATAATAATAGCCCAAAATGGGTTAAGAACTGAATTCTAAAATTTGGTGAGGACAAACTAGACTTCAACAGGGAACTAAGGCAACTGACCTTGCCCCCAAACCATTATTGTACATTTAATTATGAATTTACCAATGCATAATTATCTGTACAGAACAGTCCTGGACCAGTTGGTGCAAATTGCAACTTCCACCTAACTTTTGTATGGAATCAGACCCTAGGAAAAATCATGAGTAAAATAGACTCAACAATAGAGATCTGAGAGTTGGAACCAACTCAAAATACGTTTTCAAACTCAAGATACAAAATTCACAATACAGAACCAATCAGAAACGATAGTGCTGATGAGAAAAACATTGGTCTGTGATATTTCCCAATTACCATAAACTTGGGAATGGAATCAGACATCCATCTTTTCCAGATATCAAATTTACTTAAATACAATGATTCTAGGAGGCGGAATCATGTAAAAAGCTTTCTCCAAACTCCTTTTATAAAATAAACAAAACAGCATGACTAATCTGAACGGAATTAGAGCAGTACGTAAAGATGAGTAATTACCCCTTACCTCTGGTCTTCAAAACGGATAATGGTCTACTGTAGAAAGTTGCTCAACTCAATTTGTGAACCGTGTGCACCGGTACTAACCTTATTTGACCTCTGGAACTCCAGATATGATTTTCTCAAGAAGGAAGACTCAGCAGAGGAATCTGTCAGAAACCCTAAGTCAGGTTGCGAAATTCATAACTCCACTTCTAGACATTGAAATCGAAAATCCTTCGGTCAGAACCTTCATTTATATCTTGGGAACCTTCAGTTAAAATTTCGTGGCGATCCAACATCTGAATCTACGGGAAATGATCGAACACTGAGGGTGGGTCTTCAAAAACGGGAATAGAGAGGGTTAGGGTTTCCATGAGAGAGGCTCTTGATATTCTTTTCCCCATCCAAAAACGCAGCAGCTCCAAAGAAAAAGAATTATATGTACTATGGTTAAATTGCAAAAATGGTCCCTCTATTTTGGTCCTATAATTTTAGTTAACCCAAAACCCCCAAATACAACTTATTAAGTATACAAATATGACATAATCCTCCTCTCAACTTATAAATTAGATTAGAGTTATTATTTCGTCATTATTATTATTAGTCGTAATAATCAATGTTTGATTCCACGATTCGCTTCCAATATAAAAATCTATTTCCTTTATTTTAAAATACGATACTAAATAATTGGAAATATTTATAATCGCTAACGCCAAAAATGGGGTGTTACATCCTTGGTAGCTAGGGGATTTACTATGGCCTCCTGGTTTGTGTTCTTCATTAGACATGAGAAATCATTATTTCTTGGATTATTGAGGAATTCTTCCAAGGCTATGAATGAATATGTAATATTTTAGTGTTTATAGAAGGCATTTAATTGTGGTTCTCTAATTATTGTAAGATCTACCTGGGTCGCACTTGCTAGTTGTATTAAGGGATCTCTCAATAATGACTCAACCTTCCAAGAAACAAACACTCTATTCTTGATGGGTTGTAGAAAGCAGTATCCTACAAATACACTTCATAACTATGAACTGTAGTTTGCCAAGAGTAATACATTGCATGTTGGATTTTGTAGCATCCTTATATTAGGAATAAATTTAAAATATATCAAGATAAATAAATTAAATAATTTAATATAAATAATAGATAAAATAAATGAATAAAAGTAAAATAATAATAAAATATTTCATTTATTAATTTGAAAGGAAAACATAAAACTAGGGTTAATTTTGGAAATTGTGAAAGAGCCTAGAAATAAACCAACACTTACTGTAATTAACTTCTTGTAGACTAAATGGTTAGAAACATTGTAATGAGGGGTTAAATTTGTAAAATAAAGAAGAGATGGGTTATTTTATCTAGATGGTCGTCAATGTAAGAAAATAGAAAACCGAGGAATATTAATTGACAATGTGCATAAATTAAAAGTTAACCATCTTTTCCCTACTGCCATTTTCATCAATATTTATTTTGAGAGTGAGAAAGAAAATAAATAGCGACTTTGAGCTTTTGAGAGAGTTCCAGAGTGGATATTGAAGCCTTAGTGTTAGATTTGTGCTAGGAGCTTTGAGAATGTACAATGCTTATTCATTCACTCTTAAATTATGAGTTATGGTTTGTAGTACTCCAAATCCAAAAAACTAAACATGTTAGAGATGTTTTATTGAGGTTATAAGTTTTTTAATCATAAGATTGCTAATCTATTTCCAATCCTAGCATTCCTAACTTGATTTTGAGCATTAATGAGTTTTTGTAGCTTCAAAAACCTTAATAATGGTGGAAATATGAATGTGAGTTTGTACTCATGAAATTGATGTTGTTTCTGAGCTTACTTTGGTGTTTCTAAACTTTATGTAAGCTAAGTAATCCACCATTTGTTCGTAGGTACGCTATTTGATCTAATGGAGCATTTTAAATTTACTTATGGCTTCAATTGAGTTCTTCAATCTCATTTTTGTGGTTCAGTCTAATTAATAAACCATCAAAACTCATTTAAATGTTTTAATATTAAGTCATTAAGTCAATTTTAATAGAAATTGTTGATTGTCTATAGTTATTAAGAGCTTTTGGCGATGCATTGAAAGTTCATTTGAGTAAAAATATTTTTTGAATGTTTTAAACCAACTAGATCATCATTTTTCTACGTTGTATTTTAGTATAATTAGGTTTTCAAAGGTTAATAACATGTTCATGATGTCATTTGACTATGTTAAGACAATGGGAGTGAACTTAGATGGAACTATGAGGTCAATTGAAGCTTAAAACTCACATTAGAACTTTAATGTCTTCATGAGTACTAACCAAAAATTTGGAGTATTAAGACTTTTAAATCAATAAGTGGTAACTAAAATATCATGATAATAGTCTTGGGCATCTAAATACTATTAAGGTTGGAGTTGAATAGCGACTACAACCTAAGGTGAGTAAATACCAATAATAATACATGTCCTTATCACTAGTTTTTGATAGATTTATGACTTATTTCTATACATTAACATCCTTGATTGTCATATGTCTATTATATGCATCTTGTTGCATACTTGAAATATATTTTGACAACGCTTATGTGAAAAGGAATGTCTAAAAGGACAACGAAATTACAACAATGGTAAAGATCAACAAATGAAAATATTAAATAGTAGGAATCATGTTATAAACAATATAAAGGAATATTGCAAACCATAATATATTTTGAAAAGTACATTTCATGAAACCGAAAATTATTTTATAACACTTCCATAAACGTTGGTCATTTCGTGACAAGACACATATCATTTTGAATAGCCTAAACTAAAAGATCCAAACAAGATCAATAAGTTCAGATTGCGTTGTTTACCTAAAATCAAGGGAACTTAAGGCCAAAAGTTTTGTCTAGAGCAAAATAATCAAAAAGTTAATGTCATCAATTTGTGATCATCATATACCGTATGATAATTCGTTCATATTCACTTTTATTATGTAGAAAATGGACTTGTCACTTACTTAGTTTAGATAATTAAATGAAAGTTTGTTTAACATCATATGATGGATAATAAAAGACTTTATGTTTTGTTTGGATTTAACTTATCTAATATTCCTACTATATACAAGTTCAATAACATACAAACCCTCCATGTTATGACTTTATTTAGAAATACTCGCAACTCACTATTTAACTACGCCTTTTAGAATAGTTAATAAAAAACTTTACCATCTTTTATTGATGGAATACTTAATAAATTTTTTTACCATCTTTTATCTTAATACTGGAAGTAGATTGAAAGATTGCAACGACATATGTTTTTTTTATAGTTTGTCATCAAAGTGGTTTAATCGTTAGTTGTTTGGAAAATCTATTGTAAAGTCCCACAATTTTTTATAGAAAAGAGCAAAACTAGTTGAAAATTTACAAAAAAGATGTAGTAAGTTTTTTGAAAATAAAAGACGAGAGATTTTTTGTAAACAAAATACTAACTATCGTCTATCTTTATAATTTTATTTTGATGTTATTTTATTGTTTTAGTATCTTATTATTATATATTTTGTAACGCCCCAAATTTCAAAATTTCTAAAATTCATTTATTATCAAGGTTCCAATAAAATATTTATTCCAAAAGTAAATCCGTTCGACTTATTTATTAAACCAACAGCGGAAACAATTGAAAATCATAACATAATTCATTAAAATAACTCTTCTTGTATGCAATGCGCCGCCGTCACGCCTTGCCCTTCCCTTTGTCATTTGAAATACCTGAAATGTTATAAATCAACGGGTAAGCTTAAAGCTTAGTGAGTCCACAAATTACCATACATGCCCACACATTAAACAACCCGTCCTCGAGAACGACCCGACCCTACCCGCCATACAACAGCTACGGGCGTCCATCATACAACAGCTATGGACACGGGAAGGTTCTACCCATCATACAACAGCTATGGGTTCCCGGTTATGGCCCAGCCCATCATACAACAGCTATGGGACAAGGCTTAGTCCAACTCGCCATACAACAGCTACGAGGGGACACGCATCAGTACTGAGCCCAACAACAAATAACCACAGATATAGAGCAAATCATATAACTGTAAATAACACACAAGATGCCTAACATGCAACATCATATAGTAAGGTGAGGATACTCACCTGATTCGAAACCGCACAGATATTCTCTAATATCCCCACTTAGCTCGTCCACACACCTAAATCCCACACACATACAACATATCAATTACTGACTAGGTTCTTATAGACCTGTCTAAAGGTTAGACTCACTATTTGCCATCAAACCGTGGTCAAAACTAAATTTCTGGTCAAACAGTCGCTCGCCGCGGCGTGGCTCCTCGCCCTACGCGCCGCGGCTACCATTGCACAATTACGGGGTTTCAGTCGAGTCCGCGCCGCTGACAAAGCCCGACCGCGTCGCGGCTCGTAACATTTCAAAATGTTTTTCAGCGATTAACAGTACATCAATCGGCTAGGGTTCCTTTCTACACCCTTCCTGGGATCGGAAACTACCCTAAGGTCACTTCCTTATGGACATGCAAGTCCATGCATGTCCTTGGTTCAAACCCTTAGGGCTACAAATCGTCTAAGGCTACAAACCAACAGGTAACACCATATGACGGGATAAACAGAAAAGTCAGAAGAGTAAATCTTCTTACCTCACTTCTGAAGGACGGAGTGATGCCCACGATCCGTTCTAAACCTTCTCCCGCGTGGATCTCCTTCTTCTAATCTCCCAAAACCTTCAACACCTCGAGACCAAAGAGTATCTACCGAAACCAGACACCTCTACTCTGGAAACTCTCCAAAAACACGAACCCTAGGGCTGGGGTCCTTTTTATAGGCGTTTAAATCCGAATTAGGGTTTTTCATGATTGCGGCGCACCGCGCCGCGGATTCTTTAGAACCGCGTCGCGCGTACAAATCCTACGCGATTCTAGATTCTTCCAAAAGCCGCGCTGCGGATTCCTTCGGGCCGCGACTCGGCGGAACGGGTCTTACAATTCTCCCCCACTTAACTGGATTTCGTCCTCGAAATCCGTGCCGATAAATAATTCTGGATAATGCCTCCGGTTCCCAAGTCCATTCGGACCCTTTTCGATGCTGCCACTGAACCTTCACTAATCCTATTGTTTTATTTCGCAACGTCTTTATCTTCTTTTCAATGATGGCAATTGGTCGCTCCACATAATTTAGACGTTCATCTAATTGAATATCCTCCAAAGGTACTATTGTGGATTCCTCAGTCACGCACTTTCTGAGCTGCGAAACGTGAAACGTGTCGTGAATCTGACTAAGCTGTTCGGTTAGCTCCAACCGGTAAGCTACCTCACCTACACGGGCGACAATTCGATATGGTCCAATGTACCTAGGGCCAAGCTTTCCTCGCTTCCTAAAACGAATAACTCCCTTCCAAGGTGACACCTTTAGAAGAACATAATCCCCGACTTTAAACTCGAGATCGGACCGTCGCCTATCCGCATAACTTTTCTGTCGGCTTTGAGCGGTTAACAATCTCTCCCGAACCTTCTGAATTAACTCAGTTGTCTTGAGCACCACCTCTGTACTTCCCAATACCTGCTGGCCAACCTCGCCCCAGCAAATAGGTGTTCGACATTTTCTTCCATATAACATTTCAAAGGGAGCTCTGCCAATGCTCGCGTGATAACTGTTATTGTAAGAAAACTCAGCTAAAGGGAGATGGGAATCCCAACTCCCGCCAAAATCGATGATACATGCCCTCAGCATATCCTCCAGCGTTTGAATCGTCCTTTCACTCTGCCTATCCGTCTGAGGATGATATGCTGTGCTGAAATGAAGGCGAGTGCCTAATTCCTCATGAAACTTCTTCCAAAACCTAGACGTAAATCGGACATCCCGGTCGGATATCACCGAGACCGGTATACCATGCCGAGAGATAATCTCATCTGTGAAGACCTTAGCCAATTCCTTTGCAGAGTAAGTCTCTTGGATGGGGAGGAAATGAGCACTTTTGGTCAACCTATCCACGATAACCCAAATAGTGTCCATATGTCGAGGGGTTCTTGGCAACTTCGTGATGAAATCCATTGTGATATGCTCCTATTTCCATTCTGGGATCTCAAGAGGCTGCAACTTACCATGAGGCCGTTGGTGCTCGGCCTTGACCTTACGACAGGTTAAGCATCTTTCGACAAACCAAGCTACTTCCCTCTTCATGCCTGGCCACCAATAATATTCGCGCAGATCCCTATACATTTTAGTTGCTCCAGGGTGGATAGAGAACCTGGATTTATGTGCCTCCTCCAATAGGGTTTGACGAACCCCGCCCAGCTTCGGTACCCAAATTCTCTCATGGCAAGTTAACAAATCCCTACTATCTTTGACCATAGCTGCCAACTGACCCACAATCCTCTCACTTTTCTGATTCTCGCTCTTGCTTGCTTCCACCTGGGCTTTCCTAATCAGCTCAAGCAGCGGTGTCACAATTGTCATCCTTAGACAAACGCCCCGAAGGGGTGCACTTGAAGCCTTACGACTTAACGCATCCGCTACCACATTGGCCTTTCCAGGGTGGTAGTGTATCTCACAATCATAGTCTTTTAATACATCCAACAATCTTCTCTGTCTCATATTGAGGTTTTCCTGATCCATCAGGTACTTCAAACTCTTATGGTCCGTGAAAATGGTGCACTTCACTCCATACAAATAGTGTCTCCAAATCTTGAGAGCGAAGACCACCGCTCCCAATTCCAAATCATGAGTAGGGTAGTTAGTTTCATGGGGCTTCAACTGTCGCGAGGCGTAAGCGATCACCCTGCCTCGTTGCATCAAGACTGCCCCCAATCCCGTGATTGATGCATCGCAGTAAACTACCATATCCTCCATACCCTCAGGCAAAGTCAAAACCGGAGCTTCACACAATTTCCGCCGCAAAGTCTCAAAAGCTTGCTGCTGCTCCTCACCCCACCGAAAAGCAGCATTTTTCTTAGTTAGCCGTGTCAAAGGTACTGCAACCTTTGAGAAGTCTTGGATGAAACGACGGTAATAACCAGCCAGACCCAAGAAACTTCTAATCTCCGAGGGAGTCTTCGGAACCTCCCACCGCATCACGGCCTCTACCTTAGCCGGGTCTACCATGATTCCTTGCTCATTTACAATGTGACCCAAAAACTGAACCTCCCGTAGCCAAAAGTCACACTTGGATAATTTTGCATAAAGCTTCTCCTTCCTTAAGGTCTCTAATACTTCATTTAAGTGTTGTTCATGCTGTTCCCTGCTTCGAGAGTAGACTAAGATGTCGTCAATGAACACTATAACCGACCGATCCAACATTGGTCGACACACCCGATTCATTAAGTCCATAAAAGCTGCAGGGGCATTGGTCAGTCCAAACGGCATCACTACAAACTCGAAGTGGCCGTACCTCGTCCGAAAAGCCGTTTTCGGGATGTCTTCCTCCCGTACCCGCATTTGATGGTAACCTGACCGTAAATCAATTTTTGAAAACCACGAAGCGCCCTGCAGTTAGTCGAATAAGTAGTCGATGCGAGGCAATGGATATCGATTCTTCACCGTAAGCTTATTCAACTCACGATAATCTATGCACATCCTGTTGGAACCATCCTTCTTCTTAACAAACAAAATAGGCGCTCCCCATGGCGAGCAACTAGGTCGAATAAATCCCTTATCTAATAATTCTCGAAGTTGAATAGACAACTCCAGCATCTCCGGAGGCACAAGACGATACGGTGCTTTAGCTATCGGAGCTGCACCGGGAGTTAAGTCGATCTTAAATTCTACCTGCCTCTCTGGCGGCACGCCAGGCAGGTCCTCGGGAAAAACATCAGGAAAATCCCGAACCACTGGTATATCACCTGCTTTCTGCTGTGGCTCCTTTCTCGTGTGTCTACAACATAAGCCACAAATCCCGAACCTCCATGCTGAAAATGTCTGCGTGCCCTAGCAGCTGAACAGAAAACTGCACCTTGATTCTTTCTCTCGCCCTGCACAACCAGCTCTCCCCCACTTGGGGTTTGAATCCACACTCGCTTGTTCTTACAATCGATCCAAGATTCATGCTGACCCATCCAATCCATACCGATGATGACTCGGGAGTCGCTCAACGGTATAGGGATGAGATCGATCGGAAACTTTATTCCTTGAATCACGACTTCGCATCCCCGATAAACACTAGTCGCTTGCACGGTTTTATCATCCGCAATTTCCACTTCTAACGGCTGATGAAGAGTTCCTAAAGCAATACCGAAACTCTTTCCCAACGCGGCAGACACAAAAGAATGACTAGCACCCGAATCAAATAGTGCAAAGGTAGGCGTAGAGTTGACTAAAAATGTTCCCGTGACGACGTTGGGCGCATCCTGTGCCTCCTCGGCGGTCATGACGAATGCTCGACCCTTGGTCTTAGGTGAAGGGTTTCTATGCAATCAATGAACACAAAATGACCTAAGGTTCACATGCAACCCTAATATTGATCTATGTTTTCTTCTATGAAGATTAGAACTAAGAACCTAAAGGATACAATTCAATTCTAAAGAAGAATCAAGAAAAACCAACCTTAGATCTTATGATCCTTTTAAGCAGCAGCAAAATTATCCTGCCTCAGATGAAAGTCACACCCAGGTGATGGAAGAATCAGTCCAGCAGAGTAAATCCAGAGAGAAGATGGCGTGAATATGAGGTGCCAGGGGGTTCCTTTTATAGCCTCCAAGGGTTACACCTGAAACCCTAAGGAGCCTCCAACTGGACAAGGCTTTTGACCACTTGGACCAGGCTTACCAAACCCTAATTAGGGTTTCGCCAATCCCTTGGAGGAGCCTCCAAGTTGGCGCCACTTTTGGTCCCTGGTTTTTCCTGGCCAGTTATTCAACTATTGAATAAATGCCAAACCAGTCCCTGCACCTTTTAATTAATTAATTTAATCTCCAAATTAAATCCAATTAATTCTAGATTAAATCTTAATTAATTATTATAGTTTCTAATTAATATATTAGCACTTAAATATATTAATAAACCATATATATATTTTCTATTGATTTATTATACGATTAATAAATCAACTATTCTCTCTACTGAACTATCTTTCCTCCACCCATGAGGGCAACCCAAATGGACTTTGCTTTTAACCATAAGATAAAAGTTCAATTACAAGTCATGGCTTAGACACCTAATCCAACAGTCTCCCACTTGGATAAGTCTATGACTTTAATTGTCTGAACTCTGACCCAGTCAGTTCTGTCCAAAGATAAGTGATCAGATGATCCTCCGTCCAACAAGATATTTTCAGACTCAAGACATGGATAAAATCAATCTGGTCTGATTCACTGTTCCTCGATTTCCGATTTGCATATGACTCTTAGACTACCAATTTAGTCCCGGTTGGCCAACCATTTTAGTCAACTTCAAAATCATCGAGAGGCCTACAGATATCTGTTTCCCGTTAGGGTCAAGGGACGAATAAACTTCGACTCATATACTTATGTCTTTTACCAGACAAATCACTCACAACAATACGTTTTATAACATCGAGTTACCGATGCGTTTTCATATTATCAATGAACAACCGTCTAATAAATCATAACTCATATGTCTTAGCTTAAAGATCAAAAGATATTATCGTCTCAACATTGCTCGTGATGTAATCCATGAAGCAATCCATTGAGCGCGGGTTTATCCAATACTCAAATCTCCATTTCCAAGTACTCACGAATGGTTCAGCAATCCAATTGCAATGTCTAACTCCTTAGACAATCTATTACCAATTCATGACAGTCTTACTTCACACTTACTCCCTTAAAGTGTAATCGACTGTGGATATTTGAATAATCCAATTATTCAGGAAGTAAAACATGCAAAATGAAACACAATGATAAAGTACTGACAAGAGTAGTAAACCATAATAAATCTCTATTATTAAATCACAAGAGTCAAATACAATACATTGTTACAAGTTTCGAACCTATCTAATTACTAAAACTTATATCATCTCTTAATCCAATGCTCCTAGCATGCTGATTATGCTTAATCCTACTCAGAGCCTTTGTCAAGGGATCTGCAGGATTATCTTCCGATGATACCCTCTTTACAAGGAGGTGACCTTCTTCTACCCTATGCCTGATGTAGTGGTACTTTCTGTCGATATGTCTGGACTTTCCATGATCTCGCGGTTCCTTTGTCAAGGCGACCGCACCTTCATTATCGCAGAACAGTTCCAAGGGCTCCTGAATACTCGGGACTACTCCAAGGTCACCGATAAAGTTCTTCAGCCAAGCCGCTTCCTTTGACGCTTCACTTGCTGCTATGTACTCTGATTCGCACGTAGAATCAGCCACTGTTTCTTGCTTGGAACTTTTCCAAGTCACTGCTCCACCGTTCAAAAGGAATACCCAGCCCGACTGAGACCGACCACTGTCTCTATCCGTCTGAAAGCTGGCATCTGTATATCCTTCAACTCTCAAGGTATCACTGCCACCGAGGATTAACACCATGTTCTTTGTCCTTCGCAGATACTTGAGTGTATTTTTCACAGCTATCCAATGCGCCCTTCCAGGGTTACCCTGGTACCGACTGACCATGCTTAAGGCGAAAGCCACGTCAGGGCGAGTACACGTCATAGCGTACATGATCGATCCCACAGCCGAAGCGTATGGTACTCGACTCATCTCAGCTATTTCCTTGTCTGTACTCGGACTTTGAGTCTTACTCAGCTTCGCATTACTTTGGATAGGCAGCTCTCCCTTCTTGGAATTTTCCATACTAAACCTCTTTAGTACCTTATCCAAGTATGTACCCTGACTGAGTCCAATCAGTCTCTTCTTCCTATCTCTCAATATTCTAATCCCAAGAATATAGGCAGCCTCTCCTAGGTCCTTCATGGCGAAACATTTCCCAAGCCAAGCCTTAACATCTTGCAAGGTTGGAATATCGTTTCCCATGAGCAGTATGTCATCGACATACAGCACCAGAAAAGTGACTATACTCCCACTAGCCTTGACATATACGCAGGACTCATCCTCGCTCCTAGAGAAGCCAAACTCTTTGACTTTCTCATGGAAACAAAGATTCCAGCTGCGAGAAGCTTGCTTCAATCCGTAGATTGATCTCTCAAGCTTACACACCTTATTAGGATACTTTGCATCGACGAAACCCTCTGGCTGATTCATGTAAACATCCTCAGTCAGCTTCCCATTAAGGAAAGCGGTTTTGACGTCCATCTGCCAAATTTCATAGTCATGAAATGCAGCTATGGCCAGCATAATCCTAATAGACTTTATCTTAGCTACTGGTGAGAAGGTCTCGTCATAGTCAACCCCTGGGGTTTGAGTAAAGCCCTTCGCAACCAGTCTTGCCTTGAAAGTGTGTACCTTTCCGTCCATGTCTGTCTTCTTCTTGAAGATCCATTTGCACCCGACTGTCTTTCGACCCGGTACATTGTCAACCAAGTTCCAAACTTGATTGTCATACATGGACTTGATCTCGCTATCCATGGCCTCTTTCCACTTGGCAGACTCAGGGCCTGCCACTGCTTCCTGGTAGTTAGCTGGTTCATCCAAATTTATCAGTGTCCTATCACTGACAAAAGTGTCCCCATCCGAAGTTATATGGAACCCATAAAACTCGGGTGGCATGCTAACCCTACTAGAACGCCTAAGAGGTAAGGATACATCTGTCGGGCCAACAGGAACTTCATCCTCATGTTGGTTGCTAGTTTCTCCTAAGGTTGCGTCATCTGATGACTCTTGAATTTCTTCCAGATCAATGGTACTCCCACTGTCCTCTTTGAATACGAGCTCTCTCTCTCGAAAGACTGCTCGTCTAGCTACAAAGACCACGTCCTCGCTCGGTCTGTAGAATAGATATCCAAAGGACTGTTTGGGATAACCAATGAAGAAACACCTTTCGCTTCTGTCTGCGAGTTTGTCTTGAGTCTCTCGTCTAACGAAAGCCTCACAACCCCAGACCTTGATATGTGCCAACGAGGGAGCTTTCCCCGTCCACATCTCATGAGGTGTTTTCGCAACCTTCTTAGTTGGGACAAGATTGAGGATATGGGCGGCAGTCTCTAAGGCATACCCCCAGAAGTGAATGGGAAGTGAAGCTCGACTCATCATGGAACGAACCATGTCCAACAGGGTTCGGTTGCGCCTCTCTGCAACACCGTTCAACTGTGGTGTCCTGGGAGGTGTCAACTGCGAAACTATTCCACATTCCTTTAGATAGTCTAGGAACTCGATACTTAGATACTCTCCGCCTCTGTCGGATCTGAGCATCTTTATCTTCCTGCCTAATTGATTCTCTACTTCGTTCTTAAACTCTTTGAACTTTTCAAAGGTGTCCGACTTGTGCTTGATCAAGTAGATGTAACCGTATCTACTAAAATCGTCGGTAAAAGTCACGTAGAACCGCGTGCCATCCTTTGTGGTTGATCTGAATGGACCACACACATCCGTGTGAATAATGTCCAATAGACCCTCACCTCTTTCAAAAGACCCTTTGAAAGGTGATTTAGTCATCTTGCCCAACAGACAAGATTCGCATACATCATCCGACTTGAGGTCGAATGATTCCAACACTCCATCCTTTTGGAGTTGGGCGATGCGTTTCTTGCTGATGTGCCCGAGCCGACTATGCCACAGACATGCCTTTTCCACGTCACTAGTAGAATCAATATAATTTACACTTTGTCCTAGATTGTCAACACATTTCACAGTTTCATACACACCATTACAAGGATAAGCAGTAAAATTCAAAATACCATTTTTGAAAACAGAAATAGATCCAATATTATTATCAAAAGAAAAATGAAATCCTTGTCTGAATAATGCGTGAAATGAAATAATATTTCTTGCCATTTCTGGCGAATAGCAACAATCTAATAAATCTAAACAAACTTCACTACTAAGCACTAAACTATAAACTCCAATCTTGGTAACAGGGGACGATCTCCTATTGCCCATGATCAAGTTCAGTCTACCGTGCTCCACCTCCCTGCTTTCCTTTAGGCCCTGCATATCAGAACAAATGTGAAAACCACATCCTGTATCAAGGACCCAAGAATTAGAAGATGGTGAGTTTTTAGAGATAGTGTATATACCTGCTGTCGATGGCTTTACTTTCCCATCCTTGACATCCTGCAAGTATTTGGGGCAGCTTCTCTTCCAATGGCCCTTTTCTTTGCAGTAGAAACAGTTTGCTTCATCGGGGTTGGCCACACAAGGAATTTGGGAAGTCTTGGTTCTCGAGCCATTACTGGATGACCCGGCCTGAACCTTTTCCCTCCAATTTTGTTTAGGAGGGCCCTTCCTTTTCTTTCCTCTGCCACTTCCAATGGCTAGAACGGGCTGATTAACCGAGGGTACACTTTTACCCTTCATCCCGTCTTCAGCTACTCGAAGCATGCGATGCAACTCAGTCATATTAGCCTGATTGTTGTTCAAATGATAAGCCAGCCTGAACTGGTCATAAGAACTCGGCAACGAGTTAAGCACTATGTCAACGGCCAACTGTTCCGGTACAGGCATCGCAAGCTTTCTAAGCCGCTCCACGTAACCTTGCATTCTTTGCACATGAGTGCAGATGGACTCTCCATCTTTGGGTTTGCTGTTCGTGAAGTCCTTGACCACTTCGCACCTTTCGATGCGCTCTTGCTTGCGGAACTTTTCCGCTAGCTCCTTGTGCATCTCATAGGGCCAGTAGTCTTCGTATATTCTCTGCAATTCGGGGTTCATTGTGGCGATCATGATGCAGGCCACTTTGGTTGCATCATCAGTATGTTTTTGGTACGAGGCAATTTCCTCGGGAGTAGCAGTTTCGGGGTCGACATCGACAAGCTCGGTCTCGAGAACATACTCTTTGTTCTCATACCTCAGAGCCATCTTGATGTTTCTAATCCAGTCATTATAGTTTGTCCCGTTCAATTGAACCCTGGAACATAGTGAGAGGATTGAGGGAACACTGGAGTTTGATTGGGGAGCGGATTGATCAGCAGAAGACATCTATAAAAGAAGGTAAGTTTAATTAGATACTTGTCGGTCCTTATAATAACCCAATATAAAATAAGGCTAGGATCCAACTATAACAATTTGCAACATAGAAGAGGGATGCCGTAATCTATAAGCAAATTTTATAAAGGTAGGCGAATGACGATTCAGCCGATTCCACCGCGGAAAAATAATCTTATTATAAATGGAATTCCTAGTTTCTTATGAGATTTATTGAACTGTTCAATAGCATGTTTAATCTCGGATATGCCCCACCGTTTGTGACTGGGATGCCGAGGATCACAAACCGGGTGTGAATAACCATGCAAATTAGCTTGGTGCTCTCGGGATCCATTATCATCTCAAATTGATGTGCCGGTAAACCACACACGCTTCATCAACAATGATAACACCCGAGACACCCATTGCCACTCTTTATGAACCCCTATTGGTGTGCCGGTAAACCACACACGCTCCACCAACGTTTCATAAAGTGCAATGTGCAATTTCATGGGGTAGCATCAAATTCACATTTTCCTAAAGTAACTAGATTGGGATTTGTTTTAGGGTTCTAGTACTTTCAATTATAGCATTATACTTTTAAGAGGCTTAGCGGTTCTATCATACCCGTTCAGCTAACGACACTCGACTGACCAGGAGAGCGGTGGGTAAGAGTAGATACCCATTAGACTAACATTTTATAGTCAGTCGCCTTATACCCTCTTTATAGGACAGTTTTGTGAATGAGGCTTACTAGCGGTAGACTAACCAATTTTCTTATACATATTAAATTAACTTTTAATTTTAAATATATATAAGATATATTTTAATCTCATTAAAATATCTTTAGAATTAATTAAATTCTAATTTTCTCAAATTATTCTAATTTTCTTGAAAATTTTAATTAATTCTTAAGGCAGATTTAATTTGCCTTTAATTAATCAATTAATTAAATTAATTGAATCTAGGTTACAGATTACCAATTAATCAAATTAATTAACCTGTAATGGTCCCATGAATTTCGAAAATTACAAGCCAAGGAATTAGGGTTCAAGTTATTTTAGTTGATTTAGATACCAAAAATAACAACACATAATTAAGGCAAGCAAATCAAGCATTCAAGGGGGACCAAGGGAGGGTGGCGGCTAGGGTTAGGAAACCCTAGCCTTGGGATCGATTTTGGCCTCCTCCCAAGGGTTAATTTTCGCCAATAACCCTTAGGCACAAAACAATTCAAGCAGTTCATAATCAAACACAAGAAAACAAGCTAGCTCTGATACCACTGAAGGGTTTCTATGCAATCAATGAACACAAAATGACCTAAGGTTCACATGCAACCCTAATATTGATCTATGTTTTCTTCTATGAAGATTAGAACTAAGAACCTAAAGGATACAATTCAATTCTAAAGAAGAATCAAGAAAAACCAACCTTAGATCTTATGATCCTTTTAAGCAGCAGCAAAATTATCCTGCCTCAGATGAAAGTCACACCCAGGTGATGGAAGAATCAGTCCAGCAGAGTAAATCCAGAGAGAAGATGGCGTGAATATGAGGTGCCAGGGGGTTCCTTTTATAGCCTCCAAGGGTTACACCTGAAACCCTAAGGAGCCTCCAACTGGACAAGGCTTTTGACCACTTGGACCAGGCTTACCAAACCCTAATTAGGGTTTCGCCAATCCCTTGGAGGAGCCTCCAAGTTGGCGCCACTTTTGGTCCCTGGTTTTTCCTGGCCAGTTATTCAACTATTGAATAAATGCCAAACCAGTCCCTGCACCTTTTAATTAATTAATTTAATCTCCAAATTAAATCCAATTAATTCTAGATTAAATCTTAATTAATTATTATAGTTTCTAATTAATATATTAGCACTTAAATATATTAATAAACCATATATATATTTTCTATTGATTTATTATACGATTAATAAATCAACTATTCTCTCTACTGAACTATCTTTCCTCCACCCATGAGGGCAACCCAAATGGACTTTGCTTTTAACCATAAGATAAAAGTTCAATTACAAGTCATGGCTTAGACACCTAATCCAACATTAGGGGCTTCCCCTTTCCCCTGCCTACCATCGGTAATCCGGAGTGTAGCGGGTGCCGGATTCTGAACCGCTCCCTGAGTCAGACGGGGACATTGGGCCTTGAAGTGGCCCACTTGGTTACAATTAAAACAAATCTTGACCTCTTGCCGACAATATTTAGCATAATGGCCCTCCTTTCCACACTTATGACAAATTAGCACCCAGCAACGTCCCTCATGATTCCTTCCACATTTACCACACTTACCCTGGCTCCTTTGCCCTTGCTTTCCCTGATCTGTCCCTCGAAATTTCTTCGACACCTGCTGAGTCTGAGCAGGCGGCGGACGCTTCTGCTTTTGTTGGGTTTCCAGTTCCAACTCTCGAGCCCGAGCGGCCGCTATCATATCAGTAAGAGTTTGGTGCCTAGCAGCAGACACAAATTCCCGAATGTCTGTGCGAAGCATTGCCAAGTATCGGGTCATCCTCATGCGCTCGGTTGCCGCAAACTCTGGACAGAAGAGTGCCCGTTCATTAAACTTCTTGGTGATTTCCGTCACCGTCTCAGTAGTCTGGGTCAGATTTAGGTACTCCTGCGCCAAGCGTTCCATTTCCACCTGTGGAACATACTCCAATTTGAACTGTTCCTTAAACTGCGGCCATGTAATGGCATCCAACTGAGCAGGAGTGAGATCTTTCGTTCGTATCTCCCACCAATCTTTCGCACCCTCTCTTAAAAGATTCGCCGCAAACGTTACCTTGGAATTCTCATGACAGGAACATGTGCGGAAAGCACCCTCCACTGCGGAAATCCACCGCATGCTAACAATCGGATCCCTGCTCCCATCGAACATCGGAGGCGAACAAGCCGAAAAGTCCTTATAACTTACATCCTTAGCACGTGATGTGCCCTGAGTAGCCAGTCGTTCCTCGAGCATTGCCCATAGCTCAGCCTTAATCGTACCAAAGAACTGAGGTATCGCAGCCAAGACTTCTCGCGAAACCTCCTCCGCTATCAGGTTACGGAGATTTTCATCAGTCGGTCCTCCCCCACTCGAGGTACCCGCATCCGGTCCACCGTTACTTCGAGTGACTGCCATTCTGAAATGCGCAACAATTTCTAATATCAATACTCGGGTCACTCCTATCTATCCAACTACTTGACTTTTTAGGACTTTGTTTGACTACTCTTGACTCAAGCGTGAATCCTGTGCTTTCGGTAATACTGGCCTGGTACTACCTTCCACACCTATTCGCCCTTGTTCCAAGTTCGTCAACCATCCTCCTAAAACGTCACACGTGCTAAACCATTTTCTATGACTTCTGCAGTCAGGCACCGTGGTGCCTAATCTTTTGATCTAACTCTCCATCTCACACGTGCCTAAGAGAACTATTGCTAATGTCGTCGAGTCACCTCACGGACGCACAGCCGTACACAATCAGGAACAAGATAGACGTTTGAATAACTGATCTACCCTAAAGTCACAACCAAACAAGGAACAGCCAGTAAGGCCAGACCAAGAATTCTTAGGCTATCTTACCCTAATTGTATATAACCTACCAGCATTCACTAAGCAACCTAACGACAGTAGCATAAAATTCCAAAGCAGCACATATGGTACAAAAACAGTCTACAGAGTATATTATCCAGGCAGCTTTACATCCTAGCACAATACATTTTGTCACATAACACAAACTTGGCATGGGTAATTGGGAATCACAAAACTTACTTGAGCTCGGCTGACGGTTCACATCGCATCTTCTTTTACTTTAATTTAACCTTCCAAAAACATTTTCTTAACAAAATCGCTCAGTCCTAAGTTTGAGTTTGGATTCCCAATACAGTTCATCCAAATCCCTCAAACCAAGGCTCTGATACCAATTTGTAACGCCCCAAATTTCAAAATTTCTAAAATTCATTTATTATCAAGGTTCCAATAAAATATTTATTCCAAAAGTAAATCCGTTCGACTTATTTATTAAACCAACAGCGGAAACAATTGAAAATCATAACATAATTCATTAAAATAACTCTTCTTGTATGCAATGCGCCGCCGTCACGCCTTGCCCTTCCCTTTGTCATTTGAAATACCTGAAATGTTATAAATCAACGGGTAAGCTTAAAGCTTAGTGAGTCCACAAATTACCATACATGCCCACACATTAAACAACCCGTCCTCGAGAACGACCCGACCCTACCCGCCATACAACAGCTACGGGCGTCCATCATACAACAGCTATGGACACGGGAAGGTTCTACCCATCATACAACAGCTATGGGTTCCCGGTTATGGCCCAGCCCATCATACAACAGCTATGGGACAAGGCTTAGTCCAACTCGCCATACAACAGCTACGAGGGGACACGCATCAGTACTGAGCCCAACAACAAATAACCACAGATATAGAGCAAATCATATAACTGTAAATAACACACAAGATGCCTAACATGCAACATCATATAGTAAGGTGAGGATACTCACCTGATTCGAAACCGCACAGATATTCTCTAATATCCCCACTTAGCTCGTCCACACACCTAAATCCCACACACATACAACATATCAATTACTGACTAGGTTCTTATAGACCTGTCTAAAGGTTAGACTCACTATTTGCCATCAAACCGTGGTCAAAACTAAATTTCTGGTCAAACAGTCGCTCGCCGCGGCGTGGCTCCTCGCCCTACGCGCCGCGGCTACCATTGCACAATTACGGGGTTTCAGTCGAGTCCGCGCCGCTGACAAAGCCCGACCGCGTCGCGGCTCGTAACATTTCAAAATGTTTTTCAGCGATTAACAGTACATCAATCGGCTAGGGTTCCTTTCTACACCCTTCCTGGGATCGGAAACTACCCTAAGGTCACTTCCTTATGGACATGCAAGTCCATGCATGTCCTTGGTTCAAACCCTTAGGGCTACAAATCGTCTAAGGCTACAAACCAACAGGTAACACCATATGACGGGATAAACAGAAAAGTCAGAAGAGTAAATCTTCTTACCTCACTTCTGAAGGACGGAGTGATGCCCACGATCCGTTCTAAACCTTCTCCCGCGTGGATCTCCTTCTTCTAATCTCCCAAAACCTTCAACACCTCGAGACCAAAGAGTATCTACCGAAACCAGACACCTCTACTCTGGAAACTCTCCAAAAACACGAACCCTAGGGCTGGGGTCCTTTTTATAGGCGTTTAAATCCGAATTAGGGTTTTTCATGATTGCGGCGCACCGCGCCGCGGATTCTTTAGAACCGCGTCGCGCGTACAAATCCTACGCGATTCTAGATTCTTCCAAAAGCCGCGCTGCGGATTCCTTCGGGCCGCGACTCGGCGGAACGGGTCTTACAATTCTCCCCCACTTAACTGGATTTCGTCCTCGAAATCCGTGCCGATAAATAATTCTGGATAATGCCTCCGGTTCCCAAGTCCATTCGGACCCTTTTCGATGCTGCCACTGAACCTTCACTAATCCTATTGTTTTATTTCGCAACGTCTTTATCTTCTTTTCAATGATGGCAATTGGTCGCTCCACATAATTTAGACGTTCATCTAATTGAATATCCTCCAAAGGTACTATTGTGGATTCCTCAGTCACGCACTTTCTGAGCTGCGAAACGTGAAACGTGTCGTGAATCTGACTAAGCTGTTCGGTTAGCTCCAACCGGTAAGCTACCTCACCTACACGGGCGACAATTCGATATGGTCCAATGTACCTAGGGCCAAGCTTTCCTCGCTTCCTAAAACGAATAACTCCCTTCCAAGGTGACACCTTTAGAAGAACATAATCCCCGACTTTAAACTCGAGATCGGACCGTCGCCTATCCGCATAACTTTTCTGTCGGCTTTGAGCGGTTAACAATCTCTCCCGAACCTTCTGAATTAACTCAGTTGTCTTGAGCACCACCTCTGTACTTCCCAATACCTGCTGGCCAACCTCGCCCCAGCAAATAGGTGTTCGACATTTTCTTCCATATAACATTTCAAAGGGAGCTCTGCCAATGCTCGCGTGATAACTGTTATTGTAAGAAAACTCAGCTAAAGGGAGATGGGAATCCCAACTCCCGCCAAAATCGATGATACATGCCCTCAGCATATCCTCCAGCGTTTGAATCGTCCTTTCACTCTGCCTATCCGTCTGAGGATGATATGCTGTGCTGAAATGAAGGCGAGTGCCTAATTCCTCATGAAACTTCTTCCAAAACCTAGACGTAAATCGGACATCCCGGTCGGATATCACCGAGACCGGTATACCATGCCGAGAGATAATCTCATCTGTGAAGACCTTAGCCAATTCCTTTGCAGAGTAAGTCTCTTGGATGGGGAGGAAATGAGCACTTTTGGTCAACCTATCCACGATAACCCAAATAGTGTCCATATGTCGAGGGGTTCTTGGCAACTTCGTGATGAAATCCATTGTGATATGCTCCTATTTCCATTCTGGGATCTCAAGAGGCTGCAACTTACCATGAGGCCGTTGGTGCTCGGCCTTGACCTTACGACAGGTTAAGCATCTTTCGACAAACCAAGCTACTTCCCTCTTCATGCCTGGCCACCAATAATATTCGCGCAGATCCCTATACATTTTAGTTGCTCCAGGGTGGATAGAGAACCTGGATTTATGTGCCTCCTCCAATAGGGTTTGACGAACCCCGCCCAGCTTCGGTACCCAAATTCTCTCATGGCAAGTTAACAAATCCCTACTATCTTTGACCATAGCTGCCAACTGACCCACAATCCTCTCACTTTTCTGATTCTCGCTCTTGCTTGCTTCCACCTGGGCTTTCCTAATCAGCTCAAGCAGCGGTGTCACAATTGTCATCCTTAGACAAACGCCCCGAAGGGGTGCACTTGAAGCCTTACGACTTAACGCATCCGCTACCACATTGGCCTTTCCAGGGTGGTAGTGTATCTCACAATCATAGTCTTTTAATACATCCAACAATCTTCTCTGTCTCATATTGAGGTTTTCCTGATCCATCAGGTACTTCAAACTCTTATGGTCCGTGAAAATGGTGCACTTCACTCCATACAAATAGTGTCTCCAAATCTTGAGAGCGAAGACCACCGCTCCCAATTCCAAATCATGAGTAGGGTAGTTAGTTTCATGGGGCTTCAACTGTCGCGAGGCGTAAGCGATCACCCTGCCTCGTTGCATCAAGACTGCCCCCAATCCCGTGATTGATGCATCGCAGTAAACTACCATATCCTCCATACCCTCAGGCAAAGTCAAAACCGGAGCTTCACACAATTTCCGCCGCAAAGTCTCAAAAGCTTGCTGCTGCTCCTCACCCCACCGAAAAGCAGCATTTTTCTTAGTTAGCCGTGTCAAAGGTACTGCAACCTTTGAGAAGTCTTGGATGAAACGACGGTAATAACCAGCCAGACCCAAGAAACTTCTAATCTCCGAGGGAGTCTTCGGAACCTCCCACCGCATCACGGCCTCTACCTTAGCCGGGTCTACCATGATTCCTTGCTCATTTACAATGTGACCCAAAAACTGAACCTCCCGTAGCCAAAAGTCACACTTGGATAATTTTGCATAAAGCTTCTCCTTCCTTAAGGTCTCTAATACTTCATTTAAGTGTTGTTCATGCTGTTCCCTGCTTCGAGAGTAGACTAAGATGTCGTCAATGAACACTATAACCGACCGATCCAACATTGGTCGACACACCCGATTCATTAAGTCCATAAAAGCTGCAGGGGCATTGGTCAGTCCAAACGGCATCACTACAAACTCGAAGTGGCCGTACCTCGTCCGAAAAGCCGTTTTCGGGATGTCTTCCTCCCGTACCCGCATTTGATGGTAACCTGACCGTAAATCAATTTTTGAAAACCACGAAGCGCCCTGCAGTTAGTCGAATAAGTAGTCGATGCGAGGCAATGGATATCGATTCTTCACCGTAAGCTTATTCAACTCACGATAATCTATGCACATCCTGTTGGAACCATCCTTCTTCTTAACAAACAAAATAGGCGCTCCCCATGGCGAGCAACTGGGTCGAATAAATCCCTTATCTAATAATTCTCGAAGTTGAATAGACAACTCCAGCATCTCCGGAGGCACAAGACGATACGGTGCTTTAGCTATCGGAGCTGCACCGGGAGTTAAGTCGATCTTAAATTCTACCTGCCTCTCTGGCGGCACGCCAGGCAGGTCCTCGGGAAAAACATCAAGAAAATCCCGAACCACTGGTATATCACCTGCTTTCTGCTGTGGCTCCTTTCTCGTGTGTCTACAACATAAGCCACAAATCCCGAACCTCCATGCTGAAAATGTCTGCGTGCCCTAGCAGCTGAACAGAAAACTGCACCTTGATTCTTTCTCTCGCCCTGCACAACCAGCTCTCCCCCACTTGGGGTTTGAATCCACACTCGCTTGTTCTTACAATCGATCCAAGATTCATGCTGACCCATCCAATCCATACCGATGATGACTCGGGAGTCGCTCAACGGTATAGGGATGAGATCGATCGGAAACTTTATTCCTTGAATCACGACTTCGCATCCCCGATAAACACTAGTCGCTTGCACGGTTTTATCATCCGCAATTTCCACTTCTAACGGCTGATGAAGAGTTCCTAAAGCAATACCGAAACTCTTTCCCAACGCGGCAGACACAAAAGAATGACTAGCACCCGAATCAAATAGTGCAAAGGTAGGCGTAGAGTTGACTAAAAATGTTCCCGTGACGACGTTGGGCGCATCCTGTGCCTCCTCGGCGGTCATGACGAATGCTCGACCCTTGGTCTTAGGGGCTTCCCCTTTCCCCTGCCTACCATCGGTAATCCGGAGTGTAGCGGGTGCCGGATTCTGAACCGCTCCCTGAGTCAGACGGGGACATTGGGCCTTGAAGTGGCCCACTTGGTTACAATTAAAACAAATCTTGACCTCTTGCCGACAATATTTAGCATAATGGCCCTCCTTTCCACACTTATGACAAATTAGCACCCAGCAACGTCCCTCATGATTCCTTCCACATTTACCACACTTACCCTGGCTCCTTTGCCCTTGCTTTCCCTGATCTGTCCCTCGAAATTTCTTCGACACCTGCTGAGTCTGAGCAGGCGGCGGACGCTTCTGCTTTTGTTGGGTTTCCAGTTCCAACTCTCGAGCCCGAGCGGCCGCTATCATATCAGTAAGAGTTTGGTGCCTAGCAGCAGACACAAATTCCCGAATGTCTGTGCGAAGCATTGCCAAGTATCGGGTCATCCTCATGCGCTCGGTTGCCGCAAACTCTGGACAGAAGAGTGCCCGTTCATTAAACTTCTTGGTGATTTCCGTCACCGTCTCAGTAGTCTGGGTCAGATTTAGGTACTCCTGCGCCAAGCGTTCCATTTCCACCTGTGGAACATACTCCAATTTGAACTGTTCCTTAAACTGCGGCCATGTAATGGCATCCAACTGAGCAGGAGTGAGATCTTTCGTTCGTATCTCCCACCAATCTTTCGCACCCTCTCTTAAAAGATTCGCCGCAAACGTTACCTTGGAATTCTCATGACAGGAACATGTGCGGAAAGCACCCTCCACTGCGGAAATCCACCGCATGCTAACAATCGGATCCCTGCTCCCATCGAACATCGGAGGCGAACAAGCCGAAAAGTCCTTATAACTTACATCCCTAGCACGTGATGTGCCCTGAGTAGCCAGTCGTTCCTCGAGCATTGCCCATAGCTCAGCCTTAATCGTACCAAAGAACTGAGGTATCGCAGCCAAGACTTCTCGCGAAACCTCCTCCGCTATCAGGTTACGGAGATTTTCATCAGTCGGTCCTCCCCCACTCGAGGTACCCGCATCCGGTCCACCGTTACTTCGAGTGACTGCCATTCTGAAATGCGCAACAATTTCTAATATCAATACTCGGGTCACTCCTATCTATCCAACTACTTGACTTTTTAGGACTTTGTTTGACTACTCTTGACTCAAGCGTGAATCCTGTGCTTTCGGTAATACTGGCCTGGTACTACCTTCCACACCTATTCGCCCTTGTTCCAAGTTCGTCAACCATCCTCCTAAAACGTCACACGTGCTAAACCATTTTCTATGACTTCTGCAGTCAGGCACCGTGGTGCCTAATCTTTTGATCTAACTCTCCATCTCACACGTGCCTAAGAGAACTATTGCTAATGTCGTCGAGTCACCTCACGGACGCACAGCCGTACACAATCAGGAACAAGATAGACGTTTGAATAACTGATCTACCCTAAAGTCACAACCAAACAAGGAACAGCCAGTAAGGCCAGACCAAGAATTCTTAGGCTATCTTACCCTAATTGTATATAACCTACCAGCATTCACTAAGCAACCTAACGACAGTAGCATAAAATTCCAAAGCAGCACATATGGTACAAAAACAGTCTACAGAGTATATTATCCAGGCAGCTTTACATCCTAGCACAATACATTTTGTCACATAACACAAACTTGGCATGGGTAATTGGGAATCACAAAACTTACTTGAGCTCGGCTGACGGTTCACATCGCATCTTCTTTTACTTTAATTTAACCTTCCAAAAACATTTTCTTAACAAAATCGCTCAGTCCTAAGTTTGAGTTTGGATTCCCAATACAGTTCATCCAAATCCCTCAAACCAAGGCTCTGATACCAATTTGTAACGCCCCAAATTTCAAAATTTCTAAAATTCATTTATTATCAAGGTTCCAATAAAATATTTATTCCAAAAGTAAATCCGTTCGACTTATTTATTAAACCAACAGCGGAAACAATTGAAAATCATAACATAATTCATTAAAATAACTCTTCTTGTATGCAATGCGCCGCCGTCACGCCTTGCCCTTCCCTTTGTCATTTGAAATACCTGAAATGTTATAAATCAACGGGTAAGCTTAAAGCTTAGTGAGTCCACAAATTACCATACATGCCCACACATTAAACAACCCGTCCTCGAGAACGACCCGACCCTACCCGCCATACAACAGCTACGGGCGTCCATCATACAACAGCTATGGACACGGGAAGGTTCTACCCATCATACAACAGCTATGGGTTCCCGGTTATGGCCCAGCCCATCATACAACAGCTATGGGACAAGGCTTAGTCCAACTCGCCATACAACAGCTACGAGGGGACACGCATCAGTACTGAGCCCAACAACAAATAACCACAGATATAGAGCAAATCATATAACTGTAAATAACACACAAGATGCCTAACATGCAACATCATATAGTAAGGTGAGGATACTCACCTGATTCGAAACCGCACAGATATTCTCTAATATCCCCACTTAGCTCGTCCACACAACTAAATCCCACACACATACAACTTATCAATTACTGACTAGGTTCTTATAGACCTGTCTAAAGGTTAGACTCACTATTTGCCATCAAACCGTGGTCAAAACTAAATTTCTGGTCAAACAGTCGCTCGCCGCGGCGTGGCTCCTCGCCCTACGCGCCGCGGCTACCATTGCACAATTACGGGGTTTCAGCCGAGTCCGCGCCGCTGACAAAGCCCGACCGCGTCGCGGCTCGTAACATTTCAAAATGTTTTTCAGCGATTAACAGTACATCAATCGGCTAGGGTTCCTTTCTACACCCTTCCTGGGATCAGAAACTACCCTAAGGTCACTTCCTTATGGACATGCAAGTCCATGCATGTCCTTGGTTCAAACCCTTAGGGCTACAAATCATCTAAGGCTACAAACCAACAGGTAACACCATATGACGGGATAAACAGAAAAGTCAGAAGAGTAAATCTTCTTACCTCACTTCTGAAGGACGGAGTGATGCCCACGATCCGTTCTAAACCTTCTCCCGCGTGGATCTCCTTCTTCTAATCTCCCAAAACCTTCAACACCTCGAGACCAAAGAGTATCTGCCGAAACCAGACACCTCTACTCTGGAAACTCTCCAAAAACACGAACCCTAGGGCTGGGGTCCTTTTTATAGGCGTTTAAATCCGAATTAGGGTTTTTCATGACTGCGGCGCACCGCGCCGCGGATTCTTTAGAACCGCGTCGCGCGTACAAATCCTACGCGATTCTAGATTCTTCCAAAAGCCGCGCCGCGGATTCCTTCGGGCCGCGACTCGGCGGAACGGGTCTTACATATTTGTTTTATTTTAATTCTGTTCTCGTGCTATAACCTTATGGTATTTCTTCAGTCTCGACAAAATAATATTATTTTAATTTTATTATATTACCTTACTGTTTTTAATGTAATCCTACAGTAGCATTATAGTAATTTTATTGTATTTTTTCGTCTAATCTAGGTAATTTGGATCACACAAAGAATATTATCTTGGTGTTTTTTTAGTTTAATTTTATTGTATTTTTTTGTCTAATCTATTTAATTGAGACCCGACAAAAATATTATATTGACGTAATATTACTATATTCATATTGTAATGTTATTGTAATATTATTGTATTTTTCTCGGTTCAATTAAGATAATCTAGATCAAACATAAACTATTATTTCACTGTAATATTATTACATTCTCTTTGTGTTGTTACTACAATGTTATTATATTCATACTGTAATTACATTATTTGTTTGATCAAGATAAATAACACCAGATTGTATTATTTTATTATAATATTATTAATATATTCTTTTTATTGTAGCAAAATAACATTCTTGCATTTTATCTGTATGCTCCAGCGGCAGAAAATATTATCTTATTGTATTATTTCTTTTATTTTCGAAAAAACCACTAAAAAGTCATTTTATTTTCGTAAAACCACTAAAAGTTATTTTATTTATGAAAAACCCTTGCAACCGGATGAAAGTTTTTTAACCTAGGGTAAAATCTCAAATGTGTAAAAATTATTTGATTTTTTTATCATTTTCTATTCAAAATAATAAAAACATGATTTTTTTTATCAATAATGTCAATTTTACTGGACCCTATCAAATATTTCCTCTAGTAATTTCTCAACCAAAAGTATGTCCCCCTCTAGTTGTTTTATTACTGAGAGGATAATTACATCCGTTTTTAAATTTTTTCTAAAACATTTGACAAAAATATAAACATCAAATGACACATATGTAAACTCTAAATACCACATATTTCTATGAAATATTATTCAAAGGGATTGGTAAAAACTAAAAGGATATAACATTATTTATATTTAGGGTATAGTTCTATTAAGATTGAAAGTCAAGTCAAGTTAATTGGTATAATTCGTCCTAAATAATTCTATAGTGACCCAATATATTTTCATGTTAGGGTGAGTTGTTGGATTTAATTGATTTATAAAATAACATATTGATCTATTTATTATCCAAGTAATTTTCATATTTATGTATGTTACTTAATTTTTGTTAAATATTATCAACCTTGGTCCTAATTTTATAAGGCTATAAATTATTTTGATAATAACATTTACAATAAAAGTTTTTTTCAGAGTTTATTACTATTTGAAATAACTATAGAGATTATTACTATTGAGACATATGATTCTATTTTTTTCTACCAGATAGTTATTAGTTGTTAAGAGTTTATATTATTTTCTAGTTTTATACACGTAACCCTCTTCTAATATTATTATTTCATTTAATTCCTAAACATATTCAAGTTTAAGTTTTTTTTATTACTTTTTACTAATTAAATTATTTTACTAATGTTTTATTTATCAAAATTTAAATTTATAGCTACTTTAAATTATAAAATAGTTGGTTTATTGAACATGTTAGACTTAAGAAACAACAAGCTAAATGATAAGACTTTATTGAAATTTGAACATGTTAGATAGAAGTATCTTAATTTAGTTAAATTTAAAAGTTCTTTTCTAAAAAAATTTAACCATTGAAGAAGATTTTTGATAACTAATTTTGGTTATTTAAAAAGCTGATATAGTAAAATCAATAAATCGTAACATATATTGATCATTTGATCATCGACCTTTTCAATCATTTATAACAAACTGATAACAGTAAGATAAGAAAACAATCCCAAAACGAACAACTAACCATTAAACTTGTGGTTTCATTAAAAAAGAAAGTCACAAAGAATCGTTTAAAATTATTTGAAAGATTTATAGCTTTTCTTTTGCATTTATAATTAGAATGGTTGGTTCATGGTTGCAATAAAAGAGACTGACAATGTAAACTGAAAATTAAAGACCGAAGTTGTAAATTAACTTATAGTCAAGGGGCCACGTTTGTAACATTTGCTCGATATAAGATGAATTGACCTCCCTCCCTAAAATCTTTACCGGCTGGGATTTAGACATTAGTGTAACCCGTTGGTATAAAAAGGGGGGAAATTAATCGCCGGAAAAGCAAATTTACAATTGAAATTGTTTTTGCGAGTGATCAGAAAGGATGAAGGAGAACAACAACAATGATGGATTTGTAAGGGCAGATCAGATTGATCTTAAGAGCTTAGATGAACAGCTTGAGAGGCATCTTAGCAGGGCATGGACTATGGAAAAGAACAAGAAAAAACAACCAGATTTTGAAGACTCGGCCACCGCCGCCTCCGCTGCTTCCGCCGTCACACTACCGTCTAAAGCTACTGCAACTAGTAAAAGGGAGAGGCAGGAGTGGGAGATCGACCCTTCTAAGCTCCTAATCAAAGGTATTCTTGCACGTGGAACTTTCGGCACCGTCCACCGTGGCGTGTATGACGGCATCGACGTCGCCGGTCAGTCTTCCCTAACCCTGAGTCTCCATTGCATTCCATTGTCTTTTTGCATCAATTTCCTCAAACTCGTTTTATGTGTTTGGCCACCATTTTATATTCTCAGCTCATTAGATTCGATTAATTAATTTGAACATTCAACACTCGAAATCGCAATAAGCTCCGACATTTAAGAATCCATATTTTAATTTTTTTAATCTTTTCCAACAAGTAAAACCATGATTTTTTTTTTTTTAAATGGGGTTTGCATATGAATCCATTTTTTCTCTTTCCACATTGCGGTGACGGGACATGGCGGATGAGTGACGGTGGTGGGTGGTGGTTGATGGCGGTGTGATTGTAATTCTAAAAGTTAAAATGTTCAACATGTAATCCGTGACCTACACGGATAAGGTTTTAAAATTTTCTACAGGTGATACCAGTAACTTCGATTTATGATGTTGTCTTTGTGACTTTCATGTGATCCAAGCTGTTTTTAGAATACTAAATATAATAATATTTCCATTGGCTTTATTGTAAGATTTTACGGCTACAAATTAGGATCACATCCTCAACTTTATTATGTTCAATAATTTATAATATATTACATCAATTTCTTTAATACTTTACCATTGTCTTTATTTGACATTTTTTTATGGGGTTTTTCATTTTCAGTCAAACTGCTGGACTGGGGCGAAGAGGGCCACAGAACAGAAGCCGAAATACAATCTTTAAGGGCGGCTTTTACACAAGAAGTGGCTGTTTGGCATAAGCTTGATCATCCTAATGTCACAAAGGTTGCATTTTTTAAAATTTCCTTGGTGCATACAATACAAATATATTTTCTTAAATGAATATATATATATATATATATATAATCGTTTTTTACAGTTTTTTCAAAACACCCTAAACTAGTTATTACTTGTTTTTGTTATTAAAAAACCGTTACAAACAACAATTAAGAGAGTTAGAATTATCATTTTCTCGTAAATTCTTTCCCTTATAAAGTGACAACATTCTTTTTAGAAAAAGTTACCGTACCGATTAATCATAATCTAATTATAAACTTAATAATGCATATTTTATGTTTATTACATAGATATGAATTGTCGTTTACTTTACCTGCCCCTTTAATTGTGGTTGATGGTCACGTATGTGAGTCGAGGATTTTGGCTACTTTTGTAAATGAAAAATTGCGGAAAATAGCAATGTACTTTACTCTTGATACCAAATTAGCAATGTACTTGATTTCTTTATCCATAAAAGCAACGTACATGCATTTCTTTACCCATAACAACAATGTAATTTCATTTTTACCAATAATAGCAAATACGTTACGTGGAAATCTTAAAATGCTTACAATTACTAGATTACATATTGCGATATTGGTAAAGAAAGATAAGAATTTTGCTATTATGGGTAAAGAAATGCAAGTATATTACTATTACAGGTAATAAATAAAGTGTGTTTAATAAGTTTCATGTTGTACATTGCCATTATAACGAAAGAAATGTAAACATGCTGCCATATGAGTAAATAATGATACAAGTTACATTGCTATTATACGTAAAAGAATAAAGTACATACGTGTCACTATTGCTGCAATTTTCCCTTTTATAAAATCTTGACTCATGTCTGACAATTTTCACTATTCTTTAAAATAATGCGTCACATGTGTAGAATCCAAAGAGAACGTGATTCTTTATATCACGCAATATCATTTATTCTTTTAGTCAATTTCGGTTTACAGCTAGAATTATTTTCTTGGTTCAACTCCACACGCAAGCTAAAAATAAGTGTTTTTCTTTTTTTGTACTTGCACCGTCTCATAAACGTCACAACACTTTCCTTTTTAAGCTTATCACAAGAATTAAAACATTTACTTTTTTGCAACTTTTTGGTACTTTCCCATTGTCATCTTCACAAAGCATTATTGGTATCCATTTGGGTTGAAAAGATTCCTTTGTGTTTGTCATTATTGAATGGACTATAGCAGATTCCTTGTGCATCTACTTTTACCAAAACAAGTGTTGTGATGCAATTTACTTATTTGCCCCTAATGCCAGTTCATAGGTGCAACAATGGGTTCTTCAGAGCTAAATGTACAAACCGAAAACGGTCAAATTGGCATGCCAAGTAACATCTGTTGTGTGGTTGTTGAATATCTTCCTGGTGGTGCCTTGAAGAATTACCTTATAAAAAACAGAAGAAAGAAGCTTGCTTTCAAAGTGGTTGTTCAAATGGCACTCGATCTTGCAAGAGGGTATACTTGTACTTTCCCTCTTTCACAATAGTTGACTTCAAGGTCAAACTAAAATCAGAATCTTTAAACAAATTTATATTTGATTAGGTTAAGCTACCTGCACTCTCAGAAGATCGTACACAGAGACGTGAAAACTGAAAATATGTTATTGGACAAAAGTAGAACAATTAAAATTGCTGATTTTGGAGTTGCACGTGTTGAAGCCTCGAACCCTAATGACATGACAGGCGAAACCGGGACTCTTGGCTACATGGCCCCCGAGGTAAAAATGTAAAAATTGCATTTGTGGTTTCTTGGTCACTTCTTTCTAAAGGGGTAAAAATGTAAAATTGCAGGTTCTCAACGGTAACCCATACAACAGAAAATGCGACGTGTATAGTTTCGGCATATGTTTATGGGAAATTTATTGTTGCGATATGCCGTATCCTGACCTTAGTTTCTCAGAAGTCACGTCAGCCGTCGTTCGTCAGGTATAAGAACAGACAGTACTGTGTTTAACATTTATTGTACTTTTTTGTCCCATCCAAAAAGGTGGGACAGGGACTTGTGACTCGCTCATGATCCCTTGTCTGTGCAAAAGACGTGAATGGCGTCCTTGTTCTATTATTTTGTTGTGTTAGTGGAGGGTATTTTGGTCATTTTATAAAAATGTGCAGAATTTGAGGCCGGAAATTCCGCGATGTTGTCCGAGTTCACTTGCGAATGTAATGAAGAGATGTTGGGATGCAAACCCTGATAAGCGGCCTGAGATGGATGAGGTGGTGGTGATGTTGGAGGCTATTGACACCACAAAAGGTGGAGGTATGATCCCCGGTGATCAACCACAGGGTTGTTTGTGTTTCCGTAAGCATCGGGGCCCGTGAAATTTTAAAAAGTTTGATCTGTTTTTGGAAATTTTATGCCTAAATTAAGATAATTTACTAGAAATTGGGGGTTCCTAAAATGGGAGTATATTAGATGATGTGTCTGTGCTACATATCTCTTTCCTTTGGATTATGTAAAGGGTTTTTCTTTAATCTTTTTAAATTCTTTAAATAGAATACATCCTATTTAATGGGGTATTAATAGTATTACTAATATTTATCTCGTGGAGCAAACCTATGTTAATTGATTGTTTAGGTAATGTAAACCTTTAAATAGAATACATCCTAAAGTTTTTGATTTAAATATCCATCATCCTTTGGACGACAAAGGGAAGAATAACTACAATGGATCGTTTCTTAATATATATACTGAATTTAATAATGTTAACAAAGAAGATGTCAAGGATAAAAAACGACATCGAGCAAAGCCAAAGGAAATCAAGGTGGAGAAGTTACGCATCATGAAGGAGCATGGGGGAAAACGACAAGATAAAAATTTGCAGTTCTGTCTTTTGCCGCATAAGCATTTTATCGAAGCGTAGTTGAATGTGGCCAGGGCGGATTTAGAGAGAAGAGACCGGAGTGAGGTGCTCCCAACGAGATGGAAATTTCTACATGGAAAGGTTAAAAAATTCGATCAAAATTTATTTTCTAGATAGTGGTGCCGTCAAGGCCTTAACCGCAAAAAATTAGTGGTGCTAGACTGATAAGGTATAGAAAGATGTGGTGGATAACTCATTGACCCATATTTGAACCCGACACATACGTTATTTTGGTCATGGAGGTTCGTTTACGGTAACCCTAGGGCATGAGACATAACTTCATGTTCACACAGGGGATTTGTTGAGATGCGTGAAAGCTTACCCGAACACCCTCATCTCCTCCCAAAAAAACAAAAAGTTTATGTACAATAAATTGCTTTAAATTTGACTGTTGGCATGTTGAATAAGAAACCAAAAAAACCAAAAAATATGTTATATAAGTGTAATTCAATAACATCTAAATATTTCTCATACATAAACAAATTTTTTTTGCATAGTATAAAATATAAGTACAGCATATATTTCTTATATCACGTTACGTTTTAACATAAAGGGGTTTTATTCTTAACTTCATCTATCTAATTTTCACACCTTTCGTCCTGTAAAAATATAATTTTTTTACTATAAATTGTGAGTGGTGATAAGATAGTGGACGTAATAAATGTTTAGGAAATTAGACATAAAGTTTATATACACACAGAGGACGCCCCACAAAGGTTTCTTTAAGAAGTTATAAAAATATTCTTTCATGGTTGTTATCGTTATTTGCTGTACTTGCCATATAATTTTGAAAGATATAACCTGTAAAGTTATTTTATCCAAATAAATATTTCAATATACTGGTTTCTTCGTATTATAAGAGTTTTGGAGAATGCCTTGTCAAATAATAATAATATTTCTAGCTGCTATACTTGTGATGTTCAGGAGATTGACTATGATATTTAGTGATCGATACCTTCAATAGATAAGGCGAGGAATGAAGTTAACGTGGCAGAAGACTGTGATGAGGCATTTATTTGTTGTATAGAGAGATCCATTGAGTCCTAAATGTTGGATTTGAGATTATGGATTGCATGTTAGGAATGAGTCATGTTATGAAACTACGAGCACTAGAAAGTTATGAGTTTGATGCCTTGAATTTGAATTCTTGAAAATTTGTTGTGTTGAGTTTATAGACTTTAAAAGTCAAACAAGGATATAGAGGAATCATGATGTGTAAAGCTGAAAGTGGAACTACTTTCTTGATAATAGCATGCAATGGGTTCAAGAACATTGATTGACACATGCTTGTGTTATTTAGGTTAAGAACTTGTTATTGTGGGTTAATCGTAAATGGAAGTTGACATTGGTATATTTATGTGTACTTTGGACAGAAAATTCAGAACTTGGTGGAGAAATGGAGTAGGAAAACATCCATAGAATCAATTAACTACATCTTGGGATCGAGTTGGAAGGTAAGGTTCAACTTGGAATTTATTATTATATGACGATACTTATGCATGTCGAATGTTTCAAAAGAATTATGTTAAACTTACAGATGGAATGTAATAGGGCGATAACATGTCGTAATGGAATGAAATTATATACTTACTTAAATATGGGACAAAACTTGATAATTGGAACTGAATTGAGAATTCCGCCCTTTATGAGACAATTTAGTTTGTGCAATAATAGTATGAAAACAAACATATAAATTGGTTAATTGAAGATTATGAAATGTTGGGATCATATTGATGTTACGAAAACGGAAAAATGTCATAGTATTCACCTGTTTGTATTTTTAGAAACTTTAATGACTTAAAATGCCAAAAACAACATAAAGAGCAAAACAAGAGATGTTTTGACATCTAAGCAATTAGTATTGCATTATAAACATGTTAGAACTATAAAGTTTCTTAAAGTACATGTTAAACCCAAGAAACACTATAATTAATCCAAGTGGGACGAAAAAGGGGTAAAAGTGTTCAATATGAGTATTATGTCTTATGAATTATACCTAATAATTGAAATGTAATTAAATGATGTTTAGGAAGAGTTCATGTATGACTTGATAAAGATTATGTGTCTAGTTGTGTAATATATACTAACCTCTTATTAAATTAATAGATGTTAAAAGATGTTGGAAGCAAGTAGAGACAAAAGCTAGTGGATCTGTGCAGCTAAACATACCTAGCTACCGATGTGAGTACATGAGGATTTTTACTGGGTACATAGCAACAAGTTTTAAATATTAAATGTTTTATGTTATATGTTACGCTAAATATTTCATAAGTAATGGATTTCCAAATGGTCTTTAAAGCTTGAATTATCAAGTATTTATAAAGTTTTATGTCATGCTTATGAAAGTTTACCATTATGTTTTGAAAGTATGATTCGACATTAAGCCAACTATGTTCTAAAAGTATGATTTGACATTAAGCTAAACATGATTTGAAAAGAATGTTTTGGAATTAGCCTTAATGTGAATTCAAACGAGTAATTTGATGTCAAGTAATGCTATGTTTTATATGATTGGTATTTGTGATATGAAAAAATGCAGCAATGCAAGTTGTTATGTTACCCACTTTCGCCCGAGCCATGATGTTCCTGTAATGGAACCTAGAGGAATCTACTGGGGTGGTACCGACCCCGTCGCGAAGTAGATGTCCTAAAGCTTATCATACTAGGATGGACTGATTTTGTTCTTTCCATCCTAGTCTAGACTTGGGGTATCACTTAAGGTGATTAATGCCCTAAGTATAAAAATCCAGTTATGATTGAATGCCAATCAAGTTTAAGTAATGAAAGTTTTGTGTTGATAAGATTGCTATTTAATTAATTATGGAAAGACTTTACAAGCAAAATGATAATATGTTTCAATTATAAAGGTTTTGACAACAAGTATTATGATATGATTCGTTAATGAACTATCTAACAGAAAGTGTCAATACATGATTTAATTACCAAGGTTTTGAAAATGATATATGTTATATTTACAACTGCTTTGAGTCTAAAACCCATGTAACTCACGAGACATATTTGTCTTACGTATTTTTGTTTTAAATGTTATGTACTCAGAAACAGGAAGATTAACAGCAAATGATAGAAATAAAGGACTTAGAAGCTCTCATGTGGACATAGATAGAAAATAGGATCGAAAGATAAAGTTACTTTTAATATAGTATAGCCATGTTATGTAATCGAGAGATGTTATGATTATGGTTTAGAATTCCCTTGTAGATGTATTGTGATGTTTTGGCTATGTCCCATATGAGCTATTTTTGATTGAGTCGAGTCAGTATGGTTTTTATCCTATTAGCCCAGAGGTCATGCCGAAATTTCGGTAGACATGTTGTGGGACATAGCTTTGAGATGTTTTAAGGCTATAGTATGGTTGTTTTGATCTGAGTTTGTAACCCCCAAAGTTGTTCAAAGACTTTTAAACTTATTTGTTTTGTTGGGACCAAAGTTTTAAAAGACATGAATTAATGTCATGAGAATAGTTTTTGAAAGAACAAAATTTTTTCAATTCACTATGTTTTATAAATTATTACACCAATTAAGGTGCGCGAAAGATGGGGTGTTACAACAATAGATTATCCGGTGGTATCCCAAGGACAGTGGAAGAAGTACCTTCACTCAGATCATTGAACATACGCAAGAACAATTTTTCTGGAACAATACCTACGTCCGTGATGAGTTCACAGAGCTTGTTGATCATCGATTCATCCCACTCCATTGCCATCTTCCTTAGGTTTTCATTGCCTTGCTTTTTCTGTACAAACAAAAGGTAATTTCTTTTCTAGGAAATGAGAGAGAGGGGGAGAGAGAAAGAGAGAGAGAGAGAGAGAGAGATACGGGGTTGGGTGGGGGAGGGGATGGGGGTATTTGTAGCGTTTCACAGACCTTAGGGACCACCAACGTGAATTTTCAATAGTTGGTCCTAAAATGCAAGATTTGGCAAACTTGAGGGACCAAAACTGTAATTCACTAATATATATATATATATATATATATATATATATATATATATATATATATATATATATATATATATATATATATATATATATATATATATATATATATATATATATATATATATATATAAAAGAAAGATTTTAGTACCACATGGCTTATTTCTAGATCCCTTCTTTGCAACATGTCATTATTTTAGACCTAGTATATTTTTATTTCGCGCCTAAAAATCTATCTCCCGATTACGTTTTAATTTCCAAATATATAGGCTTAAATCACGATTTCAGTTTTTGAAATTATATCGTTTATCCCGCAACCACCCCCTATTTCCGCGATTTCACTTCAAGCTTTTAAACCAAATCACGCCTCTGTTTCTTTGTCTCTCTATACGAACCCACGTGTTACTCTATATTGTTTTTTATCTATTTCTAATTTGAAATTTATGTTGAAGAATTTTTGTTTTTCAGGTTTTGGCGAACGACAGGTGCAGACTTTAGGTTAGGCTTCATCGATTTTGTTTAGTGATTTCCGATTTATGGCAAAACGACATATACTATTGAGAAGGTATGAATTATTCATCAAGAATGTGGAGCCAAAATAACAATCGGAAGGTATGTATTGTTTTCTATACTCATATTCTTTCTGTGTGAATTTCCGACACTTAATTTAGGTTCATTTGAATAAGCTTGCTTTTTCAAAAAAATCAGTAATATTAGACGCATATCAAGTGTTTGAAGAAATGTCTCACTCGAGGTTTTTAACAATTTAATGAAAGCAAGGGATGTGAAGGATGTACTCACTAGCCATGAGATCAAGAACTATTTAAAAACAGATCTAGATGCCTCTTGCATCGAAGTGAAGTAAGTGATCTTCTTCTTTCCATACTTGATTGTACTGTTCTTCGTTTTCCAGTTTGTAGCAATTCACCACACCAAATAAAAAGAGAATCACTGATGAATAGTATGCATGCTTCAATAACCATGAATTTTTTGTAGCAATTTATTTATGTGTATTAAGGTGTCCTACGTTAATTTCTTTCAATTACAACTTTCTTATCAAGCCATTGTACTTTGGAAAGGCACACAAATATAGCATTATACATGTGTAATGCTTCTATAAAATAACTAAACTATATTTTGCATCTATGTAATTTTTGTGGTTGATAAACTATTTTGTTTTGCATTTAACGATAATAGTCACCTCATTTTAAATTTTTAGTTTCTATGTATTTCAATAATAACTATCTGAAGTTTAACTGTTGAACTCTTTAAACTTGCAGATACCAACACTACCTCATAAGCGTGTTAAAAAATGTAAACCGAAGCTAAAAGCTAGAGAAAGTTTCTCATTATCTCTTGCACATCAATTTTCATTCGAAGTATGTTGATTCTTTCTGAAATTGAGATGAAAGATGTTAAGTGCACTGCAAATTTTTTTCTTCATAATATGAATATTACTTTGTGCAAAGACAAAGCTTGCAAAAAACCTAGCTTGCAGATCTTTTTTGTTGAAAAAACATCACAAGTTGTTGATAATAGGTTAGCAAATACAAATCTTATATTTATAACATTTATAAATTTCTGAGACTTGCTAATGTAATCTTTATGCGGGCAGAAAAGTCAACAATGAGGTCAATAATGTAGTCAAAATGTCAAAGATATACATGGCACTAAACCACCGGTATGTGGAATTATAAATGAGAATGAGGTGAAGCTTTTAAACATATCTATTTTTTTTGAAAAATTTATGTTTTATGCGTAAATTGTTCATTAACGTATTATTACAACATAAAAACATCATGTTACACAGGTTGTTATTGAGTAGCCAATTGGAACATTGAAATATCCTGGAGTTGCTAAAGGATTATATGTCGCTTCACCTTCAGGTTTTCTTTTATTAATAAGTATAAATTTGTGACTTTCCTTTTTCTTTAATATTTTATTCGATCCCTTTGTTTAATGCTGTGATTACATGATTTTTTTTATATTTTGTGTTTTATATTCTTTTATTCACTAATTTTATGTTCAATTTGTGGAGGAATGCTCGAATGAGATGTAAGTTCTTTTTTTAAATAGATTATTCCATATGTGTTGTTTATTAATACTAAATAGATTATGTCAGGTAGTGTTTTGAACGTATCTCTTCTTCTTTGCATCAAATAATTAGTTGGTTAAACGTTTGAAAATTCATATTCTATAAAATGCAAAAAAATAAGTTACACGAAAGTGCTTTTTCATGAGAAAATATGATATGTAAACAGGGGCGGACTCAGAACAAAATCTCAGAGGTAGCACATCGAAAAATTTACATTTCGATGAAATATTCCAAAAATTTTACACTATGCTGGAAATTTTGAGAGGTAGCATGTGCTACCCCCGGGAACCCTTAGGTCCGCCAATGTACGTAAATTTGGAGAAAAAGTTAAAGCTGAAAATAGTAATAATAGTTGATATTTCATGTAATATACAAAAAAGCTATAAACAAGTAATAGAATGCGTTATTCGAAAACAATTCCTGCCCGAATACATTATTGTGATTGTGATTCTCGGATTTTGGGTACCGTTTGCGACATAACTTTCAATTAATAGTGGCGTATTATCTAATTTTCCTTCCCATTTACTTGAATCCAATTAGAAAACATCATCCCTAATAAATTTTATATAAATATTGTCTTTGACATCTTTAGAAAAAAATGTCTTTCAAATTCAAAAGAAAGACAAATTTTACTTGCTTTTTTTTTTATATATCATTGTTATTATCATATTCAAAATAGTATTATTAAATAGAATGCTTTCCTTATTTTATAAGTATTTTAACTGTTAACCGTGTAACACAAGGGTTTATGATATAATATTATATATATATATATATATATATATATATATATATATATATATATATATATATATATATATATATATATATATATATATATATATATATATATATATCAATTACTTATAAGACCACTTGCAATACCCATCACATTGAACAAATGTGAGGGTGCGACATCAGCACCACATCAGTTTTTTTCCCTATCACACTCCATCTCAACACACAATTAAGATGTTTGGGAGTACCGATCACGGAGGGACCGTGATGGACACGGTGGCACCCATCACGACGTGCACACCGCCCCGTGTGACCGTGATGGGCCGTGTTCGTGGTCATCCGTGTTCCATTTCACGCTGCATCACGACGAATGAGAGGAAACTAGCCGTTTAACGGCTACAATATTAATTTTTTTTTTACATTTTTTTAATCTACCTACATTTACAGATATATATAAACACATCTTGTTAACCTCAAATACACACATCTTCTTCATCTTTTTAACCTCAAACACACAAATATTCAAACATCTTTTGCAATGGAACAAAATCCAAACACCCCACCTTCTAACCAAAACCGCGAGTATGATCTGTTCGGATTAAACTCGACCCCGCGTCAATACCCGAATCTTGAATCGCCCCGCGGTGGTTTTATTAATTTACTTCAAGGTGGGTCTCCGATCGCACAACCACCACTTTTTCAACAACCATATACGCCATTCAACCCATATCAACAATTTCAACCACCGTTTTCGTTTCAACCGCAAGGATTCCAAGCCCAATCATCGCAACCACCGATGTCACAACCACCACCACAACCGCAACCAGTGTCTCCCGAGACGGTTCAAGAGACACAAGAGGAAGACGACAACCAAACCCGCCGGGCCGTAAGGAGGAAGGCAAAACAAACGGGGGGCGAAAAACGAACGATTTAGACGAAAGACGAAGAATTAAACTTGGTGAATGCGTACATTTCCGCTTCCGTTGACCCGGTCGTCGGTGACTCGCATACGGTTGATACTTTTTGGAACAAAGTTCAAGCGTTTTTTTTACGAGTTAATGGGCGAAAAAAACGCAACATGGATAAAATTACGTGGAAATTTCGGGAGATGCGACTATAGCTCAACCATTTTAACGACATATTCAACAATCTCACGAATATGCGCAAAAGCGGGTCCAACGATTTTGACGTTTTGAACGCGGCGTTAAAACAATACGAAACAACAACGCCCACTAAAAAAACGTTCCTGTATTTGCAAGCTTGGAGCGAGTTGCAAAAACAACCGAAATGGCTCCTTGTCGAAGATTCGCAATCTTCGGGAACTAAAACGTCACAACAATCGGACGGGCGAACTTATATCGACGTGAACGACGAGCCCGTGGATCTCGACGAAGACGAGCCCCAACCGATCTGTCGACCGATTGGGCGAGACCGGGCAAAAAAAGTCGGCAAGAAAGCGGCTTCGGGTTCCGATTCGGAGTCAACGTTATGGAATTGTTTGGCGAAAAATTCGACCGATACGTCCAATTAGAAACCGACAAGGTCGGGATTATGGACCGGGTCGAAAAAGAATTAATCCAAACGCAACGGGAGCTACAACGAAACGAGGATATCGACTTGTTGTCGAAAAAAGCATCCGACTTCGAGGGCGAGGATTTGGAGATTTTTTTGGCGATGCGGGAAAGTATGCGCGATAAATATCGCCCTAGGAACAACAACGACACCAACACCGACAACTAGTTTACGTTTTTATTTTCCAATTGTCGTTTTTTTCTAAGTTAGTATTTTTTTTGTTTTTTAATTTTAGTGTAATTTTATTTTTAATGTAATGGTTTTTAATTTATTAATTATGTTTTAAATTATTTTTGAATTTTTTTAATTAAAAAGATGATGTGGTGTGATGAAAATGTGATGAGTATAAAGTGGGTAATGTGATGGAGTGTGATAAAAAATCCTACGTGGCGATGACGTGGCGCCCATCATATTTGGGCAATATGATGGGTACTCCCTTTAGCCTAATACCCCTCACACCACATCATTTTTTATAAATAAAAATAATTCCATAAAAATAAAAATACTAGCTTCTAATTGGTTGAGTGAGAATTAAAAAAAAAAAACTCTATTGGCTGTGATGAGCCGTAATCCCCATCATATAGCATCACGATCACGCCCATCACACCATATCACACCATACCTGTGGGGGTGTTGACGGTGTGATAGGGAGCCGACTAAGACATCAAGGATTCCCTTTGGTCTAAGTAAAGAGGAGAGGCTTAGAACTCCCCAACTTTGCCTTCCTTCTTCATGGTCTACTCCAATAGGAACGAGGATTTTGGTCCGACTCACCTACTTGCCTGTTTCAAACCACCTGATGCCTCCATCATGCTCTGTTACCTGTATGCTTGCTTAGGAGGCCTAAGAAGGCTTTATTTTAGGGTTATTGTCATAATCACCCAATAAACTAATATGAAATCTTTTAAATGGTCATTTAACGTTTTTTTGGGCTTTTTCAGTCACTCAACTTTTATTTAACCTGTTAAAAAGGGGAAGCACCTCCTTTAACCTCGGTTCGGTTAGAGTTAGTCTACCTGGCTTTTTTTTTTCTAAAAATACAAACTTTTATAATCAATAAAAATGGATTTTACGAGTGTAAGTGGATGGAACGACGATGAGCCATCATTTACGGAGGAAACTGTGTTGAGGAACAGCTATGTGTGATCGATTGGAAGATTTCTTCTTTCTTTTTACGTGTAGATATAACTCTTTCAAGCTTGTTTTAAGTTCGAGACAGGTAACCCATTCCAAGATTTCTTGATTTGAAGCTAGTTAGCTAGTGGCACCGGCCGAAGTTGACTCACAATGGTGGAGGCGGGTTCGAGACCGAATCAACAACCACCGCATTATTGAACCCATTTTCAACAAGAACCGGGTTGACTGAGCCGAATCCAAAAAGAGTGAAGATGATTCAAGAGATCAATCCTGATGATGATGGAAATAGCAGTAACCGTAGCAAAGGGAATAACAGTAAGCATCCGGTTTACAGAGGGGTGAGGAAGCGAGCATGGGGAAATGGGTATCGGATATCCGGGAACCCAAGAAAAAGTCACGGATTTGTTTTCGATTTCAATTTTCAAATTTATTTTGCATATTTGGGGTTCGATTTCACTTTTCCAGATTTTATTTTGAGTTTTGAGGCTTCGATTTTGATTCCTCATATTTGCTATCTAGAGTGTTTGGCGGGATGCTAACTCGATTCGCCCTTGCCTCTACGGGACACACTCGACGCAGATAACTCCGGTGGCCCCCGCTTATGTCTCTATCCAGCGGCGAGTCCGATTTCGATTTTTCAGATCTATGTTTGCGTTGCAGATATTGGTTAGATTTTTGTTTGAGTTTCATTAGAGAACCGTTATTTGATGTTTCCAATGGAGTTTTTTTACTTGTTGGTTAACGGTGGTGGTTGGTGGTCGATGTTGTAGGACTATGGTGATGATCGAGTGTTCTTCAGTGAACATGAGCATGCTTAAGAATATCAGATGAAAGGTATAAAATTTACACAGATTTACGAATTGAAAATAACAATTATAAAATAGAAAACAATCAATTTTTAACTAAATGTCTATGTGGAATCCAAGTCAAACACCACGTGGACTAGATGCATTGACCAAAGTGACACATAACATATCATGTGGCAAGTGTGACCGGATGACTCTTGATAATCTTGAAAATGGCTTATTTGACATCAGTTTTCAAAATTTAAGGAGTTATAATGCTCCAAAAATACTTCGGTGACCAAATTAAAGAAAAATTAAAAGTTCATTGGTGAAAAGTGACACTAACCCTTTATTTTACTCTTCGTTTAGCCTCCCCCTCTTCCAATAGAGGTGGCTTCCGTTTTTCTTATGTGCTGCCTGTTTCACCATCTTGCCTGCTTCATCGTATCTTAGAGACGGACCCCTATGATAAAGAGGTGTGAACGATTGTAACGAGAAGTTTGTCCAAAACCCAGCGCCGATGAGAGCATAGAAAGACAGAAATATAATAGCACCACTCCGACAAATCCCTAATCACACAACTCCCGATTCCGATTGTACTCCTGCAATCTTCAATTCTTCAATACTTAATCGTATCTGCAATCTTCAACATAGGTCAGTTTTCTTTTCTCTGAATTTTTTTTCTCTCTTTTCGCTATATACGACCTTTTAGATGTTTCTACGAAGTTCAAACGACATGGAAACACAGGATATTTGGTATCTTCTTCTTAAAGCTAATAATCTGATTCTCTTATCTGAATTTGCAACCGGGTAAATTAATCTATTCGGTCTCCAATCAACAATTCCAACGTTTTAATTTTGTTTCCCTAATTTTCTTTAATTAGGGTTTTTAGTTTGATCTCTGTGGCATTACGATTTGTAAAACTCACTGGTTTGATTCGATATTTCACCATGTTTCAAGGCAAGTATATATATTCAAACCTTATGGATTTTTTCTATTTCTCGTATTTGTTGAAAACACAATTCATCATTTACTCAATAAAGTTTGGTTCAAAATGCGTCAATTTCTATTTTTAGTATTTAAAATTGCTCTAATTTGAGGTTTCAGGCTATTTCAAATCTATGAGTTGCGATTTAGATCAATTTGATTTTGTTGCATTTTTGTTTCCCCTTCAAAACCCTGATAACTAACTTCCTATTGTAAATTTCTCTTTATTTTTTAGTATTGATTCGACCTCCATAGTCAACTGGATGAATTTATCTACTGATGAACCATACACAAGGCCCTTTACCTTTTTTCCTCCGATGAGACTGGTACTATGACCATAACCCAACCGATAGTCAGAACAACGTACTATTTCTAGACAATGCAATAAGAAAAGAATTTGGGAGTGGGAATGGATTGTAGGTAGAATGGTAAGAATTTAGCTAACCTTGGTCTTTGTTTCCGTACTCTCTTATTATTGTTGCAATGGATTTGGATTCTTCTTTGCGAATTCTGCTTGATACACAATTTTCTTTACGCCACCTGTCTGTTCAATTCTTGAACAACGCCATGGCCCTTGGAATTTGATCACACCTCTTAAAAAAATTATCCTCTAGTTGGCTTTAAAAAACCTCCCCCCTTATGAAGAGCTCAACTGATTTATGATTTTCTTTAGGTTCGAGTTGCGTTTGATAAATGATGGAAACGGATTACGACATCTAAGAATTTGGCACCACGCAAAGCATTGGAAGGTTCTCTTCATTCGTTCAAAAAGTTAGACCTTCCACTACCAACACCTGCAATAGTAGTGATGGATGGAGACCGGGGAAAGGAAGTCTCAATCAGGTATATGGGGCATATGATGTTCGATCGTGAACCAATTTAGTGTTTCTTATACTGTAAATTTGATTGCTTTTATATGTATCCTTTCAAATTGCAGGTGATTCTTTATCATGTGCTTTATTTCTCTTACTATTTACTCCTTTTCCCCTTTCTCCTTCATGCCCTACCCATAGCATAACCAGTGACATTGGGAGGATGAAGGACAAAAAGCACTAACAAAAGGTACATATAATTTTGCATATAGGGGTTAAATTTTTTGGTGTGCTAATAACCTAGAGCTTTAGGCATGAGCTCAAAATTGTCGGACCTCTCTCTTCTTTCATCGATTCTGGTAAAGGGCTTGAACCCCTCCACCCGTGCGTTCATACTCATCTAAAGCAAGTTTGTCTTTTTACCCTAAGCTTTGTGATGTCTGATAAATTTAATTGTGGCTAATTTTTATTTTAACTTTTTAATTCCAGTTGTGGTTGTTTCTAGATTAAGTTGACCTAAAGACATCTGCTTTTAATTTTGGATGCAAGTTAACCAAATCCAATAGATGTGTCTCTTACTCTCTTTCTGCTTCTATTAGGGGTTCTCCACTTCTCCTCTTAAACTACCAAAACAGACACTCGTGTTTCTCCTTCTTCATTCTAGGTATGAAATAAATTTACAAATCTTCTCGATTTTAACCAAATCCATAGGTATATATCTTTTACTTCTATTTGGGGTTCTCCTCTTAAACTACCAAAACAAACGGAACTATATTAGTAATATTTTGAGATTTTAATTTTCGTTTTTTCATGTAAACAATTGAATGAGGATCATTGCTTTTTATGCCTTTTTTTTTCGCAGCCCTTTACCTCTGGTTACCTATAGAATGAGTTGAGGGACCAAAATCTCCTATAGTATTAACTGGTTTGTATCTCTATATTTCTCTCCTTGTATGTGTGTGTTTGTAGGTGTTTTTAGTTATGCGAAACATGTTTTTAATTTATACTTTTTGTGACAGTTGATATTATAGCCCTATGCTTCCAATTCCTTTCTTATTAAAGCGTTCTACTTTGAAAAACTTGTCGACTTATAACATCGTACTTTCAGTTTAACTTTACTAAGCACGGTCCTTTATATATATATATATATATATATATATATATATATATATATATATATATATATATATATATATATATATATATATATATATATATATATATATATATTAGAACCCTTCAATTTGCTCTTGGTTTCTCCTCCGTTTTCCTCCAATGAGAACGGATCTACTGACCAATTCACCAGCTCATGCTTTTATCATGAAAATCACCTGCCTAGCTGAGTCATCAACAAATGTGAGTCATATTCTCCTAATTTTACACGCGTCTTGGTCGATTCCCATCTCTACTCTTCCCTTCGCCGCTCTATATTTATTGTTTTTATTCATCGTTGGGTAAAATTTTCTGATGCTCGTCTTATCTTCTTCAACCTCAATCTAAAGGGATTTGATTTTCATAGTTTCTTCTCCCTACAAGCAAGAGAATTGAAGAGAGGATGAAGGACATCGGGTAACTCGTAATTGATTGCAATTGTCATCTTTTCCTTTCCATGTCTTTGTTTTTTTCCATATTTTGCCATTTATGGTTTCACTGATTTTGAATGAAATTCATCTGTTGTTTCCTGAAATTTAGGACAATATGATGTCTGCTATGGCGGATGGTAAGTGAATGTGAGAAATTTAGACTAAATTGGGATTCTTATTTGAACATACTTAGTAAAATTGGTGACAACGTAGTTTGGTAGGCTATTTAATTTTCTTGAATTAGGGGAAACGATGAAAAAATAAACTGAAAATCCCCTTTTTTTACTTAACTTATTGTAATCGACGTATCTGTGTTTTCTTATGCAGACATTGATCAAACAGAACCAGGACCAAGCTAGGCAAATATTGATTCAAAACCCTTTACTAACTAAAGCTCTCTTTCAGGTCTACTTGTAATATTTCTAGGGTTTGCTTTTATATTTTCTGCCCTTTAGTCGCTGATATTTTTATACTCTCTTCTTCCTGTGTGCAATGAGGCACAAATAATGGTTAGGAACGCTGCAACCACCCCAAGGGGTATGCTAATTTCGTTTACTTTTTACACAGTTCTATTTTATATAAATGTATGCAGGCAACTAACCATGTTAGTAATAACTCCAAGAACTTGTGTTTTAGCTTATTGTGGTTTTTGATACATGCTTGAATGAAGTGTTTAATGTTGTCGGGGTGAATATGCGTCGTTTTGATTCATAATAGTTGAGTAACATGGATACATTTGTATTGTGCAGGGGAGGCAATTAAAGGGTTGTTTCATAGAAGGACATAATCGTTACAGAAGATGGAGAAGGCCTGTAAGCGTTTAAAGGTAAGGTTAAATACATAATATAGTAAAATTGATTCTTTATTAATTTTGCAAGCTCGGTTTACACCTACATGATGAAAAAAATACATTTCTGTTGGTTTCAGGAGGATTTTACAATAAAACATGGAGATGTTGGGCTTGTCAATTTATATGCTTCAATAAGAGTACAGTTGACAACTTAGTTTCTTTAATGAACATATTAACTTGAATGAGGGTCCACGTTATGTGGATATAGAACAATGTTATATGATGCACACCCACCTGTTATACAGACATATAGTAGAAGAAAGAGAGGGTAAAAAGGAGAATAAGTGAGACAGATATCCTGATTAGGGAAGGGCTGTTTAGTCTTTTCTGGAATAAAGTAGTTAATTCTGTTGAGGAGGGCAGTTAATGGCATCAGGTAACTATAGATACGGAGAGAGAAGGAGAGAGGAGTAGTTTTGATCTGTAAAAGTGTTTTGGAGAGTGTCCCCCTCTCAAAAGTGGGATTTCATGTAACCATTGTTGAATGAGAAGTGATTCTTTGAGTCAATCTATCAGAGTATTCCTTTCTTTTCTAGTGTAATCCATTAAATTGGTATCAGAGCAGTTTCGATTCTCTATGGGGACTCGATCCATAAACAGTTGGGTAGAAGAAATGGAAGGTGCAATTGCCAAAATTCAGTCCAATCAAAATCGATTTGATTCTAAGCTAGAATCAATCGAAGGAAACTTAAAAGAGAATTCAGAAAAAATTGAAACTCGGTTTGAAGAGATCGGTGGCAGTTTGAAGATGATTATGATGTAATTAACTAAGCTGAACAATGTTGCAGAAAGTTTAGACAAAAACAAACCTGAATCAAGCAAACCCACGCCAACCGGAGCTGAATTTCATCAACACACGCCGACTGAAAGAGATGATCGATCAAAATCAGCATCAGAAAATTACAACCTGAGGGCATCTGAGGGTGAATTTCGTCAAAGGTACAACCCTAGAACTTTGGAATCGCAGTCTTTTTTAGCAATCAAGGGAAGAAAACTCGAAATTCCAATCTTTGAAGGGTCCAATCCCGATAATTGGATTTTGAGGGCGGAACGTTATTTCTCCCTGAACCGACTTTCAAACGAAGAAATGTTAGAGGTTGCGATTATCGCATTTGAAGGCGATGCTCTAAATTGGTTCCAGTGGGAAAACAAACGAAGGAGAATAAGAAGATGGGAAGAACTCAAGGATTTGATTCTACTACAGTTTCGATCTTCAACTGAGGGTACGTTGACGGAACAATTTTTGGTGGTGAAGCAAGAATCCACAATGAAAGAGTATAAATGAAGATTCATTGCATTGGCGGCTCCATTAGAAGGGATAAGTGATGAGGTTTTTGTGGGTCAATTCATGAATGGGCTAAAATCAGATATTCGGGCCGAATTGAGAATTCTTAGGCCAAAAGGATTGCATCAGACCATGGAGATTGCTGAGAAAATAGAAGAAAAAAATAAATTGGTGCACAAAAACGGGTTTTACAGAACCAATTTCAAAAAATTCAGTGATCAAAGTTTAGAAGATAAGAAAAATTCTGAAACAAGTTACAAAACTGCTGGAAACGAAAACAAGAGTGGCAATTTTAGAAGACTCTCCGAGACCGAATTGTTACAAAAACGAACCCAAGGATTATGTTATCGTTGTAATGAAAAGTATAAACCGGGTCATGTATGCAAGAAAAAAGAATTGAATGTTGTGATAATACAAGATGAAGAAGATCAAAATGACATAGAAGAGGCCGAAATGGAGGATGATAACGCGGAATTAGCAACGGTTATAAAAGAGGGACATATCGAGGTGTCGTTGAATTCGATAATCGGGTTGACCACACCAAAGACAATGAAGATGGAGGGTATTATTGGAAACCAAAAAGTAGTAGTGATGGTGGATTGTGGGGCGTCTCACAACTTTATTTCGATTGAGTCGGTGAAAAAGATCAATTTGAAAGTTACTGCAACGAAAGATTACAATATTTCTATGGGAACGGGTACAAATGTGGGTGGTCAAGGATTGTGTAGGGATATCTCATTATGGGTGCAAGGCATTGAGATTAAGGAGGAATTTTTACCCATCAAATTGGGAAATTCGGATGTCATTTTGGGAATGCAATGGTTAGTGACGTTGGGAAAAACCGAAGTCGAATGGCAAGCCCAAATAATGAAGTTTAATTGGAGGGGTGAAATAGTCAAATTACAAGGGGATAAAGCTTTGGGACGATCGTTAGTATCATTGAAATCCATGATAAAGACCATTAAACAAGAAGGCCAAGGATTACTCATTGAGTTGGGTAATATAGAAGAAGAACATAGCAAAAATGAAGAATGTCCCCTAATGATTACCGAAGTGCTAAACGACTATGACGAAGCGTTCAAGACACCAAAAGGCTTACCACCAATAAGGAATGCATAACATGGTATATTACTAAAAAAATGGGGTAGAACCCATTAACATTAGACCTTACCGGTACCCACAATTTCAAAAAGATGAGATTGAAAAATTGGTGACGGAAATGTTGGAAGTGGGTATTATTCGAAACAGCAAAAGCGCTTTTTCAAGCCCCGTTTTACTTGTGAAGAAAAAGGACGGAAGTTGGCGCTTTTGTATCGATTATCGGGCACTCAATAAAGGTACCATTCCCGATAAATTTCCGATTCCAATTATAGACGAATTATTAGACGAATTACATGGGGCGCAATATTTTTCAAAATTGGATTTAAAAGCGGGTTATCATCAAATTCGTATGAAAGAAGAAGATGTTCCAAAAACCGCTTTTAGAACACATGAGGGACATTACGAATTTTTGGTCATGCCTTTTGGCCTTACAAACGCCCCGGCTACATTCCAATCGTTGATGAATGACATTTTCAAACCGTTTTTAAGAAAATTTGTTTTAGTGTTTTTCGATGATATCTTGATTTATAGTCAAAGTCAAGAAGATCACGCTAAACATTTACAACAAGTTTTACAAGTATTGAAAGATCAAAGTCTCTACGCAAACAAGAAGAAGTGTGAATTCGCTAAACGGAAAATTGGGTATTTGGGTCATATTATATCGCAAGAAGGGGTCGAAATGGATAACACGAAAGTCAATGCAATTTTGACTTGGCCAAGACCCAATAACATCACTCATTTACGAGGCTTTCTTGGATTAACGGGATATTACCGAAAGTTTGTTCGCGGATACGGGAATTTGGCAAAACCGTTAACCGAATTACTTAAGAAAAATAATTTTGTTTGGAATGAAAATGCAACTTTATCATTCGAACTTTTAAAAAACGCGATGACATCGGCACCGGTATTAGCACTACCAGATTTTTCTAAAACCTTTGTCATCGAGACAGATGCATCCGGGGGCGGTCTTGGAGCCGTTTTAATGCAAGATAACAAACCAATCGCTTTTTTTAGCCAAGTTTTGGGTACACGGGCCCGACAAAAGGCGATATATGAAAAAGAACTCATGGCGGTCGTTTTTGCTATTTCGAAATGGAGACCGTATTTGTTGGGGCGGAAATTCGTGGTCAAATCCGATCAACAAAGTTTGAAATTCCTTTTGGATCAACGAATTATTAAGCCTCAATATCAAAAGTGGGTGACAAAATTACTTGGCTACGATTTTGAAATCCTTTATAAAACGGGTATTACTAATAAAGTTGCGGATGCCTTGTCACGAAAAGACCTCGAGTTATCGGTGATGGGTGGTCCACAATGGCGAGATTGGGAGCTGCTTAAAACCGAAGTAGAAAAAGATTCGTTCCTTAAAACGACCAAAGAAGATATTGTATCAAATACCGCGACTCATCAAGGTTTTGAAGTTCGTAACGAATTACTTTGGTACAAAAACCGGTTAGTATTATCTCAACACTCGTCTTTAATCAATATTATTTTAGAAGAATTTCACGCCTCTTTCATGGGTGGTCATTCCGGGATAGAACGTACATTCCAAAGAATTTCATCCGAACTGTTTTGGGTGGGTATGAAAAGACAAATTAAAGAATTTGTTAACACTTATTCTGTGTGTCAACAAAACAAAGTTTTAAATGGGTCACCAAGGGGATTATTGCAACCGATCGACATTCCGATGCAAGTATGGGATTCAATTACAATGGATTTTGTAGAAGGGTTACCAAAATCGGAAGGTTATGACACTATTTTAGTTACGGTAGATCGGTTAACTAAATTCGGTCATTTCATACCTCTCAAACATCCTTTCACGGCTCAACAAGTGGCGGATGTTTTTATACACGAAGTTGTACGTTTACATGGCATTCCTATTTCAATTATCACGGATCGAGACAAGATATTTCTAAGTCAATTTTGGAAAGAGATTTTTAGAAGACAAGACACAAAATTATGTTATTCGACAGCATATCATCCACAATCAGACGGTCAATCTGAAGTCGTAAATCGATGTTTGTACAATATTTGCGATGTTTCGTATCCAACAAGCCTAAACATTGGAAGAAGTGTTTGATGTGGGCGGAATTTTGGTATAACACTACGTATCATGCTTCGTTGCAATGTACACCATTCAAAGCATTATATGGAAGAGATTCACCTAAGATTTTGAAATGCAAAGAAGGAACTTGTACAGTACAAACCGTGGAAGCCACATTATTAGAAAGGGACAATTTATTAGATGGATTACGGTTCAATTTATTGAAAGCCCAACAACGGATGAAAATGCAAGCCGATAAGCACCGTAAAGATGAAAATTTTGAACCACAAGATCAAGTTTTTTTGAAATTACAACCATATAGACTCAAGTCTCTTCGAAAACACAACAACCAGAAACTGTCTGCACGATTTTATGGCCCTTTTGAAGTGTTAGAAAAAGTGGGACACGTCGCTTATAAACTGAAATTACCCACTTCATCCAAATTGCATCCGGTTTTTCATGTGTCACAACTCAGACGTGCTATAGGCTCTTCGCTTGCATCTAACACATTACCTGTTAATTTGTCAGAAGAATTGGAATTAATTGTTGAACCAGACCAGGTGTTACAGATGCGAAAGAAATGTAATGGTGATTCCAAAGTGCTAATTCAATGGAAAGGATTACCTTTATTTGAAGCAACATGGGAGGATTTTGAACCGTTCAATGCTGCATTTCCTGCTTTTCACCTTGAGGACAAGGTGAAAGTTTTGGGGGGAAGTATTGATGCACACCCACCTGTTATACAGACATATAGTAGAAGAAAGAGAGGGTAAAAAGGAGAATAAGTGAGACAGAGGTATATCCTGATTAAGGAAGGGCTGTTTAGTCTTTTCTGGAATAAAGTAGTTAATTCTGTTGAGGAGGGCAGTTAGTGGCATCAGGTAACTATAGATACGGAGACAGAAGGAGAGAGGAGTAGTTTTGATCTGTAAAAGTGTTTTGGAGAGTGTCCCCCTCTCAAAAGTGGGATTTCATGTAACCATTGTTGAATGAGAAGTGATTCTTTGAGTCAATCTATCTGAGTATTCCTTTCTTTTCTAGTGTAATCCATCATTATATTGGTATGAACCTCCACTAAAGCCTATGAAAAAAATAAAAGAAAATAAGGCTTCTTTTATCCTTGTTTGAAATCAAGTAAAAGGGTTCAGATAAAAAGAAGTTAAACAGCCATGATAACCTCAATGTCTCAATAATCATGATGGAGAATAAAGAAGAGATTGGAGGTAATTATCCTAATATTTGGTCTTAATTATTCCATCTTCTCGTTTTGGTTGATAACAAATCCATTGTTTGAATCATGAAATGTGATTACATGGAGCTTGCAATTAGTATTAGAACTTTGATTGGACCATTTCGATAACATAGGAAAGCTAAATATACACATGCTAACTTTAAGAAGAATAAAATAAAAAGTCTCAACTTTCTCTAATAAATTTATTACGTTTATGGTCACGAACACCAAAGGTTCTTTCAATCTTCATCCTTTGGAATGCAAATTTTCATGTAAGTTATTGGTTCTAATTTTTTCGTTATGACTTATGTTCTGTAACTCTGTAATTTCTACTTGTGATTTCTTTGACGTACTCTTAAGTAAATAACACCTCTCTGCCCATGTCCTATTTTGTGATTCTTTTTATTTTGTATTGGAACTCGATTTTAAAAATATATTGGGTTTCAGTGTTGGTCCTTTAGATTATCTATTACCCAACTTTTTATTTCATTTTTAAATTCTATCATTTGGTTTGATTGGCCAGCAAAGCCTGCTAAAAGGAGAAAGAGGAAAGCATCGACTTTGAGGTAATTATTTAATATGGTTTTAGTTGTTTCACAGTTTAATAGACATTTTTCTAAGCTCCTTTATGCTGTTAATTTTAACTTGCTTTAAGGAATCAAGAAACATCAGCATACTCCAGTCTATCAGATTGATTGGTTAATTTTAACTGATTTTCTCCATGTTGTTTTTATTCTCATGTATATATTGATAAGTTATGATCGATTACTAATTAGTTATTAGGATACATATTATTTATAGATAACTTAACATGGGAACTTGGAAGGGGTATACAATTATGTATTGTTCCGAAAATTTAGTGGGTTCTGATAAGTACTTACTTTATATAAACATTCAAGTCGATAAGACTACAAAGTTATTTCTTGCATACAGGCCCTATTATCTGTCTAAAAACATAAACTTGCAAACAACAAATGTACTTTTTCCATTGGGAATTATAGCATCCTACTTAATTTACTTCCTATCATCACATTGTAAGGCATTCTAATTTGTTGATCTACCTAATTATTAATATCCGACTACTTTTAGGCAGATCAATCCTAATTTTGTTTACTCTTACTATATTTTTGAAAATAGATTTAAAAGCAATACTATAGATCTTCAAAATTAATCCTATTTTTCTACTATATAACACACATCGGATCGTAAAATATCAAATAAAATAGCATTAAACTTTTGTAAAGACAGATAGATAATATCACAAAATAGCAACGTACTTTTATTCGTTTCTATAACATATCTTCTATAATTATATCTCTGGGCCATGCTATATATATATATATATATATATATATATATATATATATATATATATATATATATATATATATATATATATATATATATATATATATATATATATAAAAGGTTAGGATCAAATATATCCATACAAGTATTGTGTAACCTTGAAACTTAGCATATATATATATATATATATATATATATATATATATATATATATATATATATATATATATATATATATATATATATATATATATATATATATATATATATAAAAGGTTAGGATCAAATATATCCATACAAGTATTGTGTAACCTTGAAACTCAATCTGAACCACTCATTTAAAACACATTCTTTTAAGAATGTATAAAATTTAGTTCATTCTTTTAAGAATGGTAAGAACTCATTATGTCAAAAACTTATTCTGTTAAGAATGTGTTTTTTTCATTGTTACGAGAATGAAATCCGATGGCTAGGATTTAGTTACAAGGTAACACAATAATTGTCATTTTTATTATAACCTAGCCCTATATATATATATATATATATATATATATATATATATATATATATATATATATATATATATATATATATATATATATATATATATATATATATGAGAAATTGTATTTGTTCCTACTTTTTATTCCTACTCATGTTCCTACCCATATGAATTTATGACATGTGTCTTAACATATTATTTATTTTATTAAATGTGACACTTGTCACAATTTCAAATGGGTAGGAACATGAGTAGGAATAAAAAGTAGGAACAAATACAATTTCTATATATATATATATATATATATATATATATATATATATATATATATATATATATATATATATATGTTGTCAAATCAAAAAAAGCGTGGATATCATGTCGATATTAGGGAATAGTTAATAAATGGGTGCTGTTAATCGCACCCTACGATAGGGTTAACAAGCAATAATCTTTCCATTTAATGAATTTCACATCACTCAATCTAAAGAAATTTGATTATGGCCATCCTCCTTCAAACTCACGCGCTTCTTTTTTTTGCTTTTTACCACTCGCACCTCTTCTTTTTGCTTCAAAAGAATACAAAAAAGTAAATTAAATACATTATTTAATTTATGACTAAGGTGCATGGTATATTTTAACCAATAAATTCATATAAAAAAATGTAGAAAATATATGAAGGACGGTGCTGCCATCGCATCATTGTGCATGATTTACAAAAAAGTCAGAACAATTATTGTTAGTCAAGAATGGTTATATATATTACAGCCGTGCAGATACATCCACAAACAAGCTCCAAGATTTATTTTTTGCTCATCGAAGATCATTAGAGATGTGGCATGCATTCCCACATGTGATGTTGATGGATGCGACATACAAAACAAACAGGTACGATATGCCCCTCCTTGAAATAGTTGGTGTAACTCCAACTAATATGACCTTTTCAATAGCATTTGTTTATATGCATACAGAAACAGAATCCAACTACACCTGGGCACTCGACTGTTTAAAATCAACAATGGATGGATGCATGTTTCCACGAGTAATCGTTACAGATAGAGAGTTGGCATGCATGAATGCATGCAAAAATGTATTCCCAGATGCCACCGGATTGCTTTGTAGATGGTATATAAATACAAGTATTTCAAGAAAATACAAAGCATCAATGTTGGGTCATTGTTGGACGGCTTTCTGTAGATGCTGGGAAACATTAGTTGAATCTGAAACAAAAGATGCATACATTGTCAATTTGTCCGATCTCGAAAAAATGCTACAAGACTATCCAGGTATTTATTGAACATATATATTAGATCCCATTTGTTGTTAATACTTATTTTATAAAATTTGATGTAAGCTTTTTATTTTTCAGGGGTTATTGTTTATTTGAAAAAAACATGGTTGAAACCATATAAAGAAAAATTTGTATCTGCTTGGGCCGACACAATTCTTAACTTTGGAAATCACACAACCAATAGAGTTGAGAGTCAACATGCCAAGCTAAAACAGTACTTGGACTCGGCACAATTAGACTTGGCGACATCATTGCCAAAAATTCATGACGCTATTCTATCACAAGACATAGCTATCAAATCAAGTATAGAGCAAAGCAAAATTTTCAGAAAACATCGATTCAACATACCACATTTCAAACAATTAGTTGGATACGTTTCAAGTCATGCACTTGAAATAATCTTCAATGAATTTCAACCACTCAATTTTTTTTGGAGAATTTCCCACAAATTGTGGATGTCAATTACGTACTAGTCACGGGCTCTCATGTGTGCACGAACAAGCGATATATTTTAATGAAGGTACGCCTATACCACTTGATTCAATTCATAAATTTTGGCGAAAACTTGATTTCAATCGATGCATATCTCTAGAAGTTGATGATTTTGATACACAGTTCAAAACACAATAAAAAACTGGTAAGTTCAGTTATAAGAAAATGTTCAAAGAAATATTTACACCATCAACAACGTTGCTTTGAGAACCTTCTTCTCACAAAAGTAAAGCGCCTAGTAGACGTCCACGATTAAGCACAAAACAATCAAAGATAAGACCTCCAGATCTACCAACTCAAGATCCTCATAAACAAAGTTATGGTATGTATATGCCAAATTATATAGGGTCTAATCAATTTGATTTAAACCAGGATTCAGAAAAGCACAGAACATACTCGTTCCGAGAACCTCCGGTGCAACCAAATCAAGATCCTCGTAGACATAGTTCTGCTATGCATATGCCGAACTATGTAGGGGCTAATCAGTTTGATTTAAACCAGGTTCCAGATAGCCACAGTACGTACTTCCAAGAACCTTCAATATTCGACTCGTTCTTTAACCATGAACAATCGACGAATAACTCATACTTCAATCAAGACCAATCAATGTTTAATTCAGATCCACTTATGAATGAAATTCCAAATGAATTTCATTCATATGTCACAAAAATAGAAAATGTCGTGGGAGATGGAAATTGTGGTTTTCGAGCAATAGCTATTTCTTTAGGTTTGCGACAAGATGAGTGGCCTAAAATTCGGTCAGATTTACACAAAGAGTTAATGGACCACTCCATAGCGTACTCAATGATTTTTGAGGACGATCTAAACGGCTTAAATCGCTCGTTAAGTTTCATTGGATCGGGTTTTGCAGCAACTCAATATTGGCTGATTATGCCAGATAGTGCGTTTCTCATAGCTAACAAATACAATGTAATCGTTCATTTCTTAAGCAAACAAGGCTCGTCGACATGCTTTCCGCTTCGATATGGCCCACAAAGCATCCAACATCATGCCTCTATTGTTATTGCCCTCGTTCACGGAAACCATTATGTTAAGGTTGATTTACAAGGAGAGTTTCCAATGCCTACGGTTTTGCCACTTTGGCGTCGTCATAGATCAGAACATGCTGCTGGATGGGAAATCATGTATAGTAATCGACTAAATGTATACATTCCACCTAATGCACCACGCAATAATTGTAATATTGAAACAGTTGACTTATCTGAATATTAATAAAAAAATTATGCTTTTCATAAATATATATTTGTTTCCTTTTTTATTCAATTGTGAATATTTTAGAAAGTGTTAAAAATAAAATGAATTTTCTATATTTGATATACTTTAAAATAATATAAAATTGTAAAAAAAATAAAAACACAAATATTATATACAACTCGTTATTAAAACGTCTATATGCCAAAGAACGACAATAAAAATGATTGGTTCAGATTTAATTTTGCAATCTCAAGCATTTTTTTTCAACGGAACGTTTTATATATATATATATATATATATATATATATATATATATATATATATATATATATATATATATATATATATATATATATATATATATATATATATATATATATATATATATATATATATATATATATATATATATATATATAAACCTTTGTTTGACCCCTTACGTCTCATGATTGTCAAATATGAATGTGATTATTACTTTAGGTAATTATTACTTCTTAGGGTGATTATTACTTTAGGTAATTATTACTTTAGGTAAATATTACACACGGCCTAACACAACGGCTAAGACCAACATTAGACAATGTCTCCGTAAAGTTGTAGATGGTCATTTTACTGCCGCAGTTAAAGTTTTATGCTCCTATGGTGTTGCGCCTTACAATGGTGATACCATTAAAGCCTTAGAGGATAAGCATCCTCTGAAACCACCCCCTTCTATGCCGGACACCTTTTACTCTGAGCCTCCCCTTGTAGCCGATTTTGATAGTGTTCTTGGTTGCATTAAATCTTTCCCTAAAGGGACTTCTTGTGGTAGAGATGGCTTGAGGGCCCAACATATTTTAGATGCCCTATGCGGAGAGGGTTCAGCTTTAAGCACAGATCTCTTACGGGCCATAACCTCAGTTGTTAATTTATGGTTAGGGGGAAGATGTCCGTCTGTTTTGGCAGAGTTTGTTGCTTCTGCACCTCTCACGCCTCTTATTAAACCAGACAACGGGATCCGGCCAATTGCAGTTGGTACTATATGGAGGCGGTTGGTTTCGAAGGTGGCTATGAAGGGAGTTGGGAAAGATATGGTTAAATACCTTAACGATTTTCAATTTGGAATCGGCGTGTCCGGGGGTGCTGAGGCTGTTTTGCATTGTGCCAATCGGGTGTTGTGTAAACACTTAAATACCCTGCTTGCGGTGGATTTCTCGAATGCTTTTAACATGATGGATAGATCCGTCTTACTACGCGAGGTTAGACGGATGTGCCCTTCTATTTCCTTGTGGGTCGATTTCTTATATGGGAGGGCATCCAGGCTTTACATAGGTGACACCCATATATGGTCCACCACTGGGGTTCAACAAGGTGATCCATTGGGACCCCTTCTTTTTGCCCTTGTTTTACACCCTCTAGTGCATAAAATTCGAGACAATTGCAAGCTACTGCTCCATGCTTGGTATTTAGATGATGGGACCGTTATTGGAGACTCCGATGAGGTGGCGAGTGTGTTAAACATTATTAAGGAGGATGGTCCAGGATTGGGTCTGGAGCTGAATATTAAGAAAACTGAGATTTTTTGGCCCTCTTGTGATGGTAGGAAACTTCGTGACGGCTGTTTCCCAGCAGATATTGGTAGACCTTCTTTGGGAGTAAAGCTCCTTGGGGGGGCTGTTAGCAGAGACGCTGGGTTCATTAGTGGGCTCGCCTTGAAGAGAGCTGTCAAGGGTGTTGATTTGATGGGCCTTCTTCCCCAGCTTTGTGACCCGCAGAGTCAACTCCTTCTGCTACGTTCTTGTATGGGCATTGCTAAACTTTTCTTTGGTTTAAGAACATGCCAACCGGTGCACATGGAGGAGGCGGCTTTGTTTTTTGACAAAGGGTTGCGTGGTTCCATAGAAGACATTGTGGTTTGTGGTGGCCCTTTCTTTGGAGACTTCCAGTGGCGGATGGTTTCCTTACCAATACGTTTTGGTGGTTTAGGTTTGTACTCGGCTAGTGAGGCTTCATCGTACGCTTTTGTAGCATCGAGGGCACAAACTTGGGCCTTACAAGACCACATCTTGCGCCACAGTGGCATATGTGGTATGGACATTGATTATTATTCTGCTTTGGATCGTCTGCGTGGCACAATTCCAGATTTTGACTGTAACGGTTTCACTAGTAAGGACATCGCCCCCCTAAATCCCAAAAAACATTGGCGAATGCTCTCTTTAGTAAGATCGTCAAGGATATGGAAAACGACTTTCACATGACGTTCAGGCAGAAAGCCGTATTGGAGTGTCTTCGAGCTCCTCATGCGCAGGATTTTTTGCTAGATATCCCCATTGACGGCCTCGGACTACATATGTCCCCTGTGGAATATCGCGCTATTCTACGGTACCGCCTTATGATTCCTCTTTTTCCGAGCGACGAGATATGTCCGGTTTGTCGCAAGGCCTGCTTGGACTCTTTTGGGGATCATGCTGTTCATTGTCGGGAGCTCCCAAGTTTCAAATACCGTCATGATACGGTTAGGGATGTTCTTTTTGACGTCTGCCGACGTGCCGGGGTTTCGGTACGTAAAGAAGCTCCTGTTAACTTTTTGACTGACCCTTCAGACGGGAGATCTACTCTCAGGCCTGCTGACATTTTAGTCTTCGGATGGATGGGAGGTAAACATGCATGTGTGGACCTTACCGGGGTTTCCCCTCTTGTGAACTTGAGGAGTGGAGGTTTCACAGGGAGGGAAGCGGCTTTGAAAGCAGCTGCATGCAAAGTGGATAAACACGATAAGGCATGTCGTGAAAATCAACATGTGTTTATCCCTTTCGCTTTTGATACCTTTGGTTTTCTCGCACCTGAAGCTGTGGAGCTTCTCAACAGAGTTCAACGGGTTATGCAGAGTACCATCATGTCCCTTAGATCTTTGGATTTTGTTTTTAAGCGTATCAGCTTTGCCATTCAAAAAGGGCTAGCGGCGCAGCTTGTTGCCCGTTTGCCCTACGTCTCTATGTAATACGTTTGTTTCATATGCATGTTATATTAGAAAAAAAATTATTACTAAAAAAAAATTAAAATCGCCCTTAATAAATTGGAAGTGGGGGCTGGATGTTGTGTAGGCCAAATGTTTTTGAGTCCAGATTTTTGTAACAGATATCATTTGTGTCTATAAAAACATATAAAAAATATAATTTTCTAAAACAAAAGCATATACAGCTTATATTGTATCCTGGTTTCTGTAAATAAATATGGATTTAAACTTATAAGGATACAATATGAATTTTTATTTTTGTATTTACCTCTTCAGCAAAACTTTTAAATTCATGTTAAACTACTAATAAACACCACTCATTAATAATGGCAAACTGCTATTCGAAAGAAATTTGTGATTCCCCACTTCATTTATGTAAGACGTATAAGTTATTTATGCATCAAAGAAGAATTATGTGTTAAGCAGTATGTGCCTATGGACCCACGATAATAAATATGATAATGCTACCCCCTTTATCTCTCATTCTCTTTCTATCTCTCTCTCTCTCTCATATATATATATATATATATATATATATATATATATATATATATATATATATATATATATATATATATATATATATATATATATGAAATTATGTAATTATTAATCATTTTAGATTCAATTAATTTGAATTAATAATAAGAAAAAGGTATTATGGTCATTAATTCTTAACTTAAATTTATTGGTTTTTATCACTTCCTAAAATATATATATATATATATATATATATATATATATATATATATATATATATCTCTGTCTCTCATATTTCCTTCCCTTCTCTCTATATATCGATTGGCTTTACATCATCCGTTGCCCTAATCTCACGTACGCCTCTTCTCTTGGTACGTCTTGCTCTCTTTCTGCCAGGTAGTCCATTATCGAGTACACACAAATATACGAGACAGAGTTTTCGAGGCCACTTACTAGGGTTTCGACCGCACTTCTGATTTCATATCCTTGGATTGAAGTAGGATTAATTTCGTATTTTGGAAAGTGTTATAAATCCATTCACTTTGCAACAATGAAGAATAGACTATTTTATGCTTGTATCCACATGCACCCCCGACTAGGTCATGTTCTTTCCAATATTGTGGCAATTCTCACATCATTTAATGTTACCGTCGGATACACACTACATCAAATTCTTTTTTGGTTATTACAGCTAACTTTACATCGTTGAAAAAAGTCATATATATATATATATATATATATATATATATATATATATATATATATATATATATATATATATATATATATATATATATATATATATATATATATGATAACCGAGGAAGCCACCCGACCCGTCCTTTGGACGACCCCCAACCTCGGGGCAACATGAACACCCAGTAAACTCATGTGCCAGGCAACCCACCCTTTGGGTGTACCGGTGGCCATCCCTAATTGAAACCGGTGAGAGTCGAACCCTTGACCTCTCCTATAGAAAGGTGGGAAAGCTACCAACTCGGCCATCAGGAGATGGTTTATATATATATATATATATATATATATATATATATATATATATATATATATATATATATATATATATATATATATATATATATATATATATATATATATATATATATATATATATTGCATGTTGTGAGTCGTATGGAAGTGTGGAAAATAAATTTCTTGCTAATAGGTCCTTCTTTTTTGAGTTTATTATGGCAACCAATGTATTTAATTGAATCGAAAATATCACATGCCAATAGTTACTAATCAGAAACAAAGCTCCCATGTTTAGTTTATTACTTCATTCAATTTCTTTTCTTACATAATGCCAATAGAAAGAAAATGACTTTAAAAGGAAAATGTTATGCTATTTTAATTTCTTTAGATTAATTTTCTAATTTAAAAATCAATTTGATTATAAAGGTGAACTTTTTGTTTATTATAATTTTTTTTCCTTTTATGCTTTTTAGTTTTATGGAGTTAGAATTTCATGGAATTATATAATTTGTCAAATGTTTCTTTGATAATATCCATGGATTAAAAAGGTATAATATATACTCTTTGTAGGTATATTCATTTATGATTAGACGTACATATTCATTTATGATTATATGCACTATTTATGTCTAATCATTTATGATTAAGGGTATATATTCATTTATGATTATAGATAGACATATTTGTAATCATATTTGAATTATGCTTTTAGAAAATTAGTTTGATTCTATAATCATAAATGATTATAGTTGAAAGCAGTTTATGTTTAGATTGTGATTTCTTTTAGGTTCAAAAAGCACAGTAATAATTAACGATTAACACGTACAAAACAATTTGTTTTTGCTTCAGTTTATGTTTTTCCTGAATCAAAAAAGTGTTTTGCTTCAATAATCATCAATGATTATTGAATCAAATTTTTTTGTTTCACTAATCATCAATGATTAACGAATGCTAACGCTGTATTAGATTTGAAATCAAATTATGTTTGGATTAGGGATTTTTTGTTCTGTTGGACAATGTTGCTATTTTATTGTTTAGGTTACCAAATGAGTAGTAGCTTATTGACACTTGATAGTTACAATTAGTAGATTAACTATTATATGGACAACATGTTTATAATTCTTATTCATTTAATGAATATGATTATATGGACAACCTTGTTATATTCATTGATGAATATTCATTGGTCATTATGATTGTATGGACAACCTAGTTATATTCATTGATGAATATGATTATATGGACAGCCTAGTTATAATTGATGATTATGATTATATGGACAACCTGGTTATATTCATTGATAAATATGATTATATAGACAACATGATTATAATTCTTATTCATTAATGAATATGATTATATGGACAACCTGGTTATATTCATTGATGATTACTTTTTTGAATAAAAAATCACTAATACGTTGAATTATAAAAAAAACATTTTTTAAATAAAAGATCTTATTAAATGATAATTTATTCTACTACTAATCAAATCCCTAGATTTTAGATAACTATTAATCAAATCCCTAGATGTTAGGTAACTATTAATCAAATCTCTAGATTTTAGGAAATTATCAATTAATTTATTTTATATTAATTTAACTAAAATAAACAATTACTAATGTGCCCTTATGAAATGATTGGTCCAGAATAGGTCTCTAGTTCTCCACTTTTTATTGGTACTCTATATAACCTCTCCACATATATATATATATATATATATATATATATATATATATATATATATATATATATATATATATATATATATATATATATATATATATATATATATATATATATAGACGGGTTCAATGCAGAACCAAATTAAATCACCTAACTGCAGAACCATGTTCATCAATGAACATAAATCGTAAATACCCCAAAACCGACACCCCAATCAACAATTTCATCGTGCTAATCTCTTCGTCTTTCCATTCAGACTTCTCCCATCTTGAACCTGTAGTGCTTTTTTGGTGCTGGTACTTTTCGAAACACCAGGCTACGGAGACGGAGGCTTGAACGAGAATCCAAAATCGGTAAACAAGAAGAGCATTTAAAAAACCTGGTGAACAAGAATCCAAATCGAAAAGTACCAGGCTTCAATCAAGAGAGACAAATCATCAATCAAATCAAGAGAAACGAAATCAGCAATACCAGGCTACGGATATCCATTCAAAACACAATAAATCAGGAACATAAGCTTCTTTCCAATCAGCAATAAATCGACTCCTACAAATCGCAGGCTTCAATCAAGAGAGACAAATCATCAATCAAATCGCATGAAATGGGGAAGCAAATTGTATCTTATTTTCTCTTTTTTTCTTATTATGTTCCATTAAGATTTACGGTCATTCAGTCCCTCACTGCAGAATGATTGTTCCATTAACATGCTATGGGAATGATGCTGAAATTTGCGTTAGGTATTAACATGCTCAAGAAAACTGCACATAAAGTGTTTGTAGAAATGCCAAAGAGAGAAAAAAACATTTTTAAGATACATATGTTCACTAATGAACATATGTTCACTAATGAACATTTGCTTACAAACTGGATTTAATATCTAGTTCTTTCAATTGGAATTACAAATTAGCAATTTGGTTTATTTCAATTGGAATTGCATATTTCGTTTGAGTTTGTATTGAAGGGAGTCCGAAAAAATCGAATTTGCACCTGTCGAAGATGTTGCTTCTGTCAAAACATTGCTGGTATATCATTGTAAACAGCTAATAGAAACGCATATGTTCATACATGAACATATGTTCATTAATGAACATACGAATACAGGGTACGATCTTTGATTACATACGCATAACCAAACCAATATTACGCAGGAATAAACTACAAAAAACAGTTTATACCTCAACTAAACCCAGCAGAGAAGATGTCGGTCGAATTGGAGAATGCCAATTACAGGGTAAAATCTTTTACGGTCTTTGGTTTTGGGGTTTTTGGGATTTATGTTCATTGATGAACATGGTTCTGCAGTTAGGTGATTTAATTTGGTTCTGCATTGAACCCACCCCTATATATATATATATATATATATATATATATATATATATATATATATATATATATATATATATATATATATATATATATATATATATATATATATATATATATATATATATATATATATATATGGAGAGGTTATATAGAGTACCAATAAAAGGTGGAGAACTAGAGACCCATTCTGGACCAATCATTTCATAAGGGCACATTAGTAATTGTTTATTTTAGTTAAATTAATATAAAATAAATTAATTGATAATTTCCTAAAATCTAGAGATTTGATTAATAGTTACCTAACATCTAGGGATTTGATTAATAGTTATCTAATATATAGGAGGATGCCCGCGTATTGCGTAGGAAAAATTATTAGTTAGAATATAAACAAATGCGTGTTATTCTTATTCCAAATTAATATATATATATATATATATATATATATATATATATATATATATATATATATATATATATATATATATATATATATATATATATATATATATATATATATATATAGAAAAATATCTTCATTATTTTTAACTATATGATAATACATACTTGTGTCATAAATTTGGAAGACAATGAATTTTAACAATGTTAATGAATAAATTCAATGCATCAAATAAAAATCAAATTAATATGATAATACATACATGCCTCTTTCTATCTCTCTCCTTATATATATATATATATATATATATATATATATATATATATATATATATATATATATATATATATATATATATATATATATATATATATATATATATATATATATATATATATATATATATATATATATATATATATATATAGGGCTAGGTTATAATAAGAATGACAATTATTGTGTTACCTTGTAACCAAATCCTGACCATCGGATTTCATTCTCGTAACAATGAAAAAAAACACATTCTAAACAGAATAAGTTTTTGGCATAATGGGTTCTTACCATTCTTAAAAGAATGAACTAAATTTTGTACATTCTTAAAAGAATGTGTTTTAAATGAGTGGTCCAGATTGAGTTTCAAGGTTACACACAACTTGTATACATATATTTGATCCTAACCCTATATATATATATATATATATATATATATATATATATATATATATATATATATATATATATATATATATATATATATATATATATATATATATATATATATATATATAGACACACACACACAAACACATACACACACACGAAAGCTCAATGAAGAACCGAAATAAAACAATAAACCAATCGTAAACATAATAATGTAAATTTTCGACGGCAGAAGATAAAGTTGTATATTTTTTTAATTGGATTTGCATGTAGCAGTTATAACAAAAAACTCACTTCACTTTTTTATTTTTTTATTGGAGTAAAAAACCGAATATAACCACATTCATATATTTTTTATTCTTTTTCAATAGACATCCATGTAAATATATACAAAAATGAACTTTTTTTCTTATTTTTTTCAGATTCATAACACCAAACCAATGTGAATCAAAATTATACCAAATTTTTATAGATGATAATTTACATGTGAATGATCATTGAAATCATTTGTTTTTTCAACAACCATTAATCATTTAATAACAACTATCTTGAAATAAATAAAATTTTAGATTCACATGTGAACTATTGACGAAATTCACATTGAATTCAAGTAAATACACTTATATACTTACAATTTCAAATTTTTGATAATACATAATTAAATTAACTGAGATACATACATTAATTACTTAAAATTACATGTGCATGATCAAAAATTACTGAGAAAAATCAGGTACCTTTACCATTTCTATATGAATTAATATGTCTGAAACTAGAAACAATTCAAATTCACAATGTCAATGTCAATATGAATTGTACTAAATTTTTATGGAAAATAATTCATATGTAAATGATCATTAAACTCATTTTTTTCAATAGTTGTTAATCATTCAATAACAATTCATGTAAATTTAAATACATTATTAGATTCAGATGGGATTTAAGTAACTTCAATTATATTATTACTATTTCAACCTTTTGATATTATATACAATTAAATTAACTGAGATTTACAAATGAATTATTTAAACTTCATGTGGGATTGATAAAAAGTTATTGAAAAAATCAGATAGAATTATCATTTATATGTGAACTAGTGGAATTGTCCGTGTGTTGCGGCGGGTTTATTAATCATATATATTCACCACCATTTATGTAATTTTTTGTACACAAATGCCATTTTGTTATCTCCCTATTAAATTATGATTATTATTTAAAATTTCTCTTATATAAGGACTATTTCGGTAATGTCGCTATTACACTTGGACCATTTTTGTAATATCACTATTACCTAAGGACCATTTTATACTATAGGGACCGGAACTATAACTTATACAAATTATAAACTACAAGGACCAAACGTGTAATTATTGAATTTAAATAGGTTCCAAAAATATAATATATACAAATTAAAAATTAGAAGGACTAAAACTATAATTATATTAAACTAAAAACTATAAGGACTAAACTTGTAATTTATATATTTATATCTAATAGATCATCATGTTTTAGAAATTAAAGAAACTAAATTGTAATTATCTTAAACTAAAAGTACAGGGACTAAGTTTGTAATTGGTTTATTTATGTTATACAACAATTTTATAATTTTTCAAAAAATGATGAGTTTTTCCATTACTAATTTTAAGGACTAAAATTTCAATTATCACAAACTAAAACTATAGGGACCAAACTTGTAATTAATTAATTTATGTTTAAATGGCAATCTTGTAATTTTTCAAAAAATAATGTCATTTTTCCATCATTAATTATAGGGACTAAAATTGCAATTATATTAAACTAAAAGTATATGGACTGAATATGCAATTAGTTCATTTATGTTGAAATGACAATCTTGTAATTTTGCTATAAATAATGCCATTTTTAAAATTTTCCCGACTTTTAATAAGATAGGTAATGAATATATTTAAAACAATGTTGTTCGGTTCATATTCACATGTGACTCCAGACGAAGTGAAAGTAGAAAAAAAAAACAAAAAAGGTATATATCAATATGGATGATTATTCATAAAGGAGGAAAAAAAATATGAACTTTGATATATTTGTATTTTTTCCAAAAAATAATAAGATTAAAAATAAAATAAAATCATAAAAAACAAAGAGAGTTTTTTTGTGATATAATCATCTACATGTGTGTCTAACTAGTAAATATACATAATTTTCTATAGCTGTTGATATTTTGCATTCTGATGCCAACGACTAGTTCGTTGTTTAATTTTGCTTTTATATATATATATATATATATATATATATATATATATATATATATATATATATATATATATATATATATATATATATATATATATATATATATATATATATATATATATATATATATATATATATATATATAGCCAGAGCTCGTGGTTAACGATCGGGTTCACGGGTAGGCTAGGTTTGTGTCCCGACTTGGTATAACAATGTATATAATGGAGCAAACTAAGCATGAATTCTAGCAGTTGTAGCAAACACTGTTGTTGCTAGCGGTTAGTTGCCTATGTAGCTCTTCAGAGTGGCTTCAATGCTCGAAAATCGGGCTTTTTCGCCCGATTGAAGAGACGACTACAAGGACCCGATTACCCGCTCATAGGTTATATATATATATATATATATATATATATATATATATATATATATATATATATATATATATATATATATATATATATATATATATATATATAAAGAGAGAGAGAGAGAGAGAGAGAGAGAAAAGTTCAATTGAGAACTGAAAAAAGCATAGGAACCTAATAACCATTTTATCAACCTTTTTATACACAATATTTTTCAAAAAAAAAAATATCCAAAATTTTCTGATTGTGCAACTATGAGATTTTAAAAAATAAAATTTAAAAAAAGACCATTTTTTTTTCATATGCATATGAAAAAAATGATTTTTTTGAATTTTTTTTAAATATCTTAGACGTTCTATAGACGTCATATAGAAAAAAAAGTTTATATATGCAAATATGCATATACATATGCATATGCATATGAAAAAAAATAAGAAAAAAAGTTTATATAGGTATATATGTATATACATGTGAATTTTATATGCATATGCATATAAATATAAAAAAAATTGATTTTTTTGAATTTTTTTTTAAAAACCCGTTGTCCCAGCATCCAATTTTTTTAAATATTTTGTAGAAAAAAAGTTAGTAGGTGTGAGGCCTGTGTATTACACGGGATGATAAAAAATTATTAATTAAGAATATCTAAACATTAATAATTTTACATAAGAAATTTGTTTGTGTATCTTGACATCTTGCTTTTGATTTTTACTATTAGGACTTTGTATTTTGATAAATATAATTGATTATTAGAATGTCATCTGTAGTAAAATCATATTCACTATTATGATTGGAATCGTTTTTCAAAATATTATGACGTTAATTGCCTCTTTATTGTCTCCCAAATCATTCTACATATTAAAAAAATAATATGATATTAAAAAACAATTAATTTTGAAATTGAATGATAACAATGAATTTTGAAGTTGAATGATAATTAAACTGATCATTAAGGAGTTATAAACGTTTTAAACCAATTAGGTTTTTTAAGAAATTTAAAATTCTATTAAAATGACATGTGACAAATTCAATGAGGAGATGACATGTGGCTTTGAGTTACTTATTTCGATTACATACCCGTGTGTTACACGGTTGACGATAAAAAAATTATTTTTTTCAAGACATCTTTTAACAACTTGTGCAAAAATAAATCCTCAAGTTGGCTTTTGTAGAACCAAGCTGAAAAAAGCTTAAAATATGTGTATTTAATTGTATAAATTATTACTATTAATTCTAATATATATATATATATATATATATATATATATATATATATATATATATATATATATATATATATATATATATATATATATATATATATATATATATATATATATATATATATATATATATATTTATTTATTTATCTTATTTGAAAGTATTAGTTTTATAATAAGTATTATTATACAAATTAAAAACAATCATAAATAATAAATTAACTCTATGTAATTTCATTAAAATCTCAAACATTAAAACTAGAACGGCAATAATGATTATATATGCTTAATATTTTGATATACATGATGACTTAATTAGCTGCAGATAGACATGTGCCATGAATTCATTGTGACACAATAAGTGACATCGGATACTCTCATTCTAACTCTACCTTGACATAATGATTACTATAGAGGAGCCCAATTACAATAAAAATGTGTTCACGAATCGGTGATGGACTATAGTGAAGCGGTAAGTATATTGTATTGGTTGGTCTGTTAAAACAGTGTAATATCATGTTATACATTGAAGCAATCATGCCACCCATTTCAAACACAATCATCCAGTTTTGAAGTGGTGTAGGCAAGAGAAAGAAATTCAAAGTGTTATAGAGTTGAAACCGGTATTCAATTCCAAACAAATCACCGTATTCGGTAGTGTGTGTTTTTAACTTTTCAATTAAATCAGCTCGAATCTCACGTTTAAGTAATATGGTGTTATAAAACTAGATAACAAATTCTAAAACTATTAGAAGTTTATAATCATATTCAATCAAACAACTGAACAAGTTTAATAAGAATTTCGATATGTTCTTAAATTTACCTTCAAACTCGACCTTGAATTGCACGTTCAAAACACAGATTTTTTTCAGGGATATATTTGATAAACATTCGCTTTTTATCATTTGTTTTGGAAATTGAGAGAAAAATAAAAAATAAAAGGAGAGATAATATTTAAGAAATAATTACATGAAGGGAAAAGAAATAACATAGTAGACATAGAGGCAGGGGTAGGGGGATGGAATAACTGGTTCTAAACTTTTTCATATAAAAAGTTTGCAGGACTTTTAACAAAAAATAATAATTATGTCAACGTTTATATATTAAATTTTACAATTATTAACATGTTATAATGTCTCACGCTTGTCAAAGCAGCCAAACCCTACAATCGTCCCATCTTGACAATTGTGAACAAAATCAAGTCAAAAATGTCAAGTTGATATAGGCTCTTGGATGCAACCATCTTAATTCTTAAGTATCATGTTGACGCAATAATCTGTTTCTAAGATCCCTTTGAATATCCAAATTCTGAATTAATATCATCTGAACATATGAACATAAACATAAAACCACGTATATTCTCAAGGATTCTAATACATCACTTATTAATGTAAGGGATAAAATGGACGGACCAAATATATTAAGTAACTAGGCGTATCCCCGCACGTTGCACAGGAATAAAATGTATTTGGTAAAAGATATTGGCATATCATATAAGAATCTGAAAACATTAAATCAAATATAAATACGTAGGTTTAATTATAAATATGTCATCACAATATATATCATGTATCAATTATAAATTTTTCATCACAAAACTCAAACACAATATCATAATTATATATTTAATATAATTATAATGTTATCAACATGTTAATTTAACCAACATCAATGAAACATCCAATAGTAATTTTGTATTATATATGGATAGTGTAATTAAAACATAAGAAAATGTGTTGGTCCTTCGCAGGTAACATTTGTAGTTTCCCCATTAGCCGTAAGAATATCTGATTGTCTGGTGGGGCGTAGAGAGATAAGTTTAGAGGGATCATTTATCATATGATCAGTGGATCCTATATCAATAATCCAAGATTTATCTACACTTTGGTTATTGTTTGACGTATTTTTTGACGTGAGCAACAATGGGAGTTGTGGACTCCTTATTCTTCGTGCTGGCTACGGAAGCTTGACTCACTTTCTTTCGTGGTTTCTTCGAGAAATCCCACCATTCAGGATATCCAATGATCTCATAACATCTTTTCTTGGAGTGACCTTCTTCTCCACAATGAGTGCATGTAAAATTGCTTCCTTTTTTTCCTTTTGCAGGCCAATATCGGGCCGCAAGGTGGACCATGGCTTCTTGTTCAGCTTTTGATTCCTCCATTGTGTGTCGCTGGTTTTTATCTTTACTAACATAAGCATAGCAAGACTCCAGATCCAATGGAGGATCTTTTCGTAAGATTTCACTTCGGGCGTGGTTGAACTCAGAATCTAGTCCAGCCAATAAAATGTGAACCCTAAGGCGGGCTGGGGTTTTATGAAGAGATACAACGGCAATAACACTCTCTTCTTGATTCATAATTCTATAATCAATTTCTTGAAAGATACTTAGCAGTTCATTGTAATACGTTGGTAAGGTTCTACCGTTTTGACGAGTGGTAAAAGATTTTTTGTTTAGTTTGTAAAGTTGTGTTTCATCCGTGCCATCGTAAAAAGTCTTGGCGACAGCCTCCCAAATCTCTTTCGCCGATTGGAGTCTGATGAAACGTTGCATCAATGGTGGGCTCATGGAGTCAATGAACCAACTCTTGACACAGTGGTTATCAATCACCTAGGCTTCCATCTTACTTTCATCAGTCGGTTTCGGGATGGAATCGTGAGGAAACCAAGTTTATTCCTTGCTCCAATTCACATCTCCATAAGCTGAGACTAAAGGGGGTAGTTTTTATCATCTAAGATGATTCCGGACGGAATTAAACAGTGCATCCTTTACATTCTGAACGATGACAGGAGTGGTTTCCTTTTCGCCAGCCATCTGAGTCGGATTCGAGAGATTGGAGCTTCGTTCGTGTTCTACCTTCGATATTGCTCTGATACCATGTAGATTTTAACCGAGAGACGGGGAAATTATTCGTATATCATTAGACCTTTTACAGGGGGATATATATACAAATCGTTACAACAAACTATGATAACTATCATATACTTATGGAGAAGATAATTACAAAAGGAGAGAAGATAAGGTGAACCAATTTAAATTAGTCTATTATCTCCAAATATAGCTCTCGTCAACATAAAACACATATAACATAATTTATGTATGTATGTATGTATGTATGTATGTATGTATGTATGTGTGTGTGTGTAAATGGAGAAATAGGGGAATTGTGGGTGCCTTTAATTGCGGGGGACGGTTGTGTAGAACTGGAATCGTGGGATACAAAACACGGGGGAAGACGAGTGAGAGGTGGGAACCGACCAAGTTCAAAAACGTGGAATTGGACTCGATTTGGAAGTGAAGGATTGTACCAGCTGTATATCAGTATATCAATTTGTACCTCTTAATTTAAGTAAAGTGAAATTTCCTTTATAAAGGGTATAGATATAAATATACTTATCATGATCTACCTATTGTGTTTTTAGATTGTATCGCTAATTTGTATTTTGATTGTATCGTTTGTCAAAATAATCCGTTTGCTAAAATTGATTGGTTAATTTTGTTATTAGTTAATTGTTCGTTGATCAAACTTATTGTGTTTTTTTTTTTCTTCAGATTTTTGATATACAATAATTTTAACCAATCAAACTAGTTTTTGGTTTAAAATTTTGGTTTCGACCCCTAATATTAATGCTTGTGTTCTCTCCCATAGTCCGTCGTGAGGGAGTATATGACAATTATATTTATGTGTGGGGTTATGTTAGTTGTAAGTTATAAAAGTTTAGTTTGTTTGTTTGTAAACTAGTTTGTTAGGTGTAAGATGCAAATGTGGGGTAATATATCAAGACTCCTTAACAGTAGTAATGAATTATCACAAAAGCTTCATACGTCATTCAGTTCTTCGTTTATGATAGTTCTCCTCTCATGTTTTGCATTAGTCATTTGTCTTGTGCACTAGAGTCATCTTCATCTTGAGGTTTTTTGTTTTTTAAGGTGGGTGGCAAAGAAATTTAGTGAAATAATATTTTTATATATATTGTATGTATCGAAAAAGAACAAACAGAAATTAAACGGTAGACATGCAAGGTCACTACCCACGTGATCAGTTTATGAACTAGGATTATTCTAATTACAATTGCAATTCTATATCACAAAATTACCCATCGGCCTTCTATAAATCGACCGCCATAGGTGATACCATCTACCACCGCACTAAAAATGACGATTTCTTCAACTCCTCATTTCGTCATTTTTCCGTTCATGTCTCAAGGCCACACCATCCCCCTCCTCTACCTCTCGCGCATCCTCTCCGACCGCCACATTTCGGTCACCATCATCACCACCCCCGCCAGCTACTCCTCCATTCGAGCCTCCGTCAAGAACGACTCCATCTCCGTCATTGACATCCCCTTTCCGGATAACATCGCCGGTGTCCCTCCCGGGGTAGAAGTTACAGACAAACTACCGTCCATGTCTGCGTTCATTAGTTTCGTGGAAGCGACAGAAAAACTCCAGCCTGCGTTTGAAGAAGTCGTCCGGAGTCTTCCGCCGGTTACCTGCATAATCTCCGATGGCTTTCTAATGTGGACCCAAGACTCCGCCGACAAGCTCGGGATCCCCCGTTTAGTTTTCTACGGAATTAACAATTTTTCCATGACCATGTGCAATATCATGGCCCAGTTCAAGCCACATGCGGCGGTTGGTTCCGACTATGAGCCGTTTCCGATTCCAAACTTCCCTCGAATCAAGTTAACGGTGAACGACTTCGAGCCACCGTTTAGCGAGCTTGACCCAAAAGGTCCAGCACTGGACTTTCTAATTAAGCAGCAGGTGGCTATGGCCAAGAGCCATGGCCTGGTGGTCAACAGCTTTTACGAGCTCGAACCAGAGTTCAATGATTACTGGAACCAAAATTACGCACCCAAAGCTTGGTGTGTCGGGCCTCTCTGTGTAGCCAAGCCACCGGCACCGAAACAGGCGGTGAAAAAGCCAAAATGGATCCAGTGGCTCGACGCGAAACTCAGAGCAAACGAACCAGTGTTATACGTGTCGTTTGGCTCACAGGCGGAGGCCTCGCTGGAGCAGTTAAATGAAGTGGCTGTTGGATTGGAACGGTCGAACGTAAGCTTCATGTGGGTGATTAAATCGAAGCTGTTGCATTTGATCGGAGAAGGGTTCAAGGAGAGGGTGAAGGGGAGGGGGATTGTGGTGGCTGAATGGGTGGACCAGGTGGAGATCTTGAATCATGAAATCGTGCAAGGGTTTTTGAGTCATTGTGGGTGGAACTCCATGTTGGAGAGCATGTGTGCGGGTGTGGCGGTGGTGGCAATGCCGATGATGGCGGAACAGCACTTGAACGCGAGGATGGTGGTGGAGGAGATTGGGATGGGGCTGCGAGTGTGGGCAAGGGGGAAGGTGGCGCGTGGGATTGTGGGGGCGGAGGAGGTGGAGAAGGTGGTGGTGGAATTGATGGAAGGGGAGGGTGGGAGAAGGGTGAGGAAGAGGGTAAAGGAGGTGAAGAAAAGTGCGTATGACGCAATGAAGGAAGGAGGATCGTCATGGCGGTCGTTAGACTCGTTAATCGAGCACATTTGCGGCTATGTGCATTCGACGATTTAGCCATTTAGGAGAGTTTGTAATGTCGTTTATAAGACGATGATTGTAATAAGGATAGTATTAAGGAGTTCAATAATATCTAATTTCATATTATCTTTCGACTACTAATTTTATTGCACAAGTAATCACTAAATATTTTCAGCTATGTATAACTTTAATTCTTTTTGAACTAGATTAAATAATTACAAAGTCTACATCATAAATACATTTATGTATAATGTTTCAAGTATGGTTTTGTAATGTCGATCTAATTTAATGATAAGAAATTGACTAGAAACTAACCAAAATTTGTAACTAATTAGAGTTTTTTTTTTTTTTTTCCTTAACGAAACCTCTAGATCAAACTTGAAATTATCTAAACCCATTATAATTTACATTTCTCAGGTTTCACTATTGAAAAGGAATTTATGATTTAACTATTAAAACTCAAACTCTTTTTAATAAACACCAACTTTAGCAACAAAAAGAAAATTATTGATTTTTTTTTTTTGCATTTTTTTTTTAACAGCAATTGAATCATTATAAAAGAAAAGCATCAGCGGGAAGCTGGAACGGTTACAGATAAAATAACATAACAACAAGATTCACAATGGTCTTTCTTTTTTCTAACTTAATGATTAAACAGTAAAAAAGATTCCATTGAAAATCAAACTACCAAAAAACATGTTTTTTTTTTTAACGGCAAATTTATCCTACTTCTACTTTTAAACTACTTATTGTTATGTTAATGTCATGATTTGTACAGATGTGTTGAAAAGATAATCTTCAAACAACACTTTTAGAAGTAGATACTAGGTGTGTATAACCGTTCTTGAAAAAGTAATAATCAAACTAGAATGACTTTTATAAAGTTAGAATATGTTTTTTTCAAATGCATTTTTTTTGCATGTCTTTATTATAGTAACTTGCACACAGAGACACATGTGACGCTTACGACACGTGTTATAAGTTCTTGAGTTTGTATGAAACGCATATTACGGTTACGTTCTAAGTTGACCATTTATTTTAGGGGAGCTGATCCGTACATATTGTACCATATGCATAAAAAACATGATATTGTTGTGTACGGATCAGCTCCTTTTATTTTAAAGGAGTGATTTTTACACAACAATTTTTGTCCATACACAACAATATGACGTTTTGTATGCATATTGTACAATACTGCTAAAGCATAGATTGTTGTGTATAGAGAAATTGTATTTATTCTTACTTTTTATTGTTATCAAATACTAACAAGTGTTATATTTAAAATAATTAATAATATTTTTAGACACATGTCACAATTTAATATGGGTAGGAAGATAAGTAAGAAGAAATATAATTTCTCATCGGCAATATAAAACGTAGGGATAATGATTCAGGAACGTAACGATTTTTTGTGTTTATTTATATTTGGATAATTTTTGTCTTTTATACATATATAATCAACAGACTTCTTTGAAGTGACTACATATTGTTATTATTATCGGTTGGTGTAGGTAACATTTGACGTGGCATACACGTGAGATTATGTAATGACACAAGAGAGTAATGAACTATTAGTTTTGTTCACATTTGAGTAATTTCATTTTTTTTGTACACATATAACCAACGAACTTGTTCAAACTATTCAAATGTTACTATTATTATACTTTATATATATATATATATATATATATATATATATATATATATATATATATATATATATATATATATATATATATATATATATATATATATATACTTCTAAAAACATATAAATACACATATATACTTCTGAAAACGTATTTTATACTACTAAAAACATAAAGCTATGTATTTATATTTCTAAAAATATATTTATATTTCTAAATAGTATATTTATACTTCTAAAACATATTTTTTATATTTTAGAAGTATAAATATGTTTCTAGAAATATAAATATGTGTGTTTTTATATTTTAATAAGTATAAATATATATTTTTACGTTTTTAGAAGTACAAATATGTTTTATAAGTATAAATACAGTTCATTATCCTCTAGAAACGTATTTACGCTTCTAAAATGTAAAATATGTTTTAGAAGTATTACTAGAGGTGAAAAAAATGGAACCAAAATACGTTTTTAAAACTATAAATATATTTTTAAAGTGTAAATACATTTTTTAGAAGTATAAATACATATTTTTGTGTTTTTAGAAGTATAAAATACATTTTTAGAAACATGTTTATACTTCTAAAATGTGAAAAATATGTTTTAGAAGTATAAATACTAGATGTGAAAATAGAACCAAAATACGTTTTTAGAAGTATAAATATACTATTTAGAAGTATAAATATATTTTTAGAGGTATAAATACATAGTTTTATGTTTTTAGAAGTATAAAATACGTTTTCAGAAGTATATATATATATATATATATATATATATATATATATATATATATATATATATATATATATATATATATATATATATGTATTTATACGTTTTTAATAATATATATAAGTTTTTTTAAAAATATAATAATGATAACATTTGAACAGTTTGAACAAGTTCTCATATGTGTAAAAAAAATTACCAAAATGTGAACAAAAACCAATAGTTCATTACCCTCATGTGTTATTACATAATCTCACGTGTACGCTATGTCAGATGTTACCTACACCAACCGGTAATAATTATAATATGTGAACACTTCAAAGAAGTTCGTTGGTCAAATACGTAAAAAAAAATAGTTGTCACTTATAAAAGTTGTAGCAATGATGATAAAATGTACATATTTATATTTAAATTTAAGTTAATCATATAAATGATCAAAATAGGTCAATGTACTATTACATAAAATTACTATATATTTATCGTAATACAACCTTTTATTTTACAAATAATATGTCTTTCAATTGCTATTTGCAAATGTAATCACATTTTGGCGAGTCATTAAACCTACCAAATTATATTGCAATATTTTTTTTATTTTGCAATGATTATATATATATATATATATATATATATATATAGGTTCAAATGAGAACCACTAAAAGGTTAAGAACCGTGAGAACCGATATTCACACATTAAGAATTATGTTTTTTTCGTTTTTTCACACTTGTTTATTATGTGAAAATACATCAAACTTAATAAATTTCATTATTTTTAATACGTTTTACAATATTCATAATATAATAAAATTTCTAGTTATTAAACTGTGAATACTATAACGTATTTTTTTTATTAAACTGTGAATTAGTGGTTCTCACGGTTCTCAACCTTTTAGTGGTTCTCATTTGAACCCTTCCCTATATATATATATATATATATATATATATATATATATATATATATATATATATATATATATATATATATATATATATATATATATATATATATATATATATATATATATATATATAGGGTCGAGATCATGAGAGAACCTAAAAAAACCTAGGAACCTAAGAACTTTTTTTCTACACAATATTTTTAAAAAAAAATTGCATCCAATTTTTTTATTTAAAGCGTCTAAGAGATTTCTAAACCCTAAACCCTAAACCCTAAACCATAAACCCTAAACACTAAACCTAAACCCTAAATCCTAAACCCATATGAAAAAAAATAAAAAAAAATGATTTTTTTGCATCCAATTTTTTTATTTAAAGTGTCTAAGAGATTTCTAAACCCTAAACCTAAACCCTAAACCCTAAAACTAAACCCTAAACCCTAAACCCTAAACCCTAAACCTTAAACCCTAAACCTTAAACCCTAAACCCTATACCTAAACCCTAAACCTAAACCCTAAACCCTAAACCCTAAACCCATATGAAAAAAAAATTAAAAAAATGATTTTTTTTGAAATTTTTTTTTATATCTTCTAGATGAATCATAACAAAAATTTTGGTATATTTTTTTTTGAAAAATATTGTGTAGAAAAAAAGTTCATAAAATGGGTTTTTAGGTTCCTAGGCTTTTTTAGGTTCTCAATTGAACTTTACTATATATATATATATATATATATATATATATATATATATAACATAAGCATTATTGAAAGAATTGATTTTTTATTTAAATTTGGGTAAATAACTAATTATCTCCAAAAATATATCATTCATTCTCCGTATTCTTTCGTAATAGCAGACAATTGATCTTATATCTAAAGGAAATTGAATGGATCTTGAAAGCATTTTTTGAATATGTTTTTTTTTAATGAATCGATTTAAAGAAAAATAATAATTCTTTTTAGAATGTTTTATGTTACAAATTGACACAAGATTTGAATGTTTTGTGTTACAAATTCTTTTAAGGTTTGAATCGCAAAAGCTCAATTAGTAATTTTGAAAGAACCGTGACATTGCACTCACATAGATTGTCTAAGTGGTACATAAATCACTCAAAAAAGCTACAAAAATCCTATTTCTGTTGAAAAGGAAAATTACATTTCTTCATAAAAACGTGTTGCAAAAATTAACAGTTTTTATGATGTTTATTTAAAAAGATTATCATTTGGCAACAAAGAGACCATCCATTTTACTCCATTTAGTGATTCATATGTACCTTACAAGTTTAGACTCTTGTATAATATACCATCTCATATAATGTTACTTTTATTCAGCCAGTATTCTATACAAAAAATCTGATATATAGATATACATATTTGTATTACAAAAATAGTTCAGTAATTTTCGGCTTTATAAAAGGTTTATTGAGGAAAACTACAAGAAATAGTTTATCATTTTCAATAATTCTATTTTTTACTTCTTAAGGTATCATATTCTTATTCTCATTCATTTCTAGTATTAATGAATAACCAAAACTTTAAAATTGTTACTAATGTGGCATCGTTTTCATTTAAATTACCATGTCGTCCTCCTTGGCAACATGTCTCTGAACCGAAAAGGTAACAAACGCTACCGTCTCCACCACCAATTAGAATGGAGCACATAAAAGGAGTCCTAAAGGAGAAATATCATGGATAACCTCTCAGATTTAGGAAGACGTTCAAAAATCCACGGAGGAGTAGGCACGCCAAAGGGGGTCGCCAAGTCCCTTGGCGAGTGGCCATCCCCGCTGCCGAAGAAGTCGCCATCGCCCTCGCCATGCACACTCGTCTGCAGGTTGGCAAGTTGCCAACGTCTCCAATGGCAAAAAAAAAAAACAGCCTTTCTGCTTCCCATCTTCACTTCCTTGGCCATTGGCCACCACTGCCTACAAAATGGCCAAGAGCTGCCAACCATGGTTTGGCCCACAAAAACTCCTTGATCATTCGTTGGTCATTGGCCACCACTCCGTGTAGCCTTATGGTCCATCAATATTTTTATTTTCTGGCTTGACACTTGAGTTGTGATACACCACACGACTGATATGATACATGACACGCGTTGTTCTTTGTATGGATTTTGAAATTTTGTGTTTCGTGTTCATCTACAATATTCCAGCTGTTTTATGTCTTACAAAGGACAAACCCGAATTTACATGTTTAAGACACATGGTTTCGTGTAACGAACAATCTGTATACGACAAGCATATACATGGTTATTACTTATTAGTAAAACTTTAAGTTGCCGATAAAACTCTAACCTAAGTACTCGTTTTTGCCTTTTTCCCCCTATTTCTCCCATTTACATTTCTCATTGTCGTCTCTTCTCTTTGTTGAAAAATTCGACTTTGTATTAATATCATTTCATATGTTGTTTTTTTTCTTTGTTTCTATTGAATTAGCTCCAAACAAAACATCTGTTAACTTGAAGGATGTTGGAATATGTTTTCAAACTTCAAAAATGGTGTTACAGTTACTTGGATATACATTCTTGTACAATGGTTTTATATAAATTCGTTCAAATCCGTCTTTTTGTGTAACATGGTTAAAAACATTTTGTATTCGTGTTGTGTCACGTGTAACACACATTAATTACGTGTAATGCTCATGTTTGATATCCACACATTTTATAATCCGTGTCGTGTAAATTTCGTGTCAGGCCAATGACACGACACGCAAACACGGATTGCCAAGTCTAGAGTTTTCCAACCAAAAAAATGTTTCCTAATTGTGTATGTCTTGAAATGATTAATATAAATGAAAGTCATAAACATCATGGAGTATCTATTTATTGATAAAAAATCATAGAATCAAACTTCAAGCCATAAAGTTATATAGTTCCAAGAGTTTTATAGTTGAAGAGAAGAGTTCCAAGAGTTTTATAGTTGAAGAGAAATGTAACGGACAAACATAACAGTTTTCAAGTCCTAAAAAATACTAGATATGTGGATTTGACTCATTTTTCCTCAGTCTTGGTTTCGAGCTATTTCTTGAGTTGAAGAGAGATGTCATCTTTGACATCATCATCATGACCCGCAGTCGTTGATGCGGTAAAAACTATTAACCTCAAATACCACTAATAGATAGGCTAAGTAAGGGTTGGATCCAAGGAGTCAGTGGTCAAACTAGTGTGTGGGTAATGACAATCTAGCAATATTGTCACGATAATGTTAGAATTAAACTTTAGTCAAAATATGACTAAGCATAATACTTCCGGATCAATATTGGACCATTAGACTCACGTGTTTTTCTTCCCTTTAATGTCACTTGTAAAATTCATAAGTTGTGATCGATAACCTTCGGTATACAGTATGTTACTCAACTAACTGTCTTAATCCGTATCATTCGGTCACGACATAATTAGTGACTGACTAATACAGCGCCTTGTGTTCACCAACTACAACTTATATGTGTCTAACATCACAAAGTCGGTATAATGTATGTTCTTTCAACCGACCGTTTTAATTCATTAAGAGAACAAACCCAACATGATTAGTGAACAATCATACATTATATTAAACGTATAATCAAATACAACTTGAAACCAACTTTCTTTTTGAACGACAAAACTATCATACTCCTACTCATGGTTTCACCTATGTCTCTTGCGAGACTTGAACCCTTAACCTCAAAGAGGGAGGACGACGCCTTTAGCAATTGACCAATAGACCATTGGCCGAAACCAACTTAATCACCATGCTAAAAATCAGAATTGCAACTCAAAAAATAATCTAGATGAAAAGACATTAAAGTAATAATCCAAGCACGCTCATTGTCTCATCCATATGTCCCCAGAAATACCCTTAACGGATTTACGCTTCCATTGTAGGGAAAACACAAGAATAAATCATAAAATAAACTAAACTCATACTTAGAATTGAATGAAAACCAGATTGCATGAACAATAAACGTTCAACGAAAAATTCAAGCTAACAGCTAAAACCGTTCTTCTATTCAGATCTATGAACTAAAACTGTTACAGGAATCGAATGATTTATCTGGAATGAATGACTACTCATCGGAATATCCAGAGGAGGTCCAATGATTAGGAATCCTCCGAACACCGAAATAATGCTAAAAATCAAAACAAAGGCTTAAAAGCCGAAAACTATGAACATAAAACTCAATAGTGATGAGATATGGACGTGTATGAACTCTCTGGTGCCAGAAAATCTCTAGATGTCCCTGAACTGCGACTAGAACCCGGTATTTATAGTTGTAGAATCAGATGAGATAGCGCCGCTAACAGGTGTGGATAGCGTCACTATGTAACTAACTCCCCAATAAATCACTTTGACTGGTCGATACTTAACTTCGTAGTATATCTCACTTAGAGTCGCCAAGTCCTCATAATAGCGTTGCTAACTCCTTGATCTTCGATTCTTTAGTAAAGTCCGATCCCGTTCCATTTTTGGGTCTTTTTCCTGCGAATTAACATGATTGTTGTCACAAGCAACTTCCAAGGAAAGTGAGTGATTTCAGCCCATTTTGTGATAATTATTGATCTAAAGCACACCAAATATTATGCGATTTATCTGAAATAAAAGCGTGATATCAAACATCTCAAACTTGGACTTTGCTTGTCCCCAAGCAAACCAAAGTCTTTTAGCCCTTAAAATTGTTCTTTTAACATTATTCCATATTGATTACCAGTATTCTAGATAATAAAGAAACACCAAAGTCATACATATACATGTAAATTTTCCAGTTTACTGTTCAGATCCCAATTAACACCCCTCTCTGTAACAAGTCTCTAATGTGATACTTACTCATTTTTGCATCCTCAAGGAATATACCCTTTGATTTTTTAATGTTAATGTCATTATATGAATGTATTTAGGATGTCGTTGTCTTCTATTGAATGTATTTACTATTTAGTAACAAATGTGTAATCTAATATAGTAATATGATTATATGAATGTGACGTATTATCTAATTTTCTCTAAATGTGAACCATTGTGGGTAACCAATAGTAACATTTAACCAAAACCGAATTAACCGTCTAAATCGCTAACCGAAACCATTAATAAATAATATCCAATAATTAAGAATATTAATTAACTGATTGGTATGGTTATGGTTCTGTTTCATCCACTAACCGCCCCAAACCACCTAATACTCACCCCTGGTTTTATTAATATATCATTTTGTTTTTCCCCCACACGGTGAAATTCACATATATTTTCTCGTGTTCTAGGTATTCTTTTAATGCTTCTTTAGTTCATCATTATTTATATCAGATATCAATACCAAGCAACGATGAAAATTTTGAATACAGAGACCACTAAACGTTTGTTAAGGTATCTTTTAGGTTCTTAAACCATAAAAAGTGCATAAGAAGTTGCCCAAATATACAATCGGCGCAATATATATGTCTATAATGACAAATGATAAAAGACCGGTATAACCTTGATTCAGTTTAGATTTACAAATTGTAAAACAAACACTAATATGAAGTTTATAAGTATTTTTCTTTACCAACCTCACAGTAATTAAAACTTATTTTAAAACTAAAAATTTGAACTCAACATAATTCCCAATCATACCCACCTCACCAAGCACCATCCTTCCTAATCGTCAAGCCCCCATCTCTAGCCTCATTATCTAGGGGTGTGCAAAACTCGATTCATATCAGTTCAGTTTTAATCATGAACCATTTTTATGATAAATTTAGTTCTTGGTATTTGAAACTGATTCAATCAAAAAACTTAAAATTAGTTTTAATCATATCAACTTGTACACAAAAAAAAATATTCTTGGGTGTTCTGGGAGATGCAAAATCATCAAATTGCAGGGTAAATAACGCCTACATTCAAGAAAATATTTCAACAGGAAGCCAGGTGAGGATCATATATGACTACAATTTCCAAGAACTAAAAGGTATACAAAACTGACAAATTTACTTAAACTATGAAACAACTGAAATAATTATTGTTACTGATTCCCAAACGACAAATTATAAACTTTGAAAAGAGGCAATAATTGTACAAATGATGCAAGCTAAAACAACCTGAAAGAAGTCACACACCAAACGAGCAGCCAGGAAGATGAACAAGACCTCAGCAAGCTGTTCATAGCTCGGTTGGTAAAAGATGTAACTTTTCAACTCCCAAAAATGGTTTTTTTTTTTATTGAGAATATACTTGGTTTAATTATCCATAAAACAAAAGTTCCATAAGACCTCGTATTCCTTTTCTTCTTCAACTCGATTCTAGTCTCAAGCTTCACCATAAATGCCTGAGAAAATGCAGATGCATCATTTATGAGTTGTTTGTTTTCCCCCGTTAAGTCCTACTTTTTTTTTACAAATTCTCCCTCATTAAATATTCTTTTAAAAATTTGTCCCCTATTATTGTTCTTTTCACTTTTAGAAAGCTTATACGACGAAAAAAGATGCTACCTTTTGCATAATTCATTGAGATTCCGATATCCGTTGTAGAATATGAACCACATCAAGACAATGACCAAAGCATCTATTAAGAGTTAAGCAATCAAAAGACTTGGGAAAAGATCAATGACATCAAATGCAATCCACAAACAATCGAGTATTATGTAGATTGTTATTATTGGTATTTGTGATTATTATAATCTAAAGTTTTGAACTTTGTATCTTTACAATAAGGTCCTGTTTGTTACATAGGACTGATGGCAATGTGACAAAAAATTTTCAAATTCTTGTCATACCCAAAAAGGTGGGACAGGACTTGTTTCTGTATCTCTTGTCTATACAAAAGACGTGAATGCCCTCCTTATCCTCACCATTAAAAATAAATCAATAAAAAATAGCAAATTCAACAGTGGAGGAAAAGGATACTGAACAAATAGCGCTCCCATGGATCCAACATGTACAGTCCAAAAGTGACATTGTAAAGGAAGATTTTGCGTTGAGCCCAGTTCATAGACATAATATTCCTAAAAGTACAAAAAGCACATTGTTAGAATCTACTAAAACTGTTCATATCAATAGTGTGGTGGTGAGCCTCTCATTCTAGGTAAGTGTTATCTGATCTGTCTCCAAAAGGTTTCCCACATATATATGTAACAGATAATGTTACACATATCTTGTCATCAAGCAGAAAAGAGGATTAAATGGCAATAAGCGGATATAATAACAATCCTAATGAGAAAATGAAACAGAAATGCTAACATTTCGAAGAACAGCTATAGATGTTACAACTCAGATGAAGGGAGAACAGACATGAGGTGTATTTCGCTTTTAGATTATGTAATCCAAGTTTTCTTTTTCATGGCGATCCCCTCAAAAGCGAAGTATCGAGAAACAGTAATTTGGAAGGAAGAGAAGCAACCAAGGAGGTAGTCCCCTCCTAGATCAAGAAATAAGAGTTACAGGCACCAACATGAGATTGAGTTTCCTTGGCGCGGAATTTGAAAAAAGATCATTTAATTTCAGAACAAGTTAAACAATGTTGTTTTAGGGCATCTGATATTAATAATCATGAAATTGAAGATCCAAATACTCGAATCAACATCTAAAGAGAAACTATGTATAAAAAATCCAGATCCAAACTCCCACATATACTAAAATCCCAATGTAATCCATTTATGATAGCATCACGAAGTAATCTAATCAAACAACAGATTATGGCATTGTTCGATCAAATTCAAAATGATTGAAATTCCATCAGCATACAATGATACAAAAGGGAAACCCCGCGATTTAGCATAAACCCATAGAGATAGAAGCGAACCTGTGATGGAAACCCTTTCGCTTCAGTAGTGAAAATCGGGCAGCGAAAGGTAAGGGACTGAGGATTTCGGATGCTCCAATCTCACATACAAGACAGCATCAAAAGCACAAGAAACGGCGATCGATAGATTTGAGCACACGAGTGTACATGTTCCTTGATTCCTTTGGTTGTCACAACACGCCCTTTGAGTTTCATAAACTTCACATTTATGAATCGGACAAACTGCATTATAATACTACAACTCTATAAGTTAATTTTTATTTGGACAAATTTCAAATCTCAAAAAATACATTAAGCATATATATTACTATATAAACAACTAGAAGCAGATTTCTAGAAGAAATGGAGGGGTAGGGGTGTTTTCCGGGTTTTAAAGGGGGTGGGGTTTTTTTTGGCCAATTCCTGATAGCCATCTGCTGCACACGCGTACGTCTCTTACCACCATCGCGATTCCCCATCTGTCTATACGTTTGCAGCACCTTCCCTCTTTCCTTCTCCTTAAAATCATATACATCGATGCTTGAAAAAGAAAACTGAGAGAGAAATCGATAGGGAGAATGCGAGAGATTGAGCAGGGGAGAGTAATGAAGTCGAGCAGCTGCTACTGTGGTCGGGAACGAAGCCGGAGGTCGCGTCGGAGACCGCCGGTGGTGCGTGGTGGTCGAGGTGTTGCTACTGGGGTGTTTTCCGACGAGAATGATTGAGGTTCGAGGAGTAGCAACAGGCTGGTCGTTTGAAATTGACGGAATTCAATACCTCTAATCAAACCGTCGTCGATATGTGGAAGCAAGTCGCGTACATACACGACGCCGGTGGCGGCGTGATCTTCGAAGGCGTAGGTGCTGGTGGTCGGGTCGCCATTGTTGAATTCCACAGGAGACGATTGCAGCAACCGGCGATTTGAAGCAACTAATTTGATCAGAAGATCGACGATTTGAAGCAAGGTATGACTTCGAAAATATTTCCCTCACTTTCGATTTGCACACTCAATTCCGATTTCAAGCAGTTCCAAAGTGTTTTCCAAATTAAACCTGTGAATTTTGGAATCCGACTTCAACTAATTAAGGGGATTTGGCCGTTTTTGCAGGTAAACCGTCACGTAGGTGGAGGTGGTGGAACAAGCTTGGTTAATCTCTCATGTATAGATAAATCGAATTACCCATTTAGGGTTTCTGTTCTTCATCACTGTTTTTACTCAATAATTACTCAATTAAACACCAAATTCAACTTAAGCACGTATAAATCCAAGCAATTCTCTTCTTTATTTGATATTATCTCTTTGTTGGCACAACGACTATCTAATACTCTCCGGCCGGTGGCTCCTGCAGCAATTCCGATTTCAACTGCTGAACGTCATGCTCATTGCTATGTCTACTCAGCTTCTTTCTGGACCATCACCTGGACCAAATGATGTTCACCCTTTCATTGACGCAGCAATGAGTGAGGTAACCCCTAACAATGTCATTGTCTATAATAGGGGTATTTTCGTCTTTTAATCATAAAACATGCCCCTAGAATGCTAATAGTATCTTTTTTATCAACATATTTGCAGGAGAGTTCTCTTGTAGGTTTAGTTGTTCACAAACTTCTTCTTAATTACATCACAAGGCCACGATCCAAAAGTAGTTCATCTTATACCTTATTATCTGAAGAAATCAGCTTGGTGTTCTTAAAAGAGTTGGTTCAGCAGCTGGTAAATATATAATCAAACACTTGTCCGGGTAGCCGTATGGTGCATTGGGGAATACGGTGACATGTTGGTTAACAGTATTGGAATGCTTGACATTCAGGAACCTATAACCGTGAGTCTTTTTTATTTTTTTAAAATTTCCCTTTTTTAGTATATTTGTTAATTGAGTTTTTTTATGAACAGGTGACTGAAAATGATGCTGTGGATGTTGTTGAAGTTGCAATCAAACACCATAAATCGGATCTTACTACAAGAGCAATGTGTTTAATGGCGTTATTAAAATTATCCTCACGTTTCCCTGCTTGCTCACAGTAAGTTATTTTTATTTTAACTTTCATTAATCATTAAAATAGGTTTCATTGAGATTTATAGTTTACTTGGTTTTGTAGCTATTTGAATTGGGATTAGCTATGTGGACTTCTATTTCTTTGGGTTCTGTGCTATTTCCAACATGGGAAAGTATATGATAAAACTAATGTTGATGCAATTAGATATAACCCCAACTACAGTAATTGAAGATTTAAAGGGCTGATTGAGAGTTTTCATATGATATTGTAGTTGAATCAACATGTTAATAATCTTACTTATATGTTTTTAATGTCAAGATTTATGGTTAAGTGTTTGTATGTCTAAATAAGATTTATCCGGTGGATTCTGAACATTTTAACCCTGTCTATATGGGTTAAATTAGACGATAACAAAAAAACCGATTCGTGATCCGAAATTGGTTTGTACCGTTTCGGTGAAACTGGATCGGTTCCGATCTTAAATTGCCGGTTTGAACTGGTTTGGGTTCCGAGAAAAAAAAACAATTTGAAACCGGCTTCAGAAAATCAGGTTTGTAGGTTTGAGAATCCGATTTTATAAACCGGTTTGTAATTCGGGTTTTAAACCAGTTTTGAATTTTTCTTTCTCCATTTCCACATTTTCAGTTGATGACATTGTATTTTTCTTTGCAGGTCTCTGATATTGTTTTAGTTAATAAAGCGATTTCAGCATTATGAGACTTTGATTTGCTTTCAATGGTTTCAACTGAAGATTTTTGTATGGTGGACAATATTGCCCTTCCTTCTTCAATTGCCATAAGAGCATACATATTAAGTAAGTTTCTGCATGTTATAAAATGTGATAGAAAGAATAAAGTATAACGGAATATGTTTATAAGTGTTATACTTGATCTTCTGTTCATATCTTGTCAAGCTTTATTACTTTCTATCTCATTTCTACATGTGGAATTCTTTGACAAATACAAGGTACAAATGCAAACGCATTGTTACACAGTGACTACTATCATCATGAAAAACAATCTGATGACTTTATTTGTCTCTATACCTGTTCTTTGTTCCTGATAGGTTGGAGAATTCACTGCTTTATTGACAACTGATTTGGGTTCTTACCCTTTTTACCCCAAACCCCTAATTTACAAACCCACTTATCAAGACCTGACACAAGCACGGGCTCAACCTAGTTCTAGTATAAATAGATGTATTGTGTTTGATATTATTCCACGTGTGGTTAATGCAAATGAATTTTGACAATTTCCGTGTCCATACATAAGATCCATAAATCCTTGATACCTTAATAAGAATTTTAACCTCTTTTATTCGTAAAAAATAATAAGTATATCTTTATACAAGTCTACCAATAGTGGTAATGACATGGTTAAATTAAAATGAGCTTTGTAATGGTGGTTTATTTCACATTCATTGCTGTTGTTAACGGTCTAAAAAGATTTTTAAATATATATCACATTTTAAAAAATTATGAGTAAGAAATAGTCTAGTATTTTGTAGTGGATCCATCATTCTGTAAAGTTATGAAACATTTGTCAAAGCTAAAAATGAGAGACTTCTTAAAATCCAAGCCGACACATATTAGGTGGAATTCGACTTATATAATTAACAATCGTTTAATAGTACAAAAGATTTTGTTGATGGATTTTTAATGTACACAATGAAGAGAAAACATATATTGGCAATATCTAAAAAATTTATATGTAATATTATGTGTTTTTATAAAAAGAACAAAATCTTTATACATGTTCTCTACACCTGTTTCAAAAGTTTTATTAGATTAAATGTCTGTGTCCCGAAGTTATCTTAGTTTAGTATTCATTATAAATAGATAGAAAATAATATATTACATGAATAAAAGTTTTAGCGAATAATTTAAAGAGTTGTCGTCGCCATTTGTGATTGTCGCGGCAGTAAACTCAGTCATAAATAGAGACAGTACTATAGACGTAATCGAATGTATTGGTAAGACATTAGTTGTGATGTAATAAGTATTAAAAATAACAACATTTATGCATACTTTTAAAGGGTTATTTACTATATATAAAGCAGAATATGAAGGAGAAAGTTTTTTTTTTTTAGAACAGCAATATGAAGGAGAAAGTGACAATGGTAATGCACGAAGGTCGGTTCCGGTATCATCCTTCGGTTGTATGTGTTCATCACAACCATTGTCGGAAAAATCTAAAAATCTTATTGTTCGGTTTTCTAAGTTTACAACTAACAATTGATAAACACAAATCAAGGTATTTAGACGATTTATCCATTAATATAAACACAAACTATATAAATGTTATGACAAAACAATAAAGGATTAGCTTTGATCTTTTAAAATGGTGTAAGAAAAACAACTAAACGAGCCATTCTACGTTTTAGCTGCAATGGCACAAGATATTATAATTGTCCATAAGAATATCGTAGTTTCAGGAAGTTGTTATTCTTTTAGTGTCGGGACTAGAAATTCATGGAGGACTTCATTGACCGGAAAATTCCATTAAAATATCAATGATGCTCAAAGACGTTATGACTCGCTTACTAAAAGCCAAGAGGATGCATGTCACTTAAACGATGACGCAGGAAAAAAATAACAAAGCGCAAAAAAGCTTTGATTTTTGGGCCGAGGCCTGCCCTAGCATAGGCCGTGGGCCTAACCTAGACTGTTTTTCAAATAAATAACTCGGTCTGAACGGGATCGGGCCTCATACAAAGCTACGTGACCAGAGTTTGACCGAAAGTGGGTATTTTTGGACCGGCCGGGCACCGGTTTGTTCACTTTAATGGGATTATCTACAAGTCTACAACCAAAAACTTTAAAGTTACAAGTTGGGGCTAGCCCACTTGGCTAACAAGGTAATTACTAACAAGGAGGTCATGGGTTCAAACTCTGGCACTAACATAACAATGAGTAGTTTAGGAGTAGGAGTATGATAGATCATAACAATGAGTAGTTTAGGAGTAGGAGTATGATAGATTTGCCGTTCAAAAAAAAAAAAAAAAAAAAAAAAACTTTAAAGTTTAAATTGCTCCTTTACCACTCGATCAATGTGACATTGTGTCATTGTGTGTGGGACTTCATCATCTTAAAATATGTTAGTGGATGCTTTAATGATCTAACGGACACGGGCCATTGTTACGTAAATATACAAAGAGGAACGGGCTTTAACTGAATATTTTATCACCCCTTTCACCCTGTGCAGAATTTTGAACTTTTGATCGCTGCGAAAATAAATTTCATCGGCAAAATGCATCTTCCCCAAGTGCTCCCCGTGATCTTCATCATCACCTCCGCCGTCATCTTCTACTCTCAACTGCCGGTACATTTTACACTCATACTATTTGATCTTAACTTTTTTCACATGAACACTGTTAACTTTCCCTTCGTCTTTAAAACTAAAAAGCAAACCCTAACATCTGGAAATTTGCACGTTGCCAGGTTTCAGCACGATCGCAATCGTTAAGGTCGTCGTCGTTCTCCGTTGCACTTGAAACTCTTCAGAAGCATCTCAAGTAAGTTATCTGAAAAAGAGCACCAAGTACTAGCGTTCTTCGAGTTTTTCTTATTATTTGTTGCTTTCGGTGTGAGAGACTATTTTGTGCAGTTATGATTTTCAGCACATCGGACTTCTGCGCCGCGCGATGACTCACTCATCTTATTCCGAAGAGAACAACAAAGCTTTCAGCGTTTTAGGCGAGAGCATCATCGAGACAAGTGCTTCCCTCAGATTGTTGACTAAAGATGTGGATATAACGTCGAAGGATCTGAATAATCGTATTTCGGAGATATCAAAGGTGGAGACGTCGTGTGCTGTTGACGGCATGCGGTTAGGGTTGCAGAATGTAGTTAGGGTGTCTTCGAATACCAATTCTTCGACTTCCTCAGTCGTCTGTGGTGCATTTAGGGCCATTTTTGGGGCTATTGCGCTTGATACAGGAAAGTCTGATGATGCTGGAGACGTGTTCTGGGTGGTTCATGGCGGTGCTGGAAGTGTGCTTTCCATGTAAGCAATTTCCATTTGACACTCACACAGTCACACTCCTTGTTTGTAAATTGCTCTTTGATGATTGCTAGTACTGTACTATTAGTAGTAGTTTCTGAAGTCTATAATGCACTCATATCTGATGAGTGATGTCTGATTCTATCGTTGTTTCTTTTCTAAATATCCTATTTCAGTTTTTCAAATCTTTGTTTGCGATTTATGAATGGTAGTTTGCTTAGATTGAGTGCTGACTAGTTATTCTACAATCTTAGTTTGGATTTCACCTAATTTGTCTTCAAATTTCAAATCTGTCCACTTGAGGGGAAGAATGCATGATACTTTATTGGTGTCATATTTTTCTGAAAGAGTCATGTCCATTACATGATATGCTTTGATGTTGCTAGACTTTGCTATTGTGTTTGAGAGCTAAAGTTCAATGATACGATGAATTTCACTTTTGTTTGTGGCTGGAATGTGGACCTCGTTTAGAAGGGAAAGTATTATGTCTGAAAGATTGGCTGTTGACTCTTGACTGTTGCCTGCTATTCTATACTTCTATATATAAATTTTAATATTCATAAGTATATATTAATTAGAAAGAGGATCAGTTTTGCACTTTTGCTTCCATATTCCCTTCTTTTTACACACGCATTTAGATTTTCTTCTCACTTCAAAATGCCATGTGTCGCCACTCGCCACGTCACATATAGCTCTTGAAATATTTGTCCTTTTGTGCACTCGTTGACATTCATTTGAGAATAATCGAATACAGTATCATTCGGTCTGACTTCTTGATCTTTATATTCTTCCCAAGAAATCTTAAGAATTTGACAAAGCCTAGCCTAGCTGAAGGAGACGACTTTATTTCTCGAATCACGTTAGGTTCAGCCAGGTGTATAACGATATTTCTTTTGTAGATTTAATTGGACCGGCTAATTGTATCCAAGTCAAATTTATGTGTTATTAATAATAAAATAATATAATTATGGATAAATATGTACCTACCAAAACAACTCATGAATCATAGTGTTGGATTGAAAAAAGGAGAAAGGCCCTTCATTGATTGAGGCGTTTCCTAAAGATTTGGTTGCTGTTGGCTCTTTTTCATATTCTATTCTAGATCGATGGGTTATCATAAAAGATTTTTTATATTGCCTTTTTTCTCGACTTAGATTTTTTTTTTCTTAAACAAGACCTTATATATATTTTTGGGATAATGACTTAAAAGGGCAATAAAATTTTAAAAATATACAAAAAATATCATTTGACTTTCGTTTGTACAAAAAATACCATCAAAATATACATGTTGTATACATTATACCATCAAAGTTATTCGTTTGTTCACATCTAACATTTGTTCCACCGGTATTAGCCGGTCATCTTTATATGTACGGAAATTTAAAAAAAAATGATTTAAAACGGCAACAAAGTTTCAAAAATGTACAAAAAACACATTCAACTTTCATTCAATTATTTGTACACAAAATATCATCAAAGTATATATATTTTGTACACATTATACCATCCATGTTTTCAATTTGTACACATTTGAAACATTCGGCTCGATGATTGCTTTTGAATAATTCTAATGATCATTTTCTTGTTTCAATTTTAGTCTTGAATTTGATTTGTTTATGACTGATCACCCTAAATAGATATTTTTCACGCACTGTTAATCGATTGTGTGAGGCACCTAATCGCTTAGCGCAGTCGATGTTTGGTAACAAAAACAAGCGCCCAATTCCTTGTTTAGAATTTGGTCATATGTTCACACACTTCCCAGCGGACGCGAAGAATTGGACATTGATTGGTACTTGCACACCTTATGCGGTTTCTGCATTCGGCCTATAAGCGGACCTTAGGTCGGGTAAAATGGAACTAGGTTTATGTAATAAGCGGACCTTTATCTAAATATTTTAGCAAGTTATTATCATAAAGATTGTATTTTATGATTTTCAAAAGCCAACTTGGAATTGTATTCTCAAGCACATCAGCCGGATTCATTCTATTACATTGAGCATCGAAGACTCGGGACTGGGCCTTTTTATTATTGATTTTCGTCAAAGTTTACTATTTGCATGTCTCTGCATTTTATTATCATTATTTGTTATTCAAACCCCCCATTTTATCATACTTAGTATTTTATATTAAGTAGGCATAAATTTTATATCTCGTGTCCTTGTGGTTCGACACTGCTTGCCCTGTACTCTAATCCAGTGCAGAACAGCAGTGATTGATTGGATTCATTTTCGATCTTATTTGTTAGGGATTGACACCCTTAACAAATTGGCGCAGTTGTCGGGGACACGACAATACTAACGTTTATGCTAAGATCTCTTCGTACAGGTACACCAGTTGCACTTGACAAGGAGATTGAAAAGACTGCGAGAAGCCTAAGGAAGCAAGCTACACTTCGCAAGAAGCAAACCGCTTCCCAAACTTCTACATTTCCTTCCACCACAGACACTCAATCAACCAAAGCTACATCCAACGAAACCTACACAGAAACCACATCACCACCATCTCCAACTCCTATTCACCCACCTATCATCATGGCAGCGCCCGAACAAACCCTTCGCCAATGGGCAACACAAGATGTTTCCCAACAACCCCTTTGCATCACATATCCTGCCATGACCAATTTCAAACTTCGATCTGGTCTAATCCATCTCTTGCCAACCTTTAGAGGGGTCGAGAATGAAGACCCTCACAAATTCTTAAAGGAATTCCATGTGGTTTGCACCGGCATGAAACCGCATGATGTCACTGAAGACCAGATCAAGCTAAGGGCATTCCCCTTCGTTGTTCAAGACTCCGCTCGAGACTGACTTTACTACCTTCCACCTGGATCCGTCACCGCGTGGAATGAGCTGGCAAGAATGTTTCTCGACAAATATTTCCCAGAAATGAAAGCCTCTGCGTTACGCAGAGAGATTATTGGTATCAAGCAACAAAAAAGGGAAGCATTACACACATATTGGGAAGGATTTAAGCGATTGTGTGCTCGATGCCCGAAACACGGAATTACAGATCACCAGCTCCTTCAGTATTTTTGTGAAGGATTGTCATCTTGGGACCGTCGGTTACTCAATGCTTCAAGTGGAGGCTCTATCACTGATAAGACTCCAACTCAAGTTCGAGCATTAATAAACACCATTGCTGAGGACTCCAAGCATACACTTCAAGAAGATGAATGGTACACGGATGTGCCACGACGGGAAAAAGAAGTAAATACTCCTCAAATCGAAAAACAAATATCTGAGCTGACGAAAGCAGTTTTACTTCTCACACAAGAAAGAAATGCACAACCACCAGTCCGACCTTGTGGGGTCTGTTTGCAAGTTGGACACCCTACTGATATGTGAAAGGTTTTAAATATGTGCCCTTTATTACAAGAAGATATTGGAGATGCACAAGTTGCAGGGACATATCATCAAAATTGGAATCAAAGTCCGCCTGCAATTTATCAGCAAAGGCCTCCACAAGAATATCAAACGAGACAACCTCATCAATCTCAACAATTTCAACCTCGTCAGCCACAAGTTCCACCTCAACAACCAAGTTCATCTGGTACGTCGCTAGAAGATATAGTGAAAAGCCTTGCCGTGAGCACTCAAGTTTTTCATAACGAAACAAAAGCCAGCATAAAGAACTTAGAGCAACAAGTAGCCCAACTTGCCAACTCGGTGAGCAAGTTAGAAGCTCAAGGAAAACTACCAGCCCAAACAGAGAAAAATCCAAGGCACACCGTGTGCGCTATCATCTTGAGTAATGGAAAAGAGTACGAAGGGCTACAGATGCCCGAAGAAAAGGAACCGGAGATTGAAAAGAAAGATGAGGCGAAAAAAGAAAGCATAAAGAAACCAAAGCAAGAACCAACCACAGAGGAATTGATAGCCCGTGTTCCATTCCCTTCTAGATTGAGAATGACAAAACGCGAGAGGGAAGACGAAGAAATCATAAAGATGTTTAGAAAGGTTTTGGTAAACATTCCACTTTTAGACACCATAAAGCACGTTCCTAAATATGCAAAATTCCTGAAGGAACTTTGCACTTCTAAGAAAAAGTTAAAACGGAATGAAACCGTAGAAGTTGGTGAAAACGTCTCTGCTATCTTGCAGAAGAGATTGCCTCAAAAGTGCAAGGATCCAGGTGTTTTTACGGTTCCTTGCAAGCTGGGAAACCTTTCTATTCCACATGCTATGCTAGAGCTCGGTGCCTCTATCAATGTCCTACCATACTCAACTTTCAAATCATTAAAAGTAGGAAACTTGAGACAGACCGGAGTCATTATTTAGTTGGCTGATCTATCGACAGTGCGCCCAAAAGGTGTACTAGAGGACGTATTGGTACAAGTCGATCAACTCCTTTTCCCAGCTGATTTTTATGTGCTTGATATGGGTGATGACGACACCCCGAATCCAAATTCCATAATTCTGGGAAGACCATTCTTATGTACAGCAAGAACAAAGATTGATGTTTATGCTGGCACTTTCTCTATGGAATTTGATGGGGAAGTTGCTAATTTTAATATTTGTAAAACCATGCGTCACCCGAGCGATATCTCATCCGTAAATTTTCTAAATGTGACTGAACCACGGGCGAATAAATCTTCTGAGTTATCCAACCGTGATGTTCCACGTTTAGCATTAAACAAAGATATTGATGAAGGTACAACAAAAGAACTTATTGAGAAGTTCAAGCTTGGGGAAGAGTTGACGAAATCCACCACTTTCAAACATATACGAAAAAAAGCAAGGTACAAAACATCAGAAAGAAAATTTTATGATGCTTATCAAAATATGTTTCATGTGCAGGAACCGAAACTGGAACAAAAGACCTACTATGAAGGATTCGGGGTGAAAAACAAAGGAGCGGAGGTGTGGAAGTGCCCAAGTTATATCACTTAAAATTCTGAAACGGGCGAGGTCGAGCCAACGACGTAAAACAAAGGCGCTAACCGGGAGGCAACCCGGGAATTTGTTTATTTCTTTTTCTTATTTTTATTTTTATTTTCTTTCATTTTCTTTTCTTTGTTATTTTTGCTTTTAAAACTGCTATGACAGAGTCATTTGGAAAAGAGGAAGAATCCAACTGTATAAGCTTCAAATGCAGCAAAGATGATCTACCAACGAGACTGAGCTCGTAATAAGTGTGGGGTCGTTCCCACTATTATTTTTATCTCTTGGTTGTGATAAAAAGCTGTAAGAAGCGCAAATTGCTCAACACAAAACCTGAAAAGCTTTTCCTATACAAGTGAAAGCTGTAACTCACCCAGGGGAGTCTGTTCCTTTTTCTCCCTCTTTAATTTAATGCAAAATATACAATGGGGACATTGTATGATTTAAGTGTGGGGTGAGGCGTTACACTTAAGCAATTTAGGTTTATTTGGCCAAATTTTAAAATTTTTGCCTTAATAAATTCCCGAAATTGAACGAATAAATATAAATACATCTGGAATAATAAATGGGAATGGATATTTGAGCTATACTCAGCTTTCATGGGTAGTATATGTGGCTGTTTATTTTTCGATTGAATTTTGACTTATAAGTTGTTAGATATTTAGTGTGTCCCTACAACATGGTTTTGCATTGTTGACGAAATAGACCCCTCTAAAAACTTTTTAGCACATGATATCTTTCAAAAGGTGTCATTTTAGTCGTAAACATAGCTAAGCCCTAGTCAAAACAGATTGAGTTAGGTTCCCTTTGTTACAAATGTACAGATCCTATGTTGTTGCCAAACTGAGGAAAGAAAAAGCCTCGTATAAATAAAGGAAACTCGAGAAAATCTCGATAAGACACCATAAGATCGAGACTCAGGAAGGAAAATCCAATCTGTGGCCTATGGTACTCGAATCGGTAGACATGAAAAGGGTGGTCTTTCTCACCTCATTACCTAAGACCGTCTGGTTTGGGATAATGTTGTCGAAAGTTCGTTACACGGGTTCCATAGAAAGTCATGGGATTTCCATAACGGCCCTTGGAATTTGAATGAGTAGACCACGTACAATCTAGGGTCAAAAATTTGTAATCAAGAGTTCCATGGAAAGTCGTGAGTCCCGAAGGTGCAAATAATGAGCAAATTGGTAAATAATCGGTGTAGCATAGGTGACCTTCCACACAAAAGTTTCAACGCTATCGAAATCAAAGAAACTAATACTTAAATAGCAATTGGAATAAATTAATGAAATCAGTTAAATGTGTGAGTACAAAGGGTAACCCTGGGAACTTAGCAATAAGTCTTGAGCCTAGACGGTTTTTGAAGGGTATATTTCTAGGGAATGCAAAAATGAGTAGTGGGCACACTAGGAATTTATTGCTTACAGGAATGAAGTTTAATTGGAAAATGATCAGTTAAGAAGGACCAACACACATGTATGCTTATGATTTTGGTATGATTTAAAAATATTTTTGTATTTATTATTCTGGATGTTGGTAATTAATGTGGGAATTGTTATTGCAATTGTTTTGAAAGGTCAAAAAATTCTATTTTGCTTGGGGACAAGCAAAGTAAGTGTGGGGTGTTATGATAACGCGTTAATTTTGCACATATTTCGGGCGTTATCTTAGTGTTTTTATGGATAAAATTAAGTTAAAAATGGCCAAAATACTCATTACACTTGGAAAATGACTTTTTACAGGAGTTTTGGACATTTGGGCGAAAACTATCAAAAGTTGGAACAAGAGGGGCCAAAAATGAAAATGCTGGAAAATGGAGATAGCACCTCTATCTCTAGATAACGCCTCTATCTGAGATAGCGCCTCTATCTTTAAAGATAGCGGCGCTATCTGCTGAAATCGGGAAAAATCCGGAATTTGTTGCTGACCAAGACCTATTCTTTGGGGAATTCAAAATTAGCGACGCTATCTCTAAAGATAGCGCCGCTAATTGTCCTGAGGCCTATAAATAGCAGCTCATTTCCAGCCAGAAAGGGAGTTCCGTTCCTGCTTTTCTCACCCAAGCTTCCGAGCCATTCCGAGGCAGTTTTCTGAAGGTTTTGAAGGCCGAATCACGTCGTTCAAGATTCGGTTTATATTTATTTGTTTGTAAGCAACGTTTGATTTACATTTCAATATTTTGATTCAATTCTAGCCATGTCTGGCTAGAACCGTACTCTAGTTCCGAGTTCAGACATGTTCGTTGTGTAGTTTGAAACATTCGGCTCGATGATTGCTTTTGAATAATTCTAATGATCATTTTCTTGTTTCAATTTTAGTCTTGAATTTGATTTGTTTATGACTGATCGCCCTAAATAGATCTTTTTCACGTACTTTTAATCGACTGTGTGAGGCACCTAATCGCTTAGCGCAGTCGATGTTTGGTAACAAAAACAAGCGCCCAATTCCTTGTTTAGAATTTGGCCATATGTTCACACACTTCCCAGCGGACGCGAAGAATTGGACATTGATTGGTACTTGCATACCTTATGCGGTTTCTGCATTCGGCCTATAAGCGGACCTTAGGTCTGGTAAAATGGAACTAGGTTTATGTAATAAGCGGACCTTTATCTAAATATTTTAGCAAGTTATTATCATAAAGATTATATTTTATGATTTTCAAAAGCCAACTTGGAATTGTATTCTCAAGCACATCAGCCGGATTCATTCTATTACATTGAGCATCGAAGACTCGGGACTGGGCCTTTTTATTATTGATTTTCGTCAAAGTTTACTATTTGCATGTCTCTGCATTTTATTATCATTATTTGTTATTCAAACCCCCCATTTCATCATACTTAGTATTTTATATTAAGTAGGCATAAATTTTATATCACGTGTCCTTGTGGTTCGACACTGCTTGCCCTGTACTCTAATCCAGTGCAGAACAGCAGTGATTGATTGGATTCATTTCCGATCTTATTTGTTAGGGATTGACACCCTTAACAGTTATTTTCGTAAAAATAATGATGACCGGCTAATGCTGATGGATCAATGGTTAAATATGAACAAACGGTTAACTTTGGTGGTGTAATGTTTACAAAATGTATACTTTGATGGTATTTTTTGTACAAATGAAAGTTGAATGATGTTTTTTGTACATTTTAAAAACTTTGTTACCCTTTGAAGTTATTATCCCTATTTTTTTATTTTTTTATTTGGCCTTTTTAACAAGATTACGGGTAATCATTCGGTTTTAGAGAATTTTCTTCGAAAAAACCCTCAACTTTTTTTCTAAAAAAATCTCCAGTTTTATTTTCCAAAAAAATTCTTTAGAACATCCATAATAGGAGGTTTTCAACTTAAAAATGAAAAGGCTATAGTGAGAGCTTTTTCAATTATAAGGTAGATCGTGTATGTTTTAAACCACTTGTAACCAGACAACAAATACAAACAATCAATAAAAAGCATATTGTAAAAGCTCTCATATAGTGGAGAAATAATTAGTTTTTAATTTTTGAGTTTTTCATGAAAAAACTCCTCCAAAAAGTCCATCTATTGTGGATGCTCTTACAGTTGACAAACTTTTTCTTTTAAACTCGTTTTTTACTCATAATTCCTATATTTTTCTTGTTGTCATTTATGATGTTTTGAAAGTTTTAACACTAAACTCTAGAAACATTTGATAAATTTTAAAACAAAGTGAAAATTGTCGTGTCCCATTATTGTTGGCAAAATGCATATTAAAACATATTTGCATTGTGGTCAAAGATTGTAGTTGATGTGGAACAACCGTCTAGTCTGACTTGAAAATGTTAACGAGGAAAAACTTTTATATATATATATATATATATATATATATATATATATATATATATATATATATATATATATATATACATATATATATATATATATATATATATATATATATATATATATATATATATTCTAAACATATATAGGTGTTCGGAGGTTGTCTTTTCAAACAAGTCCCTCGTGCTTGGTTTGAGAAATTTATTACGGTGGTTACGTCGCTTGGCTTTTGTCCTAGTAATCATGATTCAGCCTTATTTGTTGGATGTATGAGTGCAGGTCGGATCCTTCTTTCCGTATATGTTGATGACATGATTATTACCAGCGATGATCATGATGGTATAGAGTCTTTGAAGCATGATTTGGCTTACCGTTTTGCTATGAAAGACTTGGGTTTGTTGGGTTATTTCTTGGGAATTGAAGTTGCTCAATCCAAGAGGGTTATCTTTTATCTCATACGAAGTATATTTCAGATTTATTTGACCGTGCACGACTCACGGATAATCGTACAGTTAATACGCCTCTAGAGAGTAATGCCAAGTATTCTCCGACTTACGGTGTTCCCTTATCTGATCCGAGCCTTTATCGTACCATTGTGGGAAGTTTGGTTTATCCCAGTGTCACTAGACCGGATATTGCTCACGTTGTTCATGTGGTTAGCCAGTTTGTCACTGCTCTTTCTACTGTTCATTGGGGAATCGTTCTTCGTATTTTAAGATATCTTTGTGGTGCTCAGTTCCGCAACCTTGTGTTTCCTTCCACATCCTCTCTTGAGCTGCGTGCCTATAATGATGATAATTGGGATAGCGATATTTATGATCGTAGGTCAACTACTGGGTATTGTGTTTTTCTTTGAGATTCGTAGATTTCATGGAAAAGTTAGAAATAGGATGTTTTCTCACGATCTTCTACATAATTTGAGTATCGAGCCATAGCTATCGCCACTTGTGAGATAATTTGGTTGCGATGGCTTCTTGCGGATATGGGTGTTCATATTTCTCAACCTACCCCGTTGCACTTTGATAACGAGAGTGCAATATTGATTGCCAAGAATTCGGTGTTTCACGAGCACACAAAACATATTGAGATTGATTGCCATTTTGCACGTCATCACCTTCAGCAGGGGACTATCTTTCTCCCTCATGTTTCATCCACCTTACATATTTGCTGATATATTTACGAAGACTTTGACTGCTCCTCGGTTTCATTTTTTACTGACAAACTGATTATCAATGTTATTACTTCTAGATTAAATAAAGTATCATAGTTAAAACATATTACTATTTGCAAGTGAAGCCCAGCCTAGCTGGGTGGATGCATCTGGGTTATATACCCATGTGGTGGAAGGTCTGGAGTTCGACTCCGACTAACCCCATGTGGGGGATTTTCCTGGAAGGCGAATTAGGTGGAGGGGAAAGGCCTTTGCGCCTTAGGTAATCGTCAACTGCCCTAGGTTGCGGGGCTGATTACCCTAGGGTGAAACCATATCTATTCGCTGGTTCCAAAAAAAAAAAACATATTAGTATTTGGCTTAACAAAATAATTGAATAAAATTAATTTGTAAATACCAACTAATATTTAAGTTGAATTGAGGTGTTCAAGTTATAAAACTCGTGAATCATATAGAACTTATGTAATATTATTACTTTTATTTTTTCTCCATGTAAACACCTAATTAGGGATTGCAAAAATACCCGAACCGACGGGGCAACCCGAAACCCGAACAAAAAAACCCAAGACCCAGAACCCGAAAATTTAGGGTTTAAGGTCTCCTTGCCCCGACCCGACCCGACAAGAATATACATATATATATATATATATATATATATATATATATATATATATATATATATATATATATATATATATATATATATATATATATTCAACGACCCGAAAACCGATAGGGCATCGACCAGAACCCGACCCGAAACTTTTCGGGTCGGGTATGGGTCTCCCTGCCCCAACCCGAACCCGACCCGTTGCCATTCCTACACCTAATGATCATTGTATCTGTCATCAGGTCGAATATTACATTACTCGTTAATCATTATAAACATAAATATGCATATTCAGTGAAGAAACCTGATCTTACATACAAGAGAGACTAAAGAGAAAAATAGGCTAGGGTTTCTCCAAGAACAATTATACTACATTAATGAAAAACTAGAGAACTTGCAATATATATATATATATATATATATATATATATATATATATATATATATATATATATATATATATATATATATATATATATATATATATATATATATATATATATATATATATATATATATATATATATATATATATATATATATATATATATATTGCAAGTTCTCTAGTTTTTCATTAATGTAGTATAATTGTTCTTGGAGAAACCCTAGCCTATTTTTCTCTTTAGTCTCTCTTGTATGTAAGATCAGGTTTCTTCACTGAATATGCATATTTATGTTTATAATGATTAACGAGTAATGTAATATTCGACCTGATGACAGATACAATGATCATTAGGTGTAGGAATGGCAACGGGTCGGGTTCGGGTTGGGGCAGGGAGACCCATACCCGACCCGAAAAGTTTCGGGTCGGGTTCTGGTCGATGCCCTATCGGTTTTCGGGTCGTTGAATATATATATATATATATATATATATATATATATATATATATATATATATATATATATATATATATATATATATATATATATATATATATATATATATATATATATATATATATATATTCTTGTCGGGTCGGGTCAGGGCAAGGAGACCTTAAACCCTAAATTTTCGGGTTCTGGGTCTTGGGTTTTTTTGTTCGGGTTTCGGGTTGCCCCGTCGGTTCGGGTATTTTTGCAATCCCTAATTAGGTGTTTACATGGAGAAAAAATAAAAGTAATAATATTACATAAGTTCTATATGATTCACGAGTTTTATAACTTGAACACCTCAATTCAACTTAAATATTAGTTGGTATTTACAAATTAATTTTATTCAATTATTTTGTTAAGCCAAATAGTAATATGTTTTTTTTTTTTTTTGGAACTAGCGAATAGATATGGTTTCACCTGAGGGTAATCAGCCCCGCAACCCAGGGCGGTTGGCGATTACCTAAGGCGCAAAGGCCTTTCCCCTCCACCTAATTCGCCTTCCAGGAAAATCCCCCAAATGGGGTTAGTCGGAGTCGAACTCCAGACCTCCCACCACATGGGTATATAACCCGGATGCATCCACCCGGCTAGGCTGGGTTTCACTTGCAAATAGTAATATGAATTCAGTCTTCATCCAACGGAGTTATTGAACAAGAATGATGTAGACATAGATATGGACGCATTCCAAGGGTGCCTTGATCCATTACCAGATGGGTTACCATACAAGGATGCAAACGATAATAACTTGACAGTTGATATCATTGACAGCAACGCTTTTGAAATTGAAAGTCGACATGGAAGATGTAGAGAAGAAATTTTGAGAAACATAGCTAATTACCCTAAATGTTCTCAAGGGCAAACTCATGACGCGGATTTCAGATTGGGTGAACGATTTGATAACAAATTGTTAGTCAGGGAAGCCATTTCCAATCTTGCAGTGTATTCACGACGACAACTATGCCTGCAGAAGAATGATCGGTACCGTTTAAGAGCTATCTGCAAAGGTCCTGTCCCCGTGGGGGGTGTTAGAGACGTTAATCTTGACGATCAAATGAGGGGTAATATAGTCTTTTCAAATGAAAAATGCCCATGGGTCCTCCTCATTTCAAAAGCTAAGGGAGACGAAGACTGGATAGTTAAGACGTACAACGACATACACACCTGTATTCAGATGCGGGAAATTGGTCAATGCACGCAAATGTATCTATCGAAGAAGATATATCAGCAACTGGAAGCGAACCCTAACATCCCTGTCGCAGCGCTACAAAAAGAGTTGGAGAGAAAGTACAAGCTGCAGCTTTCCTTTATGAAGGTTTTTAGGGCTAGAGTTCTGGCCCTAAATCACATCAGGGGAGACTTCGAGAGACAATATACCTTGCTGCGAGAGTATGTTCTGGAACTTAAAGCAAGAAACCCAGGTACTACTGTCATAATTGGTGTTGAATCTGAACCAAATTTTAGTTTGCCCACGAGAGTTTTCAAAAGAATTTACGTATGTCTCGGACCATTAAAAGAGGGATTTAAGTTTGGTCAAAGGGAGATTTTGGGTTTAGACGGTGCTTTCATGAAAGGTCCTTATCCAGGACAGGTGTTGAGTGCAGTAGGGTTAGATGGCAACAACGGCATATACCCTTTAGCCTATGCCATTGTCGAAGCTGAAACAAAAAGCTCGTGGACATGGTTTTTAGAATGCTTGGGAAGTGATTTAGAAATGGGTACTAACACAAACTTCACATTCATTAGTGATCGACAAAAGGTACTGTATTATTCAAATTGTTTGTAGTTTTCATTACTGTCAAACTAATCTTTATTTGTTTGTAGGGTTTGGTTCCTGCTCTTGCTAAAGTTTTCCCCTCAGCTGAGCATAGATACTGTGTCAGACATATTTTAGATAACATGAAACTGTACTGGAAAGGGAAGCCTCTTAAGGAACATCTTTGGAAGTGTGCTAGAGCTGCAACTATACCAGAATTCAACAGAGCAATGGCAGAGTTTCAGAAGTATAATAATCAGGCTTACATTTGGTTAAAAAGCATACCAGCTGAACATTGGAGTAGGAGCCATTTCACAGGTTACAGTATATAGTACATAAATATTCCTTGTAGTTTTATGAGTCTTAATTTAATAATAACAACTGCTTACTTTGTGCTGTAATATGAACAGGGAGGGCTCACTCAGATATACTTTTGAACAATCTGTGTGAAGTTTTTAATGCAAAGATTGTTGATGGGAGGGACAGGCCCATAATATCAGCACTAGAGTTCATAAGAGAGTACCTAATGAAGAAGATTGTCACAGTCCAACGTTTAATAGCCAAAAGCCCAGGTCCCCTAACTCCCACTGCTCAAGCAATCCTTGACAAGAACAAGGATGATGCTAGTAAGTGCAGGTGCATCTACAATGGTAATTGGAAATTCCAAGTTACTGGAGATTATTATGAGCAATATGTAGTAGACATGGCACAGAAGACTTGTTCGTGTAGACATTGGAATTTGACAGGTATTCCTTGTAAACATGCTATTGCTGCACTGTGGGACCAGGTGGAACACGGACAACAAGTCCAACTGGCAGAGGAACTGGTCCATCCTTGTTATTTGTTAACAACATGGAACAAAATGTACTCATTCACAATTGAACCAATCAATGGTCCACAGTTATGGCCTACTTCTGATTGTCCTACCACTTTGGTGCACCCCAAGCACAAGAAGCAGGTATATAGTTATTAGTAATTTTATTGTGTATTTAAAAAGTTTGTGGTTTAATATAATTAAATAACATTTGTGTGTTGGATTAAATTTAAGGTTGGGAGGCCTAAGATTAAGAGAAGAAGGAGTGAAGGTGAGAGTTCAAGTCAACATGGTCATGTAAGCCAAAACACCATTAAGTTGACAAGAAAGTACATTACCATTACATGTGGTAAATGTCACAACCCAGGACATAATGCTAGGTCGTGTAAGGGACAAGGAGGGCCAACTGAAGCACTTCATAATGATGATCCAATGAGTTTTCCTGTGAGTGTTCGTACAAGGTCACCAATTACATCAGTAACTTTACCAGTGGTGTTAAACAGCATGGATAATGGAAGTGATGTCCAGGGTGTACCAGGAGGTGTTACAGCTGGTTGATTGGAGCAGGAGGTTGGTCATGCGTTGTAGTTGAAGGTTGTTATGTGATATTGATGTTTCAGTATGTTATGGGACAATAAGTAGATGTATGTTTGTAGTTTGAATAATGTGTTACAAGACTATGTTGTAATAGTTAGTAGCACAAGTTGTGTTATTTTACAAATGTTGACAAATTTTGTTATGCAGTAGACTGGAAACATCAACTGCAAGTTTATAGTCAACATTGTAAAACGGATATATAAAGTGTTTGTCAAACTTTTACCTTGTAAATTGTTATGAGGTTTAGTTGATTTTAATTATGTCTAATTATGGTTATCAGTATGTCCCTTTGCTTATTAATATGTTTGTGTGTGTATGTTAAAAAAAACCATATACTTAACGAATATATTATGATTGTACAATATAGTTAAGTAACATAACATTGACCAACATAGTAATACAATTTAATGTATTGTAACATCATACTAGTAATAAAAAATGGTGGTTAAAATTGTCGAACTTTTTACAACACAAAAACAACAATAACACTCTACATTTGTAATTGTAATGCAAATGTAACCATACACGCAGCAACATACCTTGGTTTGTGTCATTACTATAACAACCTACTTTTATGCCATTAAATCATTCCATAATTTTGCACAACTTGACAACATCGAAACATTTGGTTTCAATTTGACTAACAACAAATGAAACAAACTAAAGCAAAGTTACCCATTACCATTAACATACTTACATTACATAGTATCCGATTTACAAAACATTGGTTTGCTAAAATAGAAACTTAACATAATAATCGACATTTTATACCAACCATACAACACTTTGAACCCCAAAAACCATATTGTGTACCTACCCGGTCAGACCCAAAAACCCACACAAACCCTAACTTTGAACCCCAAAAACCATCCCCCATCGGACATACAACTTCATTACTCGAACATCAAGAACATCGTGAGAACAATGAAGAAGATCCATGAAACAATCAACCATATTCTGTACCTACCTGCAGCTTCCACCTCCGCTTCCAGTCGTGCTATTTCTTCAATCATCATTCGTCTAGCCAACAGGAGACCGGGAATAATCATCAGCGCCCGTCGACACATTGGCGGATCCGACCACCCAACAAAGCCACATCGACTGCAACGCCAGAAACGCCGACCGGGATTCCTGTTTGTCCACGACGTTGCAATGGTCGCTTCGGTTCCGCAGTTACACACCACCATTTTCGAACGCAAGCTTCGACTCTGTTTTTTTCTTTGGTTAGTCAATGCAATCGAGTGGCAAAGAAATAGATTTTGTAGGCTTTTATTTTCAGTTGTTGCCAGAGATGGGATTTGTCCAAAATACCCTCACGTGGTGTGCACGAGTGTCCATTAACGGTGATATATGAGACGGTAACTGGCACAGGGACTAAGAGTGTAAGTAAATGGGTAGTTTAGGGACCCTCACCGTGGAAATCCAAAAGGATGACCAAAACTGAAAATCCGAGCAAACCACAGGGACCAAAAGTGTAATTTACTCTAATATTAGGTTTGTTCTTTTGTATTTTTATCCCATTTGTCTATAAAAATACCGTGGGCGTTTCTCTTCACGCACATAAGAAAAGGGTTTTCACTTCCCAGAACACTCGAAAACCATACTCATCCTCCTTCATGTGTTTCGATGGCGACTGAATTCTCCCCTAGAGATACTGAATCTAACCATGACATGACTTCTCCGTCTGAATTGCTATTCGTCGAGCGCCGCTGCTGTTTCTGCATACCCTACCGGTGGCAGAAAGTACGTACGTCGTCTTCGGAGTACAATTCTGAAAGAACTCTGTGGTCTCGAGGAATCGACGCCTTGAAGAAGATTCGAGAGTGGTCAGAGATCGTCGCAGGTCCAAGGTGGAAAACATTCATACGGCGGTTCAACCGTAACAAAAGCTTCGGTCGACAATCCCCCAAGTTCCACTACGATCCTCTAGGTTATGCGCTCAATTTCGACGAAGGACCGTTAGACAACGGAGATTCTGATATGGAGAACGAGTACATGGTCCGTAACTTCTCATCACGGTACGCATCACGGACGACGATTCCGGTCACTTCCAAACCGTCGACTGATCTCGGTAAGGAGGAAACCGGACAGAATTTTGTGTGATTAGCGTTGAATTATCACCGGTTTGATATTTTCTAGCTTTTGTTTGATTAAATTCTGCTTGAATTTTTAAATCTGGATCGGTAGATCATTCTGATAAGATATATTTTTCAATTTTCCACTAGTACATGGGGTCTGTCTGTGAATAAAATAAACGCAAGAAGGGACAGCGAAAGGTGTAAGATAACGTGAACGGCTGTATTTAATAGGTGTTATTGAATTAAAATTTGTTTCACGATTAATCCTCAATGGCTCCCTCTGCACTTTTTCATTACGTCTGCTATTTTGTTTGAAATCCTGTGTTGATGTAATTAACCTCCATTGATGACCTCAAATTAGAGAACATTCTGATTGCTACTCCGGCGCTGTAAGAATTATCAATCTATGTATTAAAAATGATCATCAATAAGTATGTATTTTACGCAATTTTTGGAGTCAAAGTATGTTCGTTCTCCGTTTTCCATACGATAAACAAATACAAATCCTTGTATGAGTGTATCGTTTTCTTTTTTCCTTTTGTCTGTATGTTGCTTGTTGATTGCAAGTGATGGCAACTGGCAATGGAGTGTGGGCATTGCCATTATGTAATTATACGAAGCAGCTTTTAGGAATATTCCTTGATTAATATCCTCACCATGGCCACCATCATTTTCGGAAACAAGGATACAAGTTTCGATGATTGATGTGATTTCAAAAAAAGATTTTTTTATACAATTGAAGTTTGAAATAGTTACATCATAATGTATTTGCTCACATCCACTATGGTGCTTTTTCAAAGCTTTTTTTAGAGCTTTTTCAATGAAAAAAGCTTTAACAACCATAGTGGAAGCTTTTTGTTAGCAAAGCTTTTTCATATAGCTTTGCCATTAAAAAGCTCTACCATTCAAGCTTTTTAATATTTATTATTATTTTATTGATATTTGTATTTATACAAAATAATTAAATGTATCAAGATTTATGAAAAAGCTTAATAAAAAAGCTTTTACTATAGTGGAAGATTTATAAGCTTTTTAATATAATTATGTGGTAATGACATTTCATAAATTTTTTTGAAAAAGCTCTTATAAAAAGTTTCACCATTGTGGATGCTCTGATGATCGGTTTTTTAACATTTTTTTTCTTTCTAAATCTACTTTGACATGACCTTGTATGAGATATTGACTTGTAAATTTTAAGGTTACATCAAGGGGCATTTGAATCTGCAATTTAAAATTGATGATGTAACTTTAAGCAATTAGAATAGTTATTGATAAATATAATGTGTTGTAGTGATGTTTTTCAAATGAGTTTCCATCACTTTTGAAGTTCGAATATTACCATTTTGAGTGTAACAATAGTCAATATATAATTACCTATGAACTAAGCGATACCTAAAATTACCAAAAATCATTACCTCTATTAGTTAGAATATTAAAATTTAGAGTATGATTGTTATATATCAACTATAAGAAGATTTACTATAAATTATTTATTTGTATATGTTTTTTTTTTTAAAAGTGCTTATTGATAATTGCTAATACAATCAATAAAGTCAACCAAAATAACTTTAAGCTATAAAATTATAGCGAAAAATAACATTCCAATAACTATTATACAAGTTAGAATATGAACTTTATTTTAGATTACATAAGGTTTCACTTATTTCAATCATCTTCTACAAAATCACTATGTATTTAATCAAAAATTGTTTCTTGAAAATGTTGTGTCTCAATTCTCATGCACCAAAAGCTAAGCTTCTAAGTTCTAACCGTCACTTAAACGTAACACTTTGCACACACCACTTGGACCTTTCCTGCTAGATCAAAGAATACACAGCCCACAAGTGCAACTCTATGTTTTAAGATGATGAACTAATTCGTTGAAATAGATATAATTTAATATATAACATCTTTAATAAAAATTATCATGTATTAAAGTTGTTTTTGTGTCATTTACTATGGTCAACCCCATAGACGCTATCACAAACGTTTACTATACTCGGTCGTGAGAGCCCCAATAGCATTCCATAAGATCATATGTTACACATAATTTGCACCCGGTTGGGTGCAAATGTGGCTGAGGGCGTCGCGGGGAATAGCACGCCACATAGGCCGATCTTGATGGTAGAAGACCCCATCGTGGTGCAGGGCGAATTTATGTTATAGTAACGTGAGCCCTAGGACCTACCTAATTTTTTTTAATTATTAATAATTTACATTGAAAAAAAGTTTAGGACCTATATTGAAAATGTTTTAGGACCTATCTTAGTTTTGAATTTGTCATATTTATCGCTTCTATTAGGTATGGAACTATATGGTTTTCTAGTCTAGATTTGACACTGTGTGGTGAAGGGACAGCTGGCCACTTCTCCCTCCCCCTTCCCCTTATGCTGCCCTTTTTCTCATTTCCAATGGCGGATGCAAGTAGAAGAGAATGAAGGGTGATGTCCTGAAAGGATAGTTTTTTTTTACTTAGAAATATGATTGAATTTGGATAAAAAAGTTATTTATCTAGACTTTTTGTGCTCTCAATCGATGCCATAGAACCACCACAGAAATGTACCTAACTACCTTATGTATTAAAACTTATACATTATACTTGAAAGATCAAAGATTGGTATAACATCGTTTGAAAGATGTCTTGAAAGATGGAAATTGATAATTACGTAACGCTGAGTTGACACCTGATGTAAAATGGGTGCTACTAAATAAACATTCAATATACATCTATAAATAAAAGTCAAACATTCTTAACCAATTATATCCATTTTTTCCGGAAAACATTGTAATTCCAACAAATAAAAAACAGTTGACCATACTTAAAAGTAATAATTAAAGTGTCTAATTAGTAAATAAAAATGTCTTTTTAGCTATCCCCATAAAATATGAAAGATGAGAGTCTAATCTTATGATAACATTAGACTAGGGTGACTAATCTTACTTTGAAAGGTATGGGCCACATGAAAATGAATAGGCCATTGAACGAACAAGTCATGTAGGTGTGACCTACCTTTTTCTTTCCATAGACCTCATACAAGAAGTATGCACGTGATCATCCATACGCCTTTTATGATCTATAAATATTACTTTTATAAAAATATATCATTTGAAATGATTTTGCAATTGTAACATGTCCTTCATTCATGTTGGCAATATCAACTATAAATCTCATTTACAAACATATGAAATATCTATTTTGATGTGTATTCAATTTTTATAAAGTATCAAAAACTTAATCTCCAGAATGATGAAAATCAATTTACGTTAATTCTTTTGGTCTCGAGATCTCTAGCTTTAATATAAACCAATACTTTGGCAAAATTGCAAAAATCACCGTGGTTTATCAAAAATTGTTACTTTTGTCAAAAAGTTTTAGACTAGTATCATCGGTCTAAAATATGTTTTTATTACTATTTTGATCAAAAAATATTACAACAACTAAAAAAAACAAAAATACAACCTCTACCCCCCCCCCCCTACACACATAAACATACTCTCTCTCTCTCTCTCTCTCTCTCTCTCTCTCTCTCTCTCTCTCTCTCTCTCTCTCTCTCTCTCTCTCTCTCTCTCTCTCTCTCTCTCTCTCTCTCTCTCTCTCTCTCTCTCTCTCTCTCTCTCTCTCTGGTTCAACACTCACATAGACTTATAAAACCAAATGAAGATTTGGGGATGAACCAGAAAAAAACAAAAAAATTGACACATGCAAATGATGAACGCCAGACACTCCTATGTCTCTCTCTTCCATATTTATGGGATGAATAGCACATCTACAAATGATCAACAAACACACCTCCCGAAAATGATCAAAACACACACAATGATGAGCATATACACACTAACACTCCATAATGGATTTACAGGTTTATGTGTTCATTTCGTTCATCCATGGCTGTCAAATTTGGGCATGGATTTGCATTGTTTGAATCTTAAATTACTAGCCCTAAATTTACAAGATCCATGGCAGTTAAGCCCTCAATTTACAACATGCATGTCGAAAGTCGATGGCATTCGAGCCCTAAACTTACATCGATTTGCAGGTTTATGTCTTTACCTCGTTCATCTCGTTCACCTATGGCAATCGAGCCCTAAAATTAAGAGCTACAAGCAAGGAGCTAGCACAGAAAAAACACACAATTACATCTCAATTAAAGAAGGGTTTAAGCGCCATAAGTTCCAATCGAGCCCTAAGATTACATATATTTGGAGGGTTTTGTGTCTTTATCTTGTTCATCGATGGCAGTCAAGCCCTAAATTTACAAGATTGTTTCCAAGTTTGATACACCTTTGTGGAGCTTGTTTGCGGAAACAAAATAGATTCGGGTTTTTATACTTGGGTTTTAAGACGGCTTTCATCGAGCTCAATGTGAAGGCGGAGCTAAGGTTATCAGATTTGAGAGAGTGGGGGTGGGGGTAATTTTTGTTTTTTTAATTGTTGTAATATTAAAATGAAAAAAAGAAAATAATAAGGGTAAATCAGTCATTTTAAGAATTTTCAAAAAAAATTTATAAAAAAGCTATTTTGATACGGTGGTGCTAGCCTAAAATTTTTTTGGCCAAAGAGACAATTTTCAACAAACCATAGGAACCATTTTTGCATTTTTGTCCAAAATTTGTTACTTAAAACTTCGAAATATTACAAAAGGTAAGGTGAAAAATCCTAACATAGGGTAGAATATGGAGAAATATGTATATTCAAATGAAAATTTTGTTATGTCTAATAGGAAACTGATTATCGACCCATATATAATCAGATTATCGCTTCAATATCACACATCCAAGAAGCCACTGACTATTGAACAAGCATTTACAAGAACAAATTTGGTTGCTTTTGTATTTTGTTAGTGATATTGTTTGAAATACGGGAATATCCAATGACATTTTGACAATAAAAATTTTAACTAATTCAACGGTTTTTACCAATATAATTTGCTCGTAAGTTTTAGCTTAAAAATCATGGATCCGAAGAGGTCATAGATCGCTCTTCTTCTTCCTTCAAAGACAATATCATCGTTGCCACCTCATCCATCGTCGGTCTCTCCTCTCGTGAACCATTGGTACAATTTAACGCCACATGCAACAACCTAATCATTCTCTCTTCACTAGCCCCTTCAACTATCAACAACTTGTCAAAAACCTCCCCTGTCCATTCCTCATGAACCACAGACCTCACCCACTTCACCAAACCAGACCCATTGTCCTGAACCGGCTTCCCGGTCAGCAACTCGAGCAAAACCACACCAAACCCATACACATCAACCTTGAATATTTTGGTGGTGGTGCGATCATGGGTTCGGTCTGGACCCGGGTACAAGTCCTGGTCCTGGTCATGGTGGTCTATTGGCATCAACCCGTATTCACTCACACACGGCTCCATGTCGCTTTTGAACAAAATGTTCGATGACTTTAAGTTTCCATGCGGGATTAAATGGGCTTCAAGCTCGCGGTGCATGAATGCTAGTGCTGTGGCTACATTAGACGCGACACTTAACCGACTTCCCCAATCGAAAATTTGTCCATTTTGTGATCCTAAAATAAGAAAAAAAAAATTTACTCTTTTGTATTAATCCAAAACCAGTTTTGCAATAGAGTTATTCTTCCAACAACCTTTCGGCTGGTCTATTGCCAGTAGCCCACACACCACGCAAGTACATGGTGGCCAGCTAGGTTGGTTGACACAGGAGCCAAATTCACATTGGAATTGAAACTCCCAGCTACTAAAACCCAAACCGGTGACTATTTCTGCAAGTAAACCAAATTAATTATTGATCGAAGAAATTTTTGGAACTTACCATGGAGAAGCCTAAAGAGACTCCCATTTTGCTGATACTCGTACACAAGAAGCTTTTCTTGTTTAGAAGAGTAATAAGCAACAACCGGTAACAAATTTGGGTGCTTTATTTCATCAATTTTCTGCATTCTTTTCTTGAATTCATCTTTTGAAATCTTCCAATTTTTTATCCTTTTAACCACAAGAGGAGCCCCACTCTCTTGTTTCACTTTATACAAGCTTCCATTGTTACCCCTTGCAATCAATTCAGCTGGAGCCCGAAGCAAATCTTCAAATCGCAGCCCGTTACCCGCCGGACTCGATAAAACGACCATCGAAGAAGAAACCCCTCCATTTTCAACTGATGTTAACGAGAATTCCGACCTCGTCCTACTATTTTTCGAGTCGCTTGATCGCCCACTTTGTGAACCGTTTTTCGGGGACAAATCTGTCTTTTCATCGCGTCCCTGTTTCTTTTTCTTCATCAATAAGATCGCGAGTAGAACAACGAGTAAGAACCCAAGCACCACGTACCCGGAGTAAATGAGAAAATCCCGTAATTTTGAATCTTTTTCTTTCTTTTTTACCTGACATGAATTAGGCAACACTTTCCCACATAACCCCGGGTTACCCGTGAAGCTGTTTCCATCGAACCGACCCGTGTCATCGGGAATCGGACCGGTGAAATCATTATTGGCCACATTAAAATCTTGTAATTGATGATAATTGAATGCCGGAAGTTGACCGGTGAAACGATTGTTCTGAGCGAAAAATGTTAACAAACTTGTGGTTCTTGAAAAATCCGGTAACTCGCCGGAAAATTCATTGTTGGAAATCACGAGCCGCTTCACGTTCGGTAAGTTTGTAAGCGAATCAGGGAGGTTACCGGAAAAGCGGTTTCCGGTGAGGTAGAAATGGGTGAGACGTTTACAGTTTGAAATCTCCGGCGGGATGGTTCCAGTGAGATTGTTGAAGTTGAGACTAAGTACAAGAAGATTACTCACCATGCAAAGTGATAAGGGATCGAACGTCCCTGAAAGGTTAAGATTCTCGAGGACGACTTTTTTTACGGTTTGGTTGCTTGTATCGCAAGTAACCCCGACCCATTTACTTGTACATGGATCTGATGAAATGTTCCATCCCCAATTTGGAGTGGTTTGCATTGGCGCGAGTTTATCCATGAATGCAACCAATGCCTTAATTACACCTTCATCTTCTGTTCTTGCTGTTGAAAAAAGTAAAAAGGAGACGAACAAAACACATGCATTGGATCGAGTTTGATCCATTTTAGGATTGAAGATTTGGGAGAATGAATTTAGAAAGATGTGATGTAAAGAAGGTTTCAAGTTAAGTCATGAAGAACTTACAAGGTCAGCCGGCTGGAAAAGGTCAAAATAGAATACGGTGGCCGGTTTTTTTGACATATGTGAGCAATATACTAATCTTGGCTTGGTCTATGCAGGCTATCTCATGCATTTAGTCCAAAAAACATAAAGAAAGAAGTATAACACACGACATCATAACAATAAGACGGTTTTCTCCCCGTTAAATTCGTAAGTATAACTACATTTGAATTCCTAATATTCTAAACATTTGCAGGTTTTCGTAGCTTGTACAAGTTTTACCAGGGTTTCATGGTCGATTACATATCAACAATCGGGAGTTGAAATACGATGATAGTTATACAAATGCTAAAATAAAACTTAAACCTAACCGATTAACACCTATCGCTTATAAATCTGCACGACCGGGAATCTCATCGTCGCTTGAAGTGTACTGTCCGTCACTGATATCTTCTTCGCCACTCTCGTCTTCTTCAGCTACTGATTTGTCTTTGTTCTTTGCGTAACGCTCACAGTACTCTGTCAATCGGAAACAATAACAATCACAAAAATGACAATATATTGTCGATCGGAATTATTAGGTCTGGAATTGAAGTTATCGTTAAGGAATTCGACCTCTAACTTTTTCTTCGTACTGCTTCTTGTCCTTCATCATCAATGAAGCGGCATCGCCGTTGAGTGGATCTGATGGATTTGGATACAATAAGAGCTGAGGAAGAAAAACTTCGAATATGTTTAACAGATCTGCAATTTTGGATCAACCATAGTTAGTCGTTGTTTAATTTTTACTTAATAAAAGAATTGAACGACTTAGTACCGAACATTGGACTCCAGGACTGGTTTATGACATCCAAGCAAACCGAGCCAGACCTGCAATTTTGATCGAAACGGCCAACAACAAAGATGTCAAGTGTCAAGAACACGAGAAAAGTAACTCTTAAAGGATTTGTCCGCCATTTTGATGTCGTTTTTGCTTTTAATGCTCAAATTAACTTTTAATCACGGATGATGTACTCACAGCTCGTCAACATTGGGGTGGAAGATCTTGTTCACGAATCCAATTGAAGGAGACTTGTATGGATAAGCGTCAGGCAGCTCAACACGAACTTTCCACACACCACCCTCATAATAGCCTACAAACTCAAACAGATAGAGCTCAATGCAATGCGATTTCAATGGTTTACAGAAATAAGCATTAGATGTAAAAAGCATACTTTCTTTTGGCCCGTGAAATTCCACACTAAATTCATTAAGCCTATCATTTGGTGTATCCACGATGTAATCACTCATCATCCTGAATACAAAACGAAAATAAGTGTAAAATCTTTACATATCTTACATATCAAGTGTACAAACGCAGTCTAGATCATGAAAAAGCAAGACTTACAACTTCATCACATCCATTTCTCTCCTCTTGCTAGGGGAAGACATTTCGTTGAGCTAGAGCAAGTCCCAAACTATCAAATACAAGTAACAAAAATAAAAGTAAAGGAAAAATAGTAATACATGATACATGTTTAAGAGATCATATATGCATTGCAATGTCAAAATTCACTAACAAGATTCAACAGATGAGGTATCCAGAGTCTTTTACAAAGAACAATATTGAACTAATAAACAAAGAGCTACGTCCATTCTATATTGCTTCTTAAAGGCTAACTCCTACATAGGGGAACCACTAAAATTCATATCAAATACTACACCAATCGAGGTTTAAGACTCTTGCATATTATAAACACAATATATGGCATCAAACTTAAAAAGTTATTAAGTAATCACAACCAGGATTCTTGATACACAGGTTTGACTTTAAGAGTCAAATTGATTACTTTGTGACTTCAAAATCGATAAGAAATATTGGTGTTGTATGCAAGTAATGGGTAACTAAATTCAACTATTGAGAACAGGCATTACAATGGAATCATTTCATGTACCAGTAAACTAGAAGCACATACTTTAATTTCGAAAAATTACCACAGTTTGAATATGAAAAAGTCGAGAAGGGATTCTAATTTTGGGAGCAATGAGTGCAATTGCATTAATTGCGCAAAATGATGTCAACGGATAAAGCGATCAAATAATCAAATTGCGAAAAGAGCGAAACGCAGACATCAAACCCTAAACATTTTATTCAAACTTTACGACGGTTGACTGGTTTTCCTTAAGAGGATCTGCTTTCAGTTTCCTCCATAATATAAAGCAAAACAATCATCGATCGAAGGAAACTGTGATTCGAAGAAGAAATTAGGGATCGAAAGGGGAGAATAGTCAGAATACAAACCCAGAAATTTGAGTGATCGAAACTGCGAAATCGGGCCGATTCTTGAGCGAAGGGGGTATGAAATCGAGATTGGAAGAAGGGGGGAAGTTTTTGGAAGTGGGTACAGAAAACAATGGCGAATTGAAGGCGTTAGGTTCGGATAGCGTGCATGTTGTCGACATTTTAATACAAAGTTTATTGCAGAGAGAAAAATGTCACACACGTGTTGAAAAGAAAAAGACGATGAACGTGTCAAACTTATGGGCATGCGATAGAACGGGTGGGAGAGTGTTGATGGAATGTCATCATTTTCTTGAAAAACAATTCATGGATTAATATTATTAGGTAATAAGACAGCTTCATGCATAATTTTTGGTGAATAAAATTCTTTAGTATTCGATACAAAGCGGGTTAAATTAGGTCTTATTTTGAGGGACATTTTCTTGACAATGATATATTGATATTACTAAATTGTTGTTAGTTTTGTAAATGCCAAAACCATTGGTAGAATCTTTTCCGGAGAAAACACATCCAACGTGAAGGCGACGCCTAAGTATTTTTCTTAATTTAAATATGCGTTATTTGGAATTTAGAGCAATGATTTAAAGTTGGTGGCATTGGATGGACGGAGTGGTTGTTGGATGGCCCGGGTTCAAGAACTGGATGGAGGTGGTATGGTACCGCTGGTACCGGCGGTTTGTTCATTGCACCGCATGTGAAGGTTCGTGTTTAATCGGGATGGATATTAGGATGGTGAACCCATCCGAACCCACTCAATTTCTTTAAAAAAAATTATTCTTCCAAAATTACCTTCTTCCTTTTTCTATAAATATCATCTCTTTACCCATTACTTTTTTTTCGTATTTAGGTTTTTTTAACTATTGTAACCGTGTGCTTTTTAATTTAATGTTATTTGGCTTTTTTAATCTTTTTTATTATATTTTAATCTTATTTGGAATATTAAATTAAATGTTAAATTAACTTTCTTAATTAATTAATTAATTTAATAATCGAAAATATGATGTGGCATCGCAGGTTCGGAGAGAACTGCTTCCAAGGATGAAAGATTGTGAAAGATTTTAAGATGAAAATGAGATGAACGAAAAAAAGTTGATGTGACAATTGAGTTGGGTGGGATGGGAGGAAACTAGTCTCCCTACCCTTAGGGTTGTTCACAGATGGTTAACCGAACCAAAATTATAGTCCGAAAGGTTAATCGAAACGATCGGTTAGTTAAATTTGTGAACTTAAACCTAAACCGAAAAATCTGGTTAACCGGCTTTCGATTAACCTGTTTTTTTGTTAGACTATGCGGTTAAGCTATTAACCGTCTACGAATTAAAAAATATGTTTCAAAACTAAAAAAACTCCATAATTAATATCCAAAATGATAATAATCATTCAGAAAGAGAAATATAAGTTTATAGTTCAAACAAAAATCATAAAAAATAACTACAAAAACTAAATAATGTTTTCGTCTTATAATTTTACACTTCAATAACTCTCTGTAATTTGGAAATCTTATATTGGATCAAATATTATTATATTAAAACAATAAAAAATTCACTTTTTTAGTTAACCGTCCATGTTATGAAACATGAACCGTAATCGAACCGAAAAACTAACAATTTTAGCGGTTCGGTTAACCAGATCGGAAAAAATAAAAAATCTCGTTTGCTTAACCTACAAATCTGAATGGTTTTCGTATTTTCGGTTCGGTTTTCCGTTTTTCAGATATTTTGAACACCCCTAGGTGACATCTAGGTAAACACGTGGTTTACATAAAATTTAGGAACGAACAAAAATCAAACCGTAAATCAAAAAGAAAAAATTTAAAAATTAGAACTAAAAAAATCAGAACGCAATTAATAACCAATTGTGTGATTTTTTTTTTGTAAAAGCCGAATATTTATGGTTCGGGCGGTGCAATTCTTCATTATATACCACACCAAAACCACTGTATTGTAACATTCGTGAAAACCGCACTGCAAAACCGTATTATACGATTTTTTAAATATTTAATGAGCATATTATATATATATATATATATATATATATATATATATATATATATATATATATATATATATATATATATATATATATATATATTATATGACAACGTCTATCAATATCAAGTATTATACTCATTGTTAGACCCTATTCTTGGTGAATTTATAACGTATATGCTATGGTATTACTCACTTTTGTGCTAGTACTTCTGTGCAATAAAAAGATGAAAACAGAGACTAAACATTGACAAAATGAAAGAAGTTTGGATAAAAGTCATTTCAGTCGAAGTATTACGCGCGCCGCGGGAACAAGGCATGCGCGTCGCGGATAGTCAACGAATAGGCGGTGTATTGAAATTCAAACAACGAGAAACGGGGGATAAGCGATAAGACGCGCCGCAAATCTAAGACCTGCGTGCCGCGATTAGTCAGAATTCTCAACTATAAATAGAGGCCTCTAGGTCGAAATTCGGGAACGAAGAACGACCCTAAAGGTGGAACCCAGGCTTATTTGACTCAGGAATTCGGATTTCAGTACTTCAATTGGTATTTCTTTATGTTTTCTATTTTATTTTAATAATTGATAGTTTAGTTTAGCTTAGATTTCATAGATTCTGGATTGTTTAGATCAGTAGCAGTAGTTTAGTTTGATTATTTTCGGAATTGGAACAAATGTAGCTTCTGGATTTTAGTTTAATTCAGTTAATCATTCGGTTTATGTTTTATTGCACTTTTTCGGTATTGTTGATGTTGAATGTTTGTTTGGCTTGTTTGGAATGTGTGTTTGCTTCTGATTTTCTAGACCTAGCTTCTGAAATCAGTTGGTAAACTTGGTTTATAGTTTGAAGTAGTTTAGATAGTTGAATGTTTGTTTTGGTTTTTGTGTTATTTGGTTTTATTGATTTTTTGGAAAGTGACGGAAACACCGCTAGTTGTAGCGTGACACTACAGTTGGTATTCTGACGCTCTATCTTGACCACCAAACTCTCGCGGATTACCCTTACTACTGCTATACTAGTTAGTTGATGAGGTTTCATTTTACTATTTTGGACCGCTAAATATTGCAACCATCCAAACCAACTCTCACGAAATGAAGATACTAACAACAACACTAGGACTTCATCATCTAATTTAATTTCAATTGATAATAGCCTAACTAGTATCAAATTAAATTTATTTACGTGATTTGTGACTGAGAGTCTTTCCTTCATCTTCATGCTCAAGAATTGTCTAATCAACAAAACATTGTTTGCCGATGCAAGTTTCTCATAAATGTTAGAAAACTCTTTGATCAACCCAAACATTGTCATCTCATCGATAATGTTATACCCTAGATTCTTCGCCCACAACAACCTGAACACACCAAGGGGCTGCCGATCTAACAAGTTCCAATTCTCTTGCTTCATTGTTTTTTGTTTTCTTTCATTTAAGGGTTCATGTAACTTCTTCTGATAGATATAATATTCATTCCGTATATTCCAAAACCCAAAATCAACAATTTCAATTTTATCGATGTTAACCTTCCCGTCTTCAACCATAGCTCCGATACCCGTTGTTAGGTATAAATATTGATAAATATACAAACATGATAACTATAAAGATGCAAAGAGAAATAAAAAAATACAAGGATTTAACATGATTCACTTGATCAGAATAATCAAACTACGTCCACGGTAGAATTATAGAGATCTTATATTGATAAGCGTCAGACACATTGTTTTATGTTTTTAAGTCTAGGGGTTACAAACCTACATAGAGATCTATTTATTATAGTCGTTTATCGTATATTTCTTATTATTGAGGCCCATGGGCCTAAGACGTAATCGACTTAAACTAGCCTGTTGGTCTTTCACCGTAGTTAGCACAACAGACCTTGATGCTGAATAATTAAGTGAACCTACAACCCTGAAGCTTGAAGCTAGTTCTGATCACCAAAGGGCAAAGTCGTTCATTAAACACTGAATGGTTAGGCTAGGTGTTATTCGCCATTGCCTGCCCTGCAAACTTCAGACTTCTCCCCCGCTACTTCGTTTTTTGGCTGCCCCACATCTACGCTTCTGGTTGCTCATTGTAACATCCGTGTTTTGGGCCTAGGAGTTTTGGGCTTAAACCGACAAATAAAACTTAATTTGTAAATAAATAAATAAATGAATAAATAAATTTAATATTTTGTTATATTTATATATTGTGAATAAATGAGCCAAATATAGTTTTAAAATCTATTTGTAACCAAATGTGAGAAATTTTGTCATAAAGACTAAAAGTGTCAATTTGGTCAAACTTACCTTAAGTAGATTTGACTAGTCATGAATTTGGAAAATTAGAAGATATTATGAAGGATTTGATGTGGAGTTTAAATTAGGTCAAATAATTCCTTAAATTAATATTAAGGACCAAATCGTTAAGAATTTTAGTGTAAGGGACCATTTGTGTCAATTTGGGAAAACTAAGGGTTAGGGTTGACCTATTCATTGACTCAAGAGAAATAAATAATTGTATTTGGGGCATATGTATGAATATGGGGACTTCTAATGAGAATAATGGACTTTTGGGGTGTTGGGTGAAGAAGGACCAAACTATAGGGACTAGTTTTGCCAATTATGAAAGATATCAAGCTTTTGATGGGGGTTTCACCCATTTCAGCCATAATCACGTTTTTGAAGGTTAGAGAGGGTGAGAGATGGCGATTTTCATCTCTTCCAAGGAGATTTGTGTGGGTTTTGAAGGATTATGATCACACTTGAAGAATTATAGCAATCTAAGGTATAAACCCTTCATATTCTAGCTTTAGATTTCGAGTTAGGGTTTGAGGTTGGACCCAATCCGAAATTTATGATGGGAGGAGGTCTTCCCTATGATTCCCAATGTTTATTTGATGTTTTTAAGTTGATTGGAGTCTACATTCAATCCATGGATGCTTTAGATTCAATAGTTTGATTGATTTGGGTGTTATGAACCCTGGAAATTGGGGCTTTTGTGATTTGTTGAGGAATCTAGACATTGGTGGATGATTATGGTGGATTTGGATGAGGGGATTCATTTCTAATGATTCCCTAAGGATTCCAACCTTTGATTTGTAGTCTTAAACCTTGAATCACTAGAAAATGGGAATTTGGTGTTGGAAATGGGTTTTATTCTTGTAGATGATGATTGAATCTCTTGTTTAAATAGATGAATGGATTATTTGCATCAATTTGATGTAATGGTGGAGTAAGGATCATTTCTTAATGATTCTATGGAATGGAGGAAGGAATCTCCACTTGTGGTTATCAATTGATGGATTGGAATTGGGTATTCCATGGGTTTTATCCATTTGGACCAATGATTGGAATTGAGAATTCCATGAGGCTAAATTCTTTAGAGTTGTGTGGGAATGACTCCCTTAAGGGATGACCTTGGTTAATAACTTATTTGGGGACTTAATGGTGTTAAGTGTAATGATTGACTTGAAACATAGGTTATTAACCACTTGCTAAGAGATAAGAACTTGAATTGTGGTTTCCTTTGGTTTAAGTCATGAAATATTGGATTGGGGGTTGAATAATTGGAAATGAGTTATTAAATGTGTATTTTCATGTATAATTAGTCTTGGGTTGAATTGGGACTTGAATTGGGTCAAAAGGGAGTGAAAATGAGCAAAAACGAAGCTACAGCGTGCACAACACAACCCGTGTTGCAGAACACGGCCCGTGTAAAAGGGTTTGTGCAATCTGCTAGTCCTGACACGGCCCGTGTCAGGGGGAGCACGACCCGTGTCAGAGGGTTTTCCATATTTTCATCATTTTTGGGTTTTGAGCTTTATGGTTTGGGCATTGGGTCCTTGTTTTAATGCCAAACTTTGGGGATGTTTTAACTAAGATTTTCCTTATATTAGAGGGTCAAGGACTTAATTTTTGGATGATGGATGATTGTTCCTTCTTAGTTCTAAAGGAGTAATTATAATGTGACTTTTAGATGAAACGAGTATGATATCTTCCGTTCTTGTATTGTAGGAAGGAAATATGTTGTAGTGACTTGGAGGTGAGACTAAGGACTTGAGCTTGCACTCAACTAAGATGATTTGATGGATGAGATGATGTCTAGGAGCGCCTCCAAATGCATCAAACCTTGTGTAGAGTTAGTGTTGACTCGTCAGTTGACCTTGGGTGAGTTTACTGGGAGTACACATCCCAACTATTATATTTTGTGTGTGTTATCAAATACTTTTCAAGCATGATATTATGTGCAATGTGTTATATGATTACTACTTGTGCATTGCATGAAAATGTGTTTCTAAAGATGTTTTCAAATGAAGGTTATGATTATGTTTTGAAAGATGTTTTGAGCATCCTATTTGTGCATTGCATTGCATATAGGATGGGATTGACCGAGTGAACCTTATGACGAAGATGAAATGATTGTCCCGGATTTAGGGAAATCATGCTTGTCCCGGATTTAGGGAAATCAAGGGCAAAATGCCCAAAATGATATGTTTGTCCCGGATTTAGGGAAAACAGTTCCCGACAATAGGGAACCGCATGAGGGAGTTTCTAACCCTCATGGGGCTAGTGTGATGGCCACTAGTCCTAGTTTTGCATATACGGGGATCGAGTGGCATGCTTTGTGCGTGTCATTCGTGAACTTAGGTAGGTGCCATTGAGGTGAGTTGGACTTTTATGAGATAGACGTGGGTTTGGGATAGTTGCATCATGCATTGCATTTGCATATCATAACTATCAATTTTTGAGTAAATCTTTATGATGTCTTAAACAACTTTTAAAGTGTGTGTCAAAACTATTTTGGAGGTTTGTCTCGAGTGTGGTAGTTTACTGCCCACTCTGAATGGGTCAACCTCGGGTAAGCTCACTAGGCATTTCAATTGCCTAACTTATTTTGATGTGTACTCACGTTGAGAAGTTTAGATGACTTTAGAAGAGTTGGCGTTAGAAGGCCACAGTTTGTGTGGTTTCATTTGAGCTATGTAATGATATTTAAATTGTTACAACCTCGCTCTTTTACAAACCAAGATGTTTTATCTAAAATGGGACCAAACGATGTTTTCCGCAACTTAAATCTAGGTTATCACTCATTAAACCCCATGTCTTTTTAAATTGGTTTTGAAAAAAATGACTTATTTGAAGATGTTGAAATTGAAGTTTTCACTAAAGAATGATTTTTGGAAAAATGATGATAAACCATGGGTTAAAATGATGTTTTATGAAAAGCCTTAAGCGAGGGTGTTTCGCTCATCCATAGTTGAAGCCTCTTGGATGCTCCCCTAAAGTCGCAATTTGTTTGTAGTTGCAACTTCGAGTCCGAAGCCTCAAGTTCAAGCTCCACGATCAACAACGAGAACTTACATTTCACTTCTAATTGTGTGTAGAGATTACCTTGGACTTTATTGTTATTTATTTCTATTATTCAATGCATATAATACACAATCAAATCAATTATATTATACTTTGTTTTTATTATTTTTTTTGGAACGGCAAATCTATCCTACTCCTACTCCTACTCTAATCACCTTAAATCCACCTATTCCCCCTAATGGGGATTGAACCCTCAACCTCAAGGTTGGAGGGCGACGCCTTACCACTTGGCCAAGTGTGTTCCTCATTTATATTTATGATATTTATGCTCCTCATTAATGATTGTCGATATCTGAACAAAAGAAAGTCCATAGACTATTTGTCATATAAATAGCTAAACTTATAAAAAAAATATGAAAAAGTAAAAATTGAAGAAATTAACAAATATGACTAACAATACTGACAAAATTCTAAGACATAATTAAAAAAAGTCAAATGAGCCATAAATTTTTGAGATGACGCTCTGCAAAATCACAAGCCATCTTGAATCATTTTGATGATTTTCACAGATGATATCTACAAAAAAGTAGGCCCCATTTAGAAAAAAATTCAATTTTTTTTTCTGCAAATGAGCATCTATAAAAATCTAAAAATCATCTACCAAAATCTAAAAAAATTCATAATTTTTGAAGTTTTTTTTTATTAGAAGTTTTCAAAAACCATTCCCAACTAATAAATACTTTCTTTTGTTGGCCTATCATTTTTGAAGAATTCTAACACATAAAAACCAAAAAAATTTATGGTAGATTTCTTTACCTAGTTTTCGCAGTAATCAATCATAAGTGGAAAAAAGTTTGAAATTGTTATTTGGAAACTACTTTTTTGCTGATGACATTGCGAATTTAATTATTTTTTGAAAAATAGTTAATAAAATATTTATTTTTTTCCAACAAGATTTTGTTTTATCGCAATTAAAAATACTAAACTCATGACAATACAAAATACAAAGTTATAGGTCGACTTTCTAAACTATCAAACTTTACAAAATCTTATAATCGATTTCGGTTTTCAGAAAGCTTAAACAATTATTTGGTTTTTGATTTTAGAAAGTGTTTTAGTTGCCAAGCCCCAATCAATCAGTGAAATAACAGTGATGCGTCCTAAACACCGGAGTATTTCAAATTAAAAATAGATGAAGTGTTCAAATGGATGAAGAAATATATTTATTGCTTAAAAAAGCCACGACACTCAAACACAGGAAAACGGCGTCGTGCCAATCCTTCTAGACTCGAAAGATCGGTGTCCTTTGTCTTCTCATTCATACTGCATTCACCTGTTGAATAAAAACAAATTATATTTCAGTCTGTTCAAAGATTCTTCATGTTCTTTAAGCCAAAAGAGGGAAGAAGATAAGAAATTTGCACACAGAGACGAAACATTTCAGCTCTCAGCGTCTTCCCTTCGCCATTTCTTTCATGTACTGATCTCTCTGAACTTGCAGAAAACCCTTCTTGAAAAGTTTATATTTTATTTTTCTGATTTTCTAGCTTTAGCCCTTTTTGTGAACTTTTTTCTTGGTGGGGTCTTTGGATTTTCTTGATTTTGGGCCGAGTTCAGGTCAATCATAGCTTTGTCTCGAAGAAATAAACGCATTTTTCTGTATATTTTTCTTCGAGGGAGTATTTTCTCGAGTCTATCATTACCCCCACTACTTGATTCACTGTTTACTACACAAACTGGTGCATTATTTACATGCTTCCCATTTCAAGATTTAGTGGGTGCTTGCTTGCTACTAAATGTGGGTTGTTTTATCGATGCTATTGTCATCTTTCTTGTAGGGTTTAACAAAGTCATATCCTATTAGGTTCACTCTCTGTCTTTCTTTAGTTCTTATATGATTTTCATGAGATACTAAAGCATATAGGATCTGGGTTTCGAATATTTTTGCAGATTTAGGGGTACTATAACAATATCGTAGGAAAGGAAATGGCCGGAGGAGGCGGCGGAGCAAAAGCCGACGAGCCGGCGCCGCATCCACCAAAGGATCAGCTTCCAAATGTTTCCTATTGCATTACCAGTCCACCCCCATGGCGTAAATTTCTTCTTCCCCCTTATATTTTTTATCATGGTGTCTAGTATATTCTGATTTAATTCATGATTCTTATAGTCGTGAAAAAAAGGGTGTTTCAAGATTCTTTATATGCTTTAGGGCACTATATCAAATATCAAATCTTTCTGATTCTTGTGCAATCTTTATTCGGTTCCTTATTAAATTTAAAAGGTTCACATTACCTTTTCCAACCCCTTTTCACATAACTTGTGAAACGGTATCTTCTTTTCACTTTCTTTAAGATTATACTCTATTTATTTAATTATGGTAACCAAATTTGTGTTCAAGTTTCAATTAATTAAAGACAATTTTTGTGTTTGCAGCTGAGGCTATACTACTTGGATTTCAGCATTATTTAGTAATGCTTGGGACAACGGTTATCATTCCCACGGCTCTAGTTCCTCAAATGGGAGGTGGCAATGTAAGACATAAATATGTAATTTGTATTATTTATTCGTTAAAAATTCGTATGTTAACTACAATGGTAAATTAAATAAAATGGATATTTTTTGTATGATTTTGTTAGGAGGAGAAAGCACAAGTCATCCAAACTTTGCTTTTTGTTGCGGGGTTGAACACATTGCTGCAAACTCTTTTTGGGACTCGGTTGCCTGCTGTGATTGGCGGTTCATATACTTTTGTTGCACCCACAATCTCAATAATTTTATCGGGTCGATGGAGCGATCCGGATCCTGTTGCGGTTTGTGAACCGAATTCCCTTAAATCTTGAAAATGATGGATGTTACGGCTTTTTTATTTTTATTTTTTTAATTCTCATTAATGGTTGTCTTGACAAATGATGTTTAACTAGTATTTGAGAAAATGAAGACACACTTGGGAAATGGAATGAAAAAGTAAATGACAGGAAACTTGTAAAGAGTTAGAAGTTTTTGCCGACTTTCACTATTAAGTTGTTCTTTTTGGATCATTTCAAAAAGAAAAATACATATCTAGTAAACCAGATTAAGTACTTCACTCATTAGTTCTTTTTAAGTGAAAAAGAAACAATATCGATATATCTAATGAGTTAAGATTTTCATGCATTCACTTTCAGAGGTTCAAGAAAACAATGCGTGCAATCCAGGGTGCTATGATTATTGCTTCAACGCTTCAAATTGTGCTAGGTTTCAGTGGCCTTTGGCGAAATATTTGTAGGTCAGTTTAAAAATTCAAGAAAATTTAAATTTCTTCTGGTTTCTGTCTTATAAGTCCTCTTAAAGTTGCTAATGTCTTTCGTTTCGACCCTTTAACATGGTCTTAGGAAGCCTTAATGCTTTCTCTGAAATAACGGTCAAATTGCAGGAAATAGCAACGTAATTTATATTTTTTTTACCAGAATGGGCAATGTACTTATGTTTACTCATCATAGCATACTACTTGCATTTCTTTACACATAATAGCAACACACTTACAAAACTTTACACAAGTTTCTTACTAATAGTAGCAATGCACATCTATTTACTGATAATAGCAATATGTAACAAATAAATAACATTGCTCATATTGGTAGCGCTAGCAAAATATAAGTATATTGCAATTATGGTTAGAGAAAATATAATTACATTGCTATTATGGGTAAAAATTGAAGTTCATTGCTATCATAAGTAAAGAAATATAAGTACGTTGCTATCATGGATTCAACAATATAAGTAGTACGCTGCTATTATAGATAAAAAACTTAATTACTTCCACATATTGGTAATTGCATGAAATTTGTGTCTGAAAACTATGTTTTGTCTCAATTGTGATCGTAGGTTTTTGAGTCCACTTTCCGTTGTTCCATTGGTTGCTCTTGCTGGTTTTGGGCTGTATGAATTTGGATTCCCAGGGGTGAGAGACATTCTTAAAACAAATTATTGAGATCTTTGTATAAACCGAATTTAATTTACTTTTTTTTTTTTTCAGGTTGCAAGATGCGTTGAAATTGGGCTTCCTCAACTCATATTTCTAATTATTCTCTCTCAGGTAACATTGATTTTTTCGATTTATAAATGCGTTTGGGATTATTGATTTTAAAGAAGTCCTTCTGAGTGTTTGATTTTTTTCATTACGTGCAGTATCTATCGCATTTGATACATTCGGGAAAAAACATATTTGATCGTTTTGCTGTTCTGATTTCGGTTGCAATTGTTTGGATTTATGCTCACCTACTTACGGTTGGTGGGGCCTACAACCATACTGCACCCAAGACCCAAGCAAGCTGTCGAACTGATCGTTCTGGACTCATCGATGCTGCTCCCTGGTGAGCTGCTGTTCTTTGTTTCATTGTTATCATGTTTACAAGCTACTTTAGGCCTCATATATTATGTAGGAAACGACAGTGTTGGGAAAATTGTATCAAATGTTCCCAATCCCAGCAATCCGGCTAATGGAAAATAATAGAGAAATAAGAACAAAAGAATATACGTGGAAAACTCTAAAATCGGAGAAAACCATATGCATCCAAGGAGAAAAATTCACTATATGACAAATTACTACAATCACATTGACCAAACTCTCAAGCCATCTCCCTTAATTACACGTACACTTGCCAAAGATTTAATTCACACTTTTCTACACTCTAAAACATGGGAATAAAAGAAAAGAATCAAATACTTAAAAGTGTATATCATTAGGGCATTTTGATCCCGAAAGCCGTAGAATACTTTTTATAGGCATGGATCCCACTTCACCAATTTACACTGTACGAATGGGTGACAAATTCTTTCTTTCATATTAGCCAACAAATCTCAACAGACAAAACAAGATGTTCAGTGTTCGACATGCATTGGACTGAGATAAGGACTGATGTATGCGGGACAAAAAATTCATTTTTTTGTCCTACCCATAAATAGTGGGCCAGGGACTAAACTCATGCATTATTTAACGGGTGCTTTACTTTCAATTTCAGGATACGAGTTCCATATCCCTTTCAATGGGGTGCACCCTCATTTGATGCTGGTGAAGCCTTTGCTATGATGATGGCTGCTTTTGTTACTCTTTTGGAGGTCCTTTTTTTTTTTTTTTTTTTCTTTTTCTTTCTTTTTTATAAAACAAGTTCATTCCTTTTATCTTGTTAACAGTTTAGGGTTTAAGGTGTAATAGCAATTAAGAATATCGTCAATTCTTTTTGATTTTTGCTCCATCTTAAACTCGATTAAATATCTTAACAATGTTTCACTTGTATGATCAGTCCACTGGTGGGTTCATTGCGGTTTCAAGGTATGCAAGTGCAACTCACATGCCTCCATCTATTTTAAGTCGCGGTATCGGTTGGCAGGTAAATTAAAACCCATAATATAACGTTACCAAACAATATTTTACCTTTGTTCCGTAATTTCATTTTACTATTTTAGTATGTCCCATGAAGTTTGTAACATTTTTATTTTTATTTTTGTTAGGGAGTTGGCATTTTGTTGTCTGGCGTGTTTGGAACCGTAAACGGATCTTCAGTGTCTATGTAAGTCACAACAACCACCTTACTACTTCTGATTTTCAGTTTTATAATGATTATTATTATTATTATTATTATTTTTTGAGGTTTGTTTGACATGTAACCACCATCTCATGATGTTTTTTGCAGTGAGAATGCTGGTCTTTTGGCATTGACTCGTGTGGGCAGTCGAAGAGTAGTACAAATCTCAGCTGGCTTCATGATCTTCTTTTCAATTCTTGGTAATCTTTTTGTAACTTTTTTTCTTCTAAAAGAAGCCAAACAATGATACAAATGACATTTGACCAGTAACACACGATAATTCAAGAAAATAAATCGGTCAAATGCAGGAAAATTTGGAGCAGTTTTTGCATCAATTCCAGCACCCATTGTTGCTGCTCTGTATTGCCTTTTCTTTGCTTATGTGGGTAAGTTTAAAGAATTCAAACCCAGTAATTTCTTTTCGTTCATTTTCCAAGGGTAAATTACAGTTTTCATCCTTGTGGTTTGTCGATTTTTATGCATATGGCCCCAGAAAAAATCTGTTAACCTTTTTCATCCTGAAAAGTATTGTTGTCACGCTTTTGGTCCCTGAAGCAGACACCTTTTATTATAAGCCGTTAAAAACATGTAAAATGACCATTGTGCTCTTTTACATTTTACATTTTTTATTGATTATAATTATTGTTATGGATTTTATTATAATGATAAAAATCAATAATATATGTAATAATAAGGGAAAAGTTGGTTAATGGATTAAATTAAACGGCACTCTCTTCAAAGACTAAAATCTAGTCTTCAGGGACGAAAAAGGTTAAAAATACTTTTCAGGGACCATATCTGTAAAAAGCGAACAAACAACAGGGTTGAAAATTCTAGTTTACCTTTTTCATGTTCATGTACTTTCAATGTGGATTGGGCTCTGGCTCTTATGTCAGCCACCTAGTGGGCCACTATCTGATTACATTAGCGAGACAGTGTGGGCCAGCTCAAATTTTGTTAGAAGAATAACCTTTTTGCAGAAATTTATTATTAAAAAAAAAAAATGAATGAATGTGTTTTCATGTTTGTGCAGGTTCAGCTGGTTTAAGCTACTTGCAATTCTGCAACCTTAATAGTTTCAGAACAAAATTCATTCTTGGATTTTCGTTCTTTCTGGGATTGTCTATACCCCAATACTTCAATGAATACGAAGCTATCAACGGTTATGGTCCTGTCCACACATCCGCAAGATGGGTATGCAAAAAAAAAAAAAAAAAAAAAAAATCTTTTTTTTATATCATATTACTAAATACTTCTTAAAATCACGTCTTTTTTTGTAGTTCAACAACATGGTGAATGTTCCTTTTTCATCTGAAGCCTTTGTGGCGGGAATTTTGGCGTATTTTTTGGACAACACGCTTCACAAAAAAGAGAGTTCGATAAGGAAAGACCGTGGGAAACATTGGTGGGACAAGTTTCATTCTTTCAAGACGGATTCAAGAAGTGAGGAGTTTTATGCATTGCCTTTCAATCTTAACAAATACTTTCCATCCGTGTGAATTTAAAAGAGGTAGTAGCCCTCCAAAAGGTATTTTGTTGATGTTATTTTAGTTAAATATGGAACTAATTTTAAAGTGGGGTGAATTAATCCAATCCGCGAATGATTCTTTAGAACATTCGTTGATTAATTTTGGTTTTCTTTTTGGTTATTGTAAATTTGACGGGTGATTTGGATGTTAAAAGAGAATGAATTGGTTTGACTATGATAGTTAAACAAGTTGGGTTTGGTTGACTTTTGGTCATCACTTTTTTTTGACATCCACTCCATTATGTTACAACTTACAACACTATTGGTTGCTAGTTTGTTGACTTTATTTCAATTAGTGGAACAATTTTTAGAAGGAAAAGTGGACTTTTTGTTTAGAAGTGAGGGAGCATAGTTTGCATGAGCATCTTACGAGGTACTCAATAACTCACAAAAAAGCATCAAATCCAGCATAAAGTGTTGCCAAAAGCTCCGGTAAAGAAGGTGATAAAGGTGGAGGTCCAAATGGAATTTTGAGCTGGGAATTTTGATATTTTATCATAAATAAAAAAAGGAGTGGTTAAAGAATTCGTTTATATCGTTTCTTTGGTTTTTTTATCTTGTGGGTCCAATTTATACTTTTTATGTTAAGCGACGTTAATTATGGTCCTAGATAAACTTTATTACATGGGCCTTGTTCATTTCTTTGATATGGTTTAAGAAAAAAGTGCTTTATATTCTAGCTTTTTTCTGGTTATATAAAACTGTCGTTCAGAAAAAGAAAAAAAGAAAAAAGCATAGACAAGTTTTTGTGTATTTTTGATGAGGATGGCGAATAAATTAACGTATTGCCTATATATACCACTTTTTATGGGACAAGAGTTAAAGTTTGTTTCATTGACAAAAATCATATGAAAATTCGTTATTTGTCAAATACAATGCATGTCAAACACAATACGACGTTATCATGGTTTATTATATTATTTGTCACAATGGGGGCCTAAAGAGATAACGAATGAGGTTGTGTAGGTCAACATGTGGTCAATGGTACCTTTAGGAACATTTATTGTGTAGGTGTAAATGTTGGCTCAATGATCACACAAGTGTTTGGTAGATGTGCTTTTCATGGACCATTCTATCCCATCTCTCATTATAACGTTATAGACTAGATTTCCTTTTGATAAAAGAAGAATGATCAAATTATGGATGGACCCTAGTAAAGTCTATCATTTTCTATTGTTTTCAAGAATATATTGTATGTTTTATATACATCGACTGCGGAGTTATGGCACAAGTTGTGCATATCTAAGTCCGAATCGCCCTTCCAACTCTTGGCTCTGAATCGAACAGATGTTGAAATGAGGGAGACGCAAAACCGGTTTCGATCGCAACGTCTGTAAGTCACAAAGGATAAACTTTATTCATCAACATATAAGATAAATTAATGTCTAAAAGCAAAAATAATAATCTCAATGTTTGAACCTAAAACCTCTCTTATAAAATTTGATTTTCTTAACACAAGATGAAAAGAAAATGACTTTGTGTTATAAGCAAACAACTAAATTATGTATGATAATGTTAAATCATTAGGTCTAATATGCAAGCTCTATTGGTTAAATCAAAGATAAAGTTCATGTGATTCCTCTACTCACCCCAAAAGAATACCTTGTTAGTTGTTACATGACTTTTTTTAAAGAATTAGGCATTTTTGTTCGTTCATCATTTTAAAGAAAAAGAAACAAAAACTCATCTCAAGAGATAAATTACGTAACAAAAAATTCACTCACAAGCAAAAACACTAACACATGGAGGATATATAGAGGAAAAGATACAATTTAAAAAATCTTTAGATAAAAAAAAGTAGTCATATTCCGACAGATTTGGATCTTATCCATTTTAACAATCAAACAACCAATAAAATGAAATCTCAAAATTAAATTTTGTAGAATTCTGCGAACCTGTTTACCCTGACCCTGAGTCCCTGATTTCCCTAGAGCCCACTACAGTTGATGAAAAGGAGAAGTTGTTGAATGCTACCCACTAGTTTGTTTTTTTCACATTTGCCCCAAACGTTTTGGTATTTAATTCATTATTAAAATTTGTACTCATTTGGGACATTAATTGGTGTACAGACATATAAATTAATATATTTACTTTATTTAATATTATCTTGTTGTTAAATGGGAACAGTATATTTAGGACAGGAAACTACTTATCACACCTAACACTGTACACATGTCCATAAAGGAGATATTTAAAATAATCTACACGCTATTTATTTAGAAAACAAAAATTAGTAGAGAAAAAAGTGAAAAGAAATTGTATTTACACGCTATTTTATATAAAATTTTGATGCATCTTCAGGAAAAGACCATATTAAGTTGATAAAACTCCACAAGAAACCGGATGTGTATATGAATAGAGTAGGTTTCTCTTTTTTATAACTTTTTTATATATCCGAAGGCTAGAACGCTATCTTCCCGAGTTAATATTGTCATAAGTAGCAGTTCAATTTATAAGACCATAAGTTCGATTATTCTATTATTTATGGAGCTAATGCAACACTGAAGATAGATGATCGTATTTTCTTTGACTTTTTTAGTCATCAGTATGATTATATGACAATCGAAAATATATTGGCATCAACTGCCACGTTGATTAGTATCTCATTTAGCAAATAGTTTATTGTGTACGTTGTTTACTAGTTGATTGATAGTATTTTGACTTAAATATTGAACTTGTATCAAACATTACCACTTACCCTGTACAATTTTAGATACCATTTCTTTCATATTGATACGACTTGTTATTAAGATTCTAAAGCAAATTGTATTTCTATTAATATTTTTCCGATGGTTCGACTCATTTAGTGACGTGCATCCTGAAAATGGAATGAGAAAATAAAAATAATGAAACAAAACAAAATCAATCTAAATGAGCTCAACATCGATTATCCATGAAAAATCGATCCGATGTGAAAAATCTATTAGGTAGCGGTTGGTCATTGGTGGATGGAACTGTTAAAAGAAATACTTTAAATGTAGGATCAGTTTTACATCATTTCCCCAACTAAGATGTGGGATCAGCTTTACATCATTTTCCCAACTAAGATCCAACTTTTTTGCTTTCTATTGTTTCCCACTATTTGTTGTCTTTACTTTTTCTCTGTAAAAGATGTGTATCCCTGCATATTTAAGCAATGGCTCATTTGATGAATAATATATTGAAAAACCATTCTGGAATCTTTTTCTATATCACTTGACATGGTATCAGAGCGGTGTTGAGATTCTAAACCAACTCATCATCTACCAAATGGCAGAAGGTGATAATTCAAATACCGATTTAGCCATACAACTAGCAAATCTTATCAAAAGTTCCCAATCTCAAAACCCCAAATTATTTGACAGCCTACAAATCAACCTCAAACTCAATAGCCAAAACTACACTCTATGGACCCGAATGATTCGGGTCGCTATAGGCGGAAAATCAAAGGCCCTGTTATCACACTTAACCTCAAACCCTCCATATCAGAACGATGGAAGATTCGAGCAGTGGGAACAAGATGATTTGGTCGTTTTTTCGTGGCTAATACAAAACATAGAACCAGTTCTTGCAAGTAACCTGACCGAGTATCCCACAACAAAGTCACTATGGGATGCCTTGGTGGTCACTTACAGCAGCGGGAAAGACAAGCTACAAACTTTCAACCTTCATGTAAAAGCAAACGAAATTAAACAAAATGTTACTTCACTGGAAGACTTCTGGATCACTTTACAGGGGATATGGGGAGAAATCGAAAGAATCGATCCAAATCCCATGAAATGTCCAGAAGATATTCAAACATACACCCGAATCAGGTCTGACAAAAAACTTTTCCAATTTTTAAATGCCATTGATCGGAAATATGATTTTGTTAAACGAGATATCCTCCGATGGGATCCTCTACCAACAGCCGAAGCGGCTTACGCTGCTGTTCGGAAAGAGGCCGCTCACCAAAATATTTTGGGAACCGTTTCAAATGAAACTCAAGGGTTAGCGATGAGACTGCTTACCTCCGATTCCGTTGGTGGTGGATTTGCCTCAAAGGGTATCCGTCGACCGGAACACATCTCAAAAGGCAACCGATTTTAGAAAGAAGATAAAACACACCTAAAGTGCGAGCTCTGCGGGATGATGAAACACACCAAGGAGCAATGCTTCAAGCTTGTCGGGTACCCCGAGTGGTGGATCGACGGGCACAAGAAGGGCAAATCGGTCACCGAAAAAAACGGAGGAGAGAGAGGTAAAGCTTCCGCCGCCGTGGGCAACAGCAATGCCACCATCGACGGCGACGGTAGCCATGGCGGATTCGGAGGCATCGCAGCGGGAATCGTGAGATTAGCTCCACCATCGAACCAAACAGCGGCTGTCCTAAATGGAATCACCTCCGCCGTCGTGAGCAACAGCCGAGCCGCTCCGAACGGCGACGGCGAATCGAGGTTCGGCGATTGGAGAGGCGTGGCTGCGGGATCCCGTGAAGAAGGTGATGACTTCAATGAAAACGCAGGTAACGGGAATGAGGAATTCCCAAAGTTTAACCCTAAACCAATAAAGAACGATTTTGACCCCGGGAAAAAGAAAGTGTCAAAAATTACCCCTGAAGTTTATTCCATGGTTTTTTATATAAAAAAAGGTTTAAGAAATTGCAGAAACGTCCCACAAAATGGAGGAAATGCAAATATAATGTTTTATTATGAAAATATACGAGAAAAAAATTGGATACTTGACAGCGGGGCCACCGACACCATGACTTATGAAATATCGGATCTTATTTCGGTATCCAAACCTCGGAAAGCACATATGCAAACTGCAAATGGTGAAAAAATGGAAGTTAAACAAGGAGGAACAATTGAGATTTCTCCTATGTTAAAACTCTCTAATTGCCTCTATGTTCCATCCCTCTCCCAAAACCTGTTATCAATAAGCCATGTTACAAAAGAACTAAATTGCTCAGTTCTAATGCACCCCAGCTTTTGTATCTTACAGGATATCAGGACGGGGGCGATCATTGGGCGTGGCACTGAGAAACATGGATTGTATTATGTGGATGAGGTGACTCAAAATGGTACTGTGATGATGGCTCATGGAATCACATAAAGAGATGCATGGTTGTGGCACAGAAGATTGGGTCATCCCTCTACGGGTTATTTACATATTCTATTTCCTAAATTGTTCCCTTCAAAAAATTTACCGTTGTGTGAAACATGTGTGTTAGCCAAAAGCCATAGACAAACATTCAAACCAAAAAACACCAGGGTTGATGTTCCTTTCTCTCTAATTCATTCAGATGTATGGGGTCCATCACCAATCATTGGAGGACAAAACCTTCGTTTTTTTTTTGTGTTGTTTGTTGATGACTGCACTCGTATGACATGGATTTATTTCATAAAAAATAAATCTGAAGTTCTTGACAAATTCGTTATGTTTCATACCATGATTCAAACCCAATTTCAAAAAAATATCCAGATTTTTCGATCTGACAATGGAGGGGAATTCGTTAACACCTCTATGAAACAATTTTTTCAATCAAAAGGAATAATTCACCAAACTACATGCCCACATACACCAGAACAAAATGGTGTTGCTGTAAGAAAAAACCGTTTTTTGTTAGAAATTGTCACACCCTCAAACCGTATTGGCGGAATAGTTCAAGGGTGGATGACTTCATGAACAATATCATAACAAAGTTGAATAATAGTGATTCCAAGCAAACAACCATCATTAAGTAATTGCAAATGTTACATTGTTTAAAAAGTGGCATGTTTCAAATACAATTACAATGATATCAAAATAAACCAAAAATGACGTCGTAACGTCCCTTCGAATAGCGCTGGAAAATTACCTTATCAATTTCCTGAGAATACAAGTAGTTGAAAAAGTGTCAACAATTAAGTTGGTGAGTTCATAAGATTTTTGTATAAGAAATGTCATTTGTTTGTAAACGATAGTGTTGATAACCAAGAAAATCCAATATTTTCTAATAAAATGTTCCAAGTCTTTAAATCCCAAAGACTAAAATGTAGTATGTAAACTGTAGTGTACTTTCTTTGAAATGTGTGTTTCCACGTAAACAATTTCTAGAAATATTAAGTTGATTACTTTCCCATGTGAGATACCATATAACCATACTGTGACTAGTTGGCCTGCTGCGACGTTCTTCAGGCGTCGGAATGTTAGACATTTGGACACCTCAGACCTGCCGGTCAAGCTGTAGCTAGCAGCTCAGGTGCGGGGTTGTCAAGCCCCGTATAGATCTATACTCAAATATCGCGCTCTCTTACCGAGACTCTGGTTATATAAATGTTCAGGACTTATAGTAGGTACTTATAAAAGTACTGTGAAGATTCATCTCACAAAAATGTATGTATTCCAATCAACTTGTTTACATACGATTTGTATATAAAAACTCTTGTAATCGTCCATTATCATTTTTCCCATGATAATATAGTAAAGTATAATAATTTTATATTTTTATATAATTATTTTTGTCATGTTTAAATATCATAATAACCTTTTGTTCATAAACTATTCCAATAATAGTCTATTTTTGTAATTGCGTCGTAATAACCTTATTTTTACGAATGATAGCGAAATAACTTGTTCAAAGATTATAAATATTATCTTTTGAGATATTTCTCACAAAAATAGTGTAATATCTTGATTATAACCATTTTTGCTAGAAAATAGTGCCTTTATTTATAAAAACGTAGTTTTTACTAGTTGTCGTTTTTATAACGTTTTTATCCAAGATCTGGTATTTTTGTACACTTTATTTGTAGTTTAGTAACTTTTATACAAGCACATTATGTATCATTATGAACATCTTACAAAGATCTATCCATATTTCATGTCAAAGGTATTTTTACTCAAATACTAACTTTATAAACTTGTGTAAATCAACATATATATCATTTAAACACATATAAACTTGAAATAAACAACATATATAGTTAAAGAACTTGTATTCTCCCCCAAAAAGGTTTGAAAAGATGAAAATGAGGGGTATGAACTCACCTTGAGTGTGGATCTTAAGATTCCTTGGAAGAAGATTGAAGATTTTGGTTCTAAGACCCGGAGGACCCTTGGACAAAGCTATTATCCAATGGATTTTCGTGAGTATGTGTGTGTAAAAGAGTAAATGGAAGTATTTAGAATTTAAATCACTAGATGATCATAACTTACCAAGGATACTTGCAAGATCTTTGAAGATGATGAAGTTTGGAGCTCAAAGTCCATTGGATCAATCTAATATCCAATGGATTTTGATGGAAATTAGTGTGTGTAAAAGGTGTAAAACTTATGTTATGTTGTTTAGAATCAAAAGATGAGTGGAACTTACTACTTAAACTTGTGAAAGAAGCTTGAAACGGAAGCTTGAAGATGGTGATGATGATGGTGGTTTGAGGCCGAGAGCAAGGAGGAAGAGAGGAGAAAAGAGAGTGGTGAAATGTGCTAGTTCCAAATGAATGTCATGTTTAGTTCCTTGGAAGTGTAAGCCTTGATTTTTCTTATTATTAAATTCTAATCTTTTAAGGCCTAGGATTATAAAACTAAAAAGAAAGATTTTGGTGTGATGGCATGTCCCCCCATGGGGCTGCCGACTTGGGGAGGGGGGTGGGGTGGGGTGGTGTGGTTTTTATAAAAATAGCAATGTAGTTATAAAAATGTGTGATTTTTATAAAATAGTAAGACGTTTTAGTGAAATTTTATGCGTTTATGATGAAACGAAGTTCTAAATAATTATTTTGTATAAAAACATTGCCAAACATTTATTTTGTTTGAAACATAACTCGTTGGGTGCCGGAATACGCGTTTAAGCGCAGTATTCTTCCGATTTCGCGATTTTCGGCATTTTACCGGAAATTGCATTTAGCTTTGGAATTAAATACTAGATACTATTACGTTACTTATCATATGAATTGTTATTTCATATTTGATGTTTAAGGCACCTCATTTTGTAATTTGAGTCCAAACCCTGTGTACATTTATCCGTTCACAGCGGTTTAATCGTTGTAACTTCTACATACGAACTCCGTTTTTGATGTTCTATATATCCACAGGTTCATATTTACGAGTAGATCATTTTATGAATATTATTATTCTCAAAATAATAATTGTACGATTATCGATTTTTTACGCTACAGTAGCCTGCTGTCCGTATTTTCGACTTTTAATCGATAATTGTTTTGATTTAGCATACGTAATACTATAATATTAATAATTCATCGCAAAAGTTATGGAAAATAACTTTTCAACATATAAATTAACGTACGTTTCGTTTGACTACAGTTGACTTTAGTTGACCAAAATTTACAATTGTCACATCATCTACCCGTTAGAGAGAATTTCGTCCCGAAATTTAACTCTTGAGTGGATCCTCAAGGGTTTGGGAAGAGATGTGGATATTTCTGCTTCATCTGATCTTCGCGCTCCCAAGTAAATTCTGGTCCGCGCTTGGCACTCCAACGGACCTTAACTATCGGTATGCGGCTCTGTTTCGTCCTCTTGATTTCTCTGTCCATGATCTCTACGGGTTCTTCCACAAAATGAAGGTTCTCGTTCACTTCGATTTCGTCAAGCGAGATGATAAGGGTTTCATCGGACAGGCATTTCTTTAAGTTGGATACGTGAAAGGTGGGATGGACGTTGCTGAGCTCCTACGGTAATCGAAGTTTGTAGGCTACTGGGCCGATCCTAGCTGTGACACCCCAATTCTACTGTTTTCAAATACTATGGTTTTTCGTATAAATACATGAACACAAAAATACAGTTTATCAAAAACCGATAATTTACATTTTTAAAACTGTGGGTGTTACAAATCCATACCAAATCTAACCATAGTAAGCAAGAAGAGGATTAAACCTTGCGTCCAATTTAGGAGCTAACTCAAGCTCCACTCCAGCTAAACTTCATCTCATTTATAGCAACTTATGTTAACCTGGAATACATGGCAAAACATAGAATACGTAAGACAATAATGTTTTGTGAGTTACATGAGTTTTAGACTCAAACTTTTAATTTCTTTTCCAACCTTTTTATAAAACTTATAACATAAAACATCTTTCAAAGTTTTATAATAATATCATACAATAGCTCTTTACTTTTCAAAATCATCACATATCATACCTTGCAAAAATATATTCTTTCCAAACTTTATAATAGCAATATACTATAACTTTTTACTTCTAAAAAAATCATTTAATGACATAATTTACAAAAATAGCATCTTTCTTACTTTCTTTGACTGGTTTTATAAGCTTGCTGGATTTTTATACTTAGGGCTTTAATCATTATAAGTGATACCCCAAGTCTCTATGGCTAGAAAGAACGGACCAATCCTCACCATAGAAGTGCTGAGGCGATCTACTTCGCGATGGGGCTTGTCCCCAGTAGACCCCTTACCTAACCCGGGAAGGTTGGAACATAGTTCCCTTAATAACGCTGCTTGCTACAATTACCAGTCATACAAAACATTTTCTGCTTGCTTGAACATTACTTACATACATATAACTTGTGGCTAAGTGCCAAACTTCATTACTTTCTGTCTTTATGGCTAGATGCCAAATTTATAACTTTCATCACATATGTAAAATATGTTTTTATAACATTCTAAGCTTTATACCAAATCATACTTTCCAACATCTTATGACTATATGCCATTCATATTTGAAAACATATATAACTTGTAATCGAAATATACCTTCACATAATTGGTTCATAGATTAACATACTTTCACTCAATTGACTCATAAGCCAATATATACTTTCACTTAATTTGACTTATAGTTCAAAACATAGCTTCAATTATAGCATTATACTTTCACAAATAAGTTAGAAATAAAACTCTTGCATATAATTTCACATATAAGATTTTATAAGAAATCTTGAAAATACTTACTTGCCATGTACCCCAGAATGGGTAAAAATACTGCATGTACTCACCTCACGTATTGCTAGAAAATTGGCTACACGTTCCTTGTATTTATACTCTTTTGATCCATTAGTCACTTGGCATGGACCTATATTTAACATGTTATACATTAACATTAATGCTAACTGATTCTATAACTCATTAGAGTCCTTATAATACTATCTTGGGTCATAACAAGTCTATAACTTTTAAATGACCAACTTTAGTTAAGTTGTATTTTATACGTATTTTGCTACAGTACCCTCGGGGGGTCGTATTTCGATTCCGACAATTTTTCATGAAGTTTCACAACATATTAGACCTATGTTTAAAATTTGAGGTCAAACGGACAAGTATTGAAGCAAATCTCAAAATCAATTTGGGCTTGGCAGGAGACTAGAAGAAAAGCTGCAATTTCACTCTGCCGCAGGGGCGCACCGCGCCCAGGTGAGGGGCGCACCGCGCCAGGTGAGCAGCAGTCCAGAATCTCCCGATTTTTATGCTACAAATTTCCATTTTCCCTTATTAAGCCCTTAATTCACGTCTTAATCCCTAGGGTTTGTTCCAAGACCAAAACCATTCATTTAATTCATGTTTTTAACCATAAAAATCATAGATTTTGATTACTTTTCCAAACATTTCCGTTTTTGCATTTTTGATCCAAAAACCGAATTTGTTCGAAATAAATCACTTCTACTGCTTTATTTTAACAACTACCACATATGGAACTCATTAAAACCTCTTAGAATTAATTTGATCAAGAAAAATTGATTTCTAAAGCTTTTGAACAAAATTCCAATTTTTCAACAATAGCAACATACTTTGAGGATTTTAAGATATGTTCTTAATACTTGACTTAATTGGTTTAGGGTCATTTCCAGGCCCTAAATACCAACTTGTACTAAATTTTAAGCTTCAAAATCATCAAATCATCTTTATAAATTTGGAAATTCTTCCGAAAACACCATTTTTCACCAAAAACCATTGTATTGAATTTTCAAGCTTAAGAACTGATTTCTTACTTCTTTTATGTCATATTTGACTTAACAAAACTATTAGAACTATATGAAATCAGTTTCAACTCATTAACCCATTTCTAGGGTTCTTGAGCTAAAAACCCATTTCATCATTTTTGGCATTAAATCTTCAATTCCATTGAATTACTTGTTAATACAAGTTTCTTTCATCATTTCTAACATATTAGATTAATTAAAACCATCTGAACTTTCAAACCCGTGACTTATTGCTCTTGGAACAAAATCATCATTTCTTGATTTTCAACATGTTCAAGGGTTAGAACATGTTTACTTGATGATTTTGAGCAAGATGGTTTAGATAATTTCACTGGAACCGTGACCTCTAGAAAAATCAGAAATCAAGTGCACGATTCCCGTTCAAGTCTTGGATGAAATAAGCTTAGAACATGAAGTTCTTACCTTGTTTGCTTGGAAACCCTCAATTCTAACTTCAATTTCTTGCAAAGATTTCCAGAATTCCTTCTCTTCTCCGATGCTCTCTCGCTCTCTCCCGTAGTCTCTAGACCCTCTTCAGATTTTATGATCATTAATGAGATATTTTCTCATTTTTATATTTTCCATATTTACAGTTTTAGTCACTGGCTTTCATTTCTTGCACTTTGGCCACCAAAAATCAAATCTTATTACATATAACTTAGTTTCTTACATTTTTGGTCCAAAAACCAAAATATACTTTCATAATAAATCTTATACATGGGCAAATGACCAAATTACCCCTTTATGGTAAAATGACCAAATTACCCTCTTTTACTAGAATTAACTTTCAAATACTTATCACCATTATTTGGTGTCAAAATTTTATTTCATTACATATAAACTCCAAAAATCATATTTTCCTTACTTAAAAGTCATTTGGATGTCAAATGACTATTTTGCCCTTTTCTCAACATCTTTCTCCAAATTTTTGGTATTTTACCACATTTCTAAGTAATTTATTTTAAAACTTTCAAAATATTTTTGGTCTTTTCTTTACGTATTTTCTCGAATATGAATTCGAGATTTTTGGGTCGTTACAACTACCTCCCCCTTATTGGGATTCCGTCCTCGGAATCATCGCACAATTACTAAAAGGAAATCACTTCCCCCTCCTTTTCAAACGTTTTCCGCCAAAGTTGGTTTCTAGTAGATACTTTTTTTTTACCAACATATAATCATATTCTTCATTATTTTATCTTTTAATCTTTTCTTCTTTGGTTGTTTTTGATTCTTTAATCAGCTCTTAGCAGTTCCTGCTTTCAATCCTTTGTAGAGGATTAACATAATCTCTTTAAAACTTTATATCTTCCCAGTTAACCAAATATCATTTTGGTCATTTTATCTGTTTTCTCAATCTTTTAGTTATTCATTCATATTTCATACTCTACATTCTAGTTACTTTCCTTTTTACCTCATTTCATTCATATACAATCTCTTGTAAACTTATTTTACAAAATAGTTTCATACTTCAATACTTTTTATCATAAATAGCAATCTACTTTATAATTCTTCTCATATCTTTACTAAAGCATGTGAGATTATACTCACAGCATTCTTTATTTATAAAGATTCCAAATACCATTTAACATAATTATATATGTTTCGTATTTATATAAATTCATAATTACACAAAATCTTTTCCTTGTATAAATTTTGTCCTTCAATGGACATTTTACTTAAGCAATCTTTTCATTTTCACTTAATATTGCTTAATTATTTTCACTCTTCTCTTCTTCTCATTCCTTTACTCATTCGTTACTTCCTAGATAATCCACTGTTATTTCTTCTTTACAGAAGTTTTACAACATCTTATTTTATTTTTCTTACATTTGTTTTTAAATCTTATAAACTTCAGTTTATTCTTCTTTATAAAGGATGTATTTTCCTCCTTCTTGTTACACTTCACATTTTTACTTTTCTGATTGGGACAGAATCTGTCGAATCATCATATTATTCATGAGAATCTACTTATCTCGTTCCAAATGTGTTGAAACGATATACCGCTTTTTATTTTAACAATTAGACATCATTAACTTTCTTTTTATGTATAATACACCATACTTAACCTTATAAACTTGTACAGTTTTACTGTTGAAGTTGATCTATTATTTCAGTCAACTTCCTTCTCAATTCACACCTTTAAGGAAAATCATTTCTATTACATTTTTCATCTTCTTATGTATTCCATATACCCTTCTCATATTATTATTTACGTTTTAGTATTTTTTTGCCAATTCTTATTTCTCACATTGTGCTTAGTTTAGCACCTGGTCTTCTGCTTACTCTTTCCTCACTGTATCTAAATTGTTTACTATGCTTGATTCGAAAGTTGTTTTTCTTCAATTCACTTATGGGACTTCATACATGTCGCATACGATAATTCACATTCCCATACTTACTTCACTTTTCATAATATTATTATCTTGTGGTGTATTTATGTTTTACAAACCACATTCATTAACTTCTTGACATATTCTTACAAGTTCTCAGTTGCATAATACACACACACACACACACACACACACACATATATATATATATATATATATATATATATATATATATATATATATATATATATATATATATATATATATATATATATATATATATATACTTGGTTCTCTTTTGGTTTAGAAATTCAACTAAGAATTTTTAACATTTTCGTCCCATGACGAATTCTTGACATAACCCTCAATCACGATTACCTCTCGTTACTCTTTACTTTTACATCTTTTATCATATCTGTTATGTGTTATAAGGCTACATGCCTAACACATTATGCTATTCTTTCGTTTAAACTCCACTTCTTTGCACTATATATTTCTTTACAACATTATATATTTCATATACAACTTACTTCTTATGTATCTTTAGGTGATACATAAATGCCACTTATTTTCTCGTCATCTTTCATTCTTTTGGTATATCGAGGCATTATGCCCAATACATTATTTTACTATTTTGCTTTATACCTTATAGTATTCTAATTAGAATACTATTTCATAACCACTTTTATACTTTTTATAAGTTCTAAAACTTACTCATTCACTTATATGTATAAACACGTATAACCATATATACATTTCTTTGTATTTCATGGCTACTAGCCATGTACTGACCATTTCTCACAATCTTTGGATTCCTTTACCCATCATTTCTATTCGGAAGTAGTAACTTCCTGTCTGTTTACTATCATTCTTATATTATCTTTAATTCTTCGTTCACTACTTGTTTAGATATTTATTCTTTTTCTTTACTTCATATCATTTATGACCTTTAGTCATTTTGCTCACATGCTTTTGATTTTTTTTCCATTACCATACATCATTATACTCTTTCATTACTGGTATTACCTCTTTTATTTCATTCATTTGGTTGTGGAATTTATTTCCTCATAACCAATATTTTATCGTCATTTTCTTTAAAGTCTTTCATTATATTCTTCTAATTATCCTCATCATTTGTTTCATCTTTTATTTCTTGCCTAACATTTATTTAGGCATTCAACCTTTAATTCTCACTTCATGTTTATTTAATCACATTACAACAATGCAATTTACTTTAAATATCATAATCTTTGACAATTTCTCATACATCATTCTTTCCCCCCATTTGGGTATTTTATTTTACTTTTATTACTCATTATAACATTGTACTATTAATACACTCCACTTATAATTTCATTCTTCCTGTCAAAGTCTTACAACTTTTATATAGATAATCAATACCCATAATTCCTTTTTAGGTTGCTCTTATACATACTTCCTCTCGTCTCGACAGGCACATAATTTAATGTCTTTCAATCTGTCTAAGAAATATTAATTATCACATCATTTCTTTTACTTTACCATACTAAGTGGTATATATCCACTGCATTAATTTTTATTACTTATAGTCTTTCTTGTTCTTGTTACATAGGCATACAATTCCTATGTTTTTCTTACTACCCTATTCAAGACCTTACCCACCAGAGTACCATAATTCCTTTGCGATTCCACCAGCCTCAATACATATCCTGTGATTATGATAATACGGGCCCATATTACCATAACCACCTATACATATTGATTCTGTTGTTACCACAAGGTTTCATGGGACACTGGTTCTTTTAACATATAGCACCATTATAAATACATGGTGTTCAATACTGAAAATATTTCTATTTTATAACATAGCCTTTAATAAATATAGACAGTTACGGAAAATATCTTATAATTTTCCTAACGGTCAAATTTTTACTCACTTTAAACGTTAGCTTAACACTTCTTAGTGTTATATATCTACATATTTTACATAATGCATAATGTCTTAATCATTTAAGACATCATATAACATACTTTCATAAACTAACATTTTTATAGCATGAGTTTAAGCCTAGGAGTGGAACAAGCCAATCCTAATTCGCTTAAACTATGGCTCTGATACCAACTTGTGACACCCCAATTCTACTGTTTTCAAATACTATGGTTTTTCGTATAAATACATGAACACAAAAATACGGTTTATCAAAAACCGATAATTTACATTTTTAAAACTGTGGGTGTTACAAATCCATACCAAATCTAACCATAGTAAGCAAGAAAAGGATTAAACCTTGCGTCCAATTTGGGAGCTAACTCAAGCTCCACTCCAGCTAAACTTCATCTCATTTATAGCAACTTATGTTAACCTGGAATACATGGCAAAACATAGAATACGTAAGACAATAATGTCTCGTGAGTTACATGAGTTTTAGACTCAAACTTTTAATTTCTTTTCCAACCTTTTTATAAAACTTATAACATAAAACATCTTTCAAAGTTTTATAATAATATCATACCATAGCTCTTTACTTTTCAAAATCATCACATATCATACCTTGCAAAAATATCTTCTTTCCAAACTTTATAATAGCAATATATTATAACTTTTTACTTCTAAAAAAATCATTTAATGACATAATTTACAAAAATAGCATCTTTCTTACTTTCTTTGACTGGTTTTATAAGCTTGCTGTATTTTTATACTTAGGGCTTTAATCACTATAAGTGATACCCCAAGTCTCTATGGCTAGAAAGAACGGACCAATCCTCACCATAGAAGTGCTGAGGCGATCTACTTCGCGATGGGGCTTGTCCCCAGTAGACCCCTTACCTAACCCGGGAAGGTTGGAACATAGTTCCCTTACTAACGCTGCTTGCTACAATTACCAGTCATACAAAACATTTTCTGCTTGCTTGAACATTACTTACATACATATAACTTGTGGCTAAGTGCCAAACTTCATTACTTTCTGTCTTTATGGCTAGATGCCAAATTTATAACTTTCATCACATATGTAAAATATGTTTTTATAACATTCTAAGCTTTATACCAAATCATACTTTCCAACATCTTATGACTATATGCCATTCATATTTGAAAACATATATAACTTGTAATCGAAATATACCTTCACATAATTGGTTCATAGATTAACATACTTTCACTCAATTGACTCATAAGCCAATATATACTTTCACTTAATTTGACTTATAGTTTAAAACATAGCTTCAATTATAGCATTATACTTTCACAAATAAGTTAGAAATAAAACTCTTGCATATAATTTCACATATAAGATTTTATAAGAAATCTTGAAAATACTTACTTGCCATGTACCCCAGAATGGGTAAAAATACTGCATGTACTCACCTCACGTATTGCTAGAAAATTGGCTACACGTTCCTTGTATTTATACTCTTTTGATCCATTAGTCACTTGGCATGGACCTATATTTAACATGTTATACATTAACATTAATGCTAACTGATTCTATAACTCATTAGAGTCCTTATAATACTATCTTGGGTCATAACAAGTCTATAACTTTTAAATGACCAACTTTAGTTAAGTTGTATTTTATACGTATTTTGCTACAGTACCTTCGGGGGGTCGTATTTCGATTCCGACAATTTTTCATGAAGTTTCACAACATATTAGACCTATGTTTAAAATTTGAGGTCAAACGGACAAGTATTGAAGCAAATCTCAAAATCAATTTGGGCTTGGCAGGAGACTAGAAGAAAAACTGCAATTTCACTCTGCCGCAGGGGCGCACCGCGCCCAGGTGAGGGGCGCACCGCGCCAGGTGAGCAGCAGTCCAGAATCTCCCGATTTTTATGCTACAAATTTCCATTTTCCCTTATTAAGCCCTTAATTCACGTCTTAATCCCTAGGGTTTGTTCCAAGACCAAAACGATTCATTTAATTCATGTTTTTAACCATAAAAATCATAGATTTTGATTACTTTTCCAAACATTCCCGTTTTTGCATTTTTGATCCAAAAACCGAATTTGTTCGAAATAAATCACTTCTACTGCTTTATTTTAACAACTACCACATATGGAACTCATTAAAACCTAACGTGCACGCAGAGGTCATCATGCGGTCAAAAATAAGAAATAACCTAACATTCACTAGTATAGTGGAGTCAGGGTCGATCCACAGGAGCTACGTGGTCAGCCTAGATGAGAGATTACCAACTGATAGTGTCACGGCTATAGTCGGAGGAATTAATTTCTATCTGTCTACCTCAAAGCAATATTCAAACACCCAAGCCAAGCTTAGCTATGTCCAAATAACCTAGTTACTTTCTGAACTCAGAAGTGCATCTCTGAATCAGGAGCAATTGAAGGCATTCAAACTAGCAAAACCGAGCATAACATAAACTAGCTAATAACTAACAGTCCTATGAGACAGTTAATAGCCAAGGTTTAATGCCTAACCTAACCAAGTTAGCCACTGTTTTCAGCAAGGAAAAACAGTCCCAACCAAGTCACAAACAAGCTCAATCACAATTAAACAACCAAATAACAAACTAACAACCAAAACACCGAAAAACCAATATTCAATGTGACCGAATGATTGCATTCACCAAATCCAATATCCAAATACAAAATCAGTAACCAAAATGCTACTAAAACAGAACCCTAAGCCTGAGATCAATGGTTGTCACACCCAAAGACTCAACTCAAAGCTTACAAATGTTTAACTAAAATGAAATAAAAATCTAAAACGTGAAAATACCAAATATGAGCTTGCTGAAATGAATCCTCGAGTCAAAGAGCTTCTAGGTCGATGTTTACACCAAGTCTTTGCTCCCGTTTTCGGCCGGAAATGCCTCTATTTATAGTTGCAAATTTCCCGTGACCGCGCCGCGCAAATGTGAAATCCGCGGCGCGCGTACTTATCCGTTCCCCGTTTTTTCGTCATTTAAATGTGTTCCACCGCCTTACATCCGCGTCGCGCAAGTCCAAAACCCGCGGCGCGCGTGCGTCTTCTCTTGATTTTTCATTCTTTCCATACTTTTTCCTTTTTGTACACTTTTAGTCCCTGTTTCTGTTCTTTTTCTCCAGACAAGTCCTGACACGAAAAGTGAGAATACCCATGCATATATGATATAATTTTACCAAGAACAGGGCTCAACAACGCCTAAAATACTTGATATCACTAGGCGTTGTCAAACACCCCACACTTGTGCCTTGCTTGTCCCCAAGCAAGAGAGTTTTTAACAAATTGTAATAGAGACTCGAACAGTTTTTGAATGTGTTTAGTTTCAAAGCTTATTGCTCTTCGAGTTAGAATGGAATAGTTTGTGAAAACATAATTGAGTTGTTCTTTGGAATTCATGGCTTTCTAGAGAACCCTTGACTACAAACTTTCTGTCCACAATGAAGTGTACTTACTCATTCAGATTCTAAAGGCCATTAAGGAATCGTCCATGACTTTCGATGTTGTCCGTGTAGCGAGCTTTCAGAAATACCATCCCAGACCAGACGATCTTAGGTGGTAAGGTGCATAAGGCCCACCCATTTTAGACCTACCGGCTCGAACAACAAAGGCCACAGATTGACATTTCCTTCCTAAATTCCAATTCTAAAACGGCTCAATCTTCTAAACTCGTAAAACTCAACTTATTTGACTAACTAATAGCATGATCACTACTAAACAGTATTTCTTGAAAAATACTGATGCTATCACAATTACAAACCCTTCATTTCAAAATTGCAATTCATTAAAATTTTTTTGAAAAATATTGCTAAAAATTGAAAAATTGATCAGTTCTGCAAAAATTTCAAAAATATCTCTTTTGACCGTCCACACCCCACACTTAAAACCGTACAACGTCCCCGTTGTACAAAAAATTAGTTTCAAAACAAGGGAGAAAGAGTTACCCCTTTTTGGACGATGGACTGCTTGGTGCTCAATATCACAGGTATAATGCATACAAAAAGATCCTCGATTCATCTGCTGGAGTTGTAGCGCTACAGTAGGACACGCCAGTGGTCAAGACAAGTGGAGGGGCACGGTGACCCCACACTTATCTGAGACAACTCCCTCTCAATTTGATATATCATGCATCACTTAACAAATAAATTAAAACACACATGACAGAAAAAAATAATATACAGATAGATGTGTCATAAGTTTATACATAGATCCCAAAAATAAAAAGAAAGAAAGAAAAAGAAAAAGAAACATCAATCACTACCCGGTGGCCTAGAGGGTCCAGCCTCGTGATCGTGGGCCCTGGCTGGGAATGGTCGGGGGCGCTGACCTTGCGCAGATGCAGTCTGAATAAGTACCTCCCCAATCCACTCGAGCTGGTCCAAGACTCTCGTGAGCTGGCCCTCAATCTGCGTGACTCTGGCCTCCAGCCGGCTGAGGGCTGACGAGTCATCCGGCTGTGGCTGCGGCGCTGGTGCTGGTGGCTCTGGCCTCCGGCGTCTCCTGCCGGGCTGGGCGTATGCAGGCTGAGGTGCCTGAGGAGGCTCGATCGGAGCCCGAATGTACTGCCCTGGTCGCTGCTGCTCAATGAGCAACATCCTCTCCAAAGTGCGTGCTGGCGTGCGCGATGGAGGCAGAGCAGTCAGAGAGGCAGCTACTGGGGCAGTAAGAATGCCATAGGAACGGGCCAGGCGGGTAATGAAGTACCCCCTGGCTAAAGGGCTGCTGGAGGAGGCGCCGGTCGCGTGGGTGGAGAAGGCAATCGCGAGGGCAAAGGGAAGATGAAGGAATCGGGACAGGTCGAGGAGAACCCACAAGAATGTCATATCATCGCCCGACACCTTCTCGCCCCCCTCCCGATGCATGATGGAGGTGGAGACGATACGGTGCATGAGGCGGTGAAGAGGATCACGCAAGTGTCTCTCCCTCGAGGCCCCTGCCTCATACCTGACGTTGGACAGCGGTGCCCAAACCTCCATATTGGGGGGGCGCTCCGGCTCCCCCTGAATGCATGACCCGAAGAACCGGGTGAAGAAACGGTGCTGGAGGTCCGCTGGCGTGTAGATGCCTGTGCGCCTCCCGAACTCCCGGAGGTTGCACTCCCGGTGCACACCCCCCAAGCGAAAACGTACCATCCTGGAGCGCGGGTCTCCCGCCCTGGGAGCGAAATGGACAGTGGAGATAAACTCCAGTAGCAGCTCCGTATAGACCACGTCCTCGTCCGTGGCCATGATCCTGTCCCAGCCACGGCATGTGAATGATGCCTCCTCGTGGGTCCAGGTGCGATGTAAGAATGGCTCAATCGCCTCCCAGAGCCCAGCATCCCTCAGGATGTCTCGATCTATAACCGTCGCCTCAAGGACCCGGCGATGAATCAAAGCGTCCCTCCGCGAGGTATACTCCACCGAAGAGTCAAGCTCTGCGGGAAACTGAAGAAAAGCATGGTCTCGTCTGAACATCATCTGCAAAAGAAAAATGTAGCCACAAAACAAAAATTTTTGCAAAATCAGTCCTTTTTCTTCCCTACCGAACCGCGGCGCGGCCCAAGAGCAAGGGCGCGGCGCGGCGTACGCCTGTTTGCAAACCCGGGATCAAATCCCCATTTTAACCTGCTAAATCTCAATTCAATGATACCACAAGGTAGTCTAGGTTCCGATTAACTCATCTAGGGTGTCCATTTGGCAAAACAAACACCCTACGGGCTAGCATTAGTGATTCTAAGTTTTTGAACTTTTTGGACTAAACCCTAAAATTAACTACCTAATAACTAGTTTAAACAGCTAATAGATAGTTAAAAGAGTGTACCTTGGTAGTAGCAACACAATAAGCAAGAAAAAATGCGAAAAATTTTTGATCACCAGAGCTCCGAGTCGTGTGATTTGAGTTGTGAGCCGCGGCTCACCGGTTAAAGGCGAAAACCGTCTGATCGTTTCCCGCGGCGCGCGTGTCGCCAATTCAACCTCTGCGCATCGGGTTGAGTTCCGACCCCGCGTCGCGTAATGCAAATATCCGCGGCGCGGTCTTGAAAATTTCAAAACCTTTTCACACGACCCCACACTTGCTTCAAACCACTAATTCCTGCAAACGATTGATGTATTTTCTAAATTAATCCTAAGAACAATAAAACCTACTTATGACACGATGGGTTGCCTCCCAACAAGCGCTAAGTTTAACGTCTTCAGCCAGACGTTCTGCTTCTAAGTTGACCCTTATTCTTCTTCTTCTTGGCCTCTTGATGACATTTGCTGATATTCCGGCATGAAATTATTGGCCATCATCGTCATAAGGGATGTGAGTTGGGTCATCCGATCACTCACACCACTGATCCATTGTTGTTGAGATTTTAATAGCTCGAAAACATTCGCCTCACGTTTTCTGGATTCTCTTTCATATTGCTGATGCCTCGCTTCCATCATTTCTATCATTTCCAGCAGTTGTTCCTTGTCGATGGCGGACAGCGGGTGGTTTTTGGTTTCCTTTAAAATTTCTTCCTTTCCACCTTCCCCCGTACGTGTCCATATCTTTTCTTTACTTCTGGTTCCTGGATCCATTAACGTTTTTCTGTCTGCTGGTTTGCCGTTATCTTCCGAAGGTAACGAAATTGGGTTCCCAAACATATTCAATCTCCTTTTCCTGGTCCCGAAGAAAATATCCATGTCTCCAGTCTTGCAGTCGATCACTGAGCCAGCAGTAGCTAGGAATGGCCGTCCTAAGATAAGCGCAGGCGCATCATCCGGACTTTCATATTCTATCACCAGAAAATCCACGGGGTAGAAAAAGTCGCCAACTTTGACTATGACATTGGTTAGCTTTCCCCTAGATACCTTAGTTGATTGGTCAGCCAATTGCAGTACAACTTCAGCTGGCTCGATTTCTTCATTCTTGTATTTGTCATACAGATATCCTGGCAAGATGTTAACACTTGCTCCCAAATCCAGTAAGGTGTTTCGAATAACCACGTCCCCTACGGTTGTAGTGATCAATGGTGATCCGGGGTCCTTCTCCTTCTTGGGTAGTGTTCCTAATAATGCCTCGCTAGCCCTCACAGTCAATCTCACCGTTTTTGGCGTAGGTGCTTTGTTCTTCCCATTTTGTTTGCACATTTCTTGTAAAATCCTGGTGTCCTCGGGGGCATCCTTAAGCTCATCCCATAGGGGCTGATTCATTAAGGGTCCCGTTGATCTAGTTGCTTCCTGCTTCTTCTTTTCTTTCTTATTCTTCTTCTTTTGCTTAATCCCTGCAATGGTTGTTTGCTCTTCCTTTTGGACCTTTTCATCTATTTTGGGTTGAGTGCCATTCTCAACTGGAACTCCTCCTTCTTCACCTTCCTCGCTCTTTAAAGCCTTTCCTTCTTCCTCTGGTTCCACTTCATTCCCTACCTCGAACAAATCCTCCAGAGTAACCTTTCGCCATCCTGATTCAACAGTATTGACTTGTTCCTTCCCAGGACGTTGGTTATGAGTAGGATTGACTTCAGTAGCACTAGGTAATTTGCCATTATCTCTCTTCTGTTGGTCTGCAGCCATTTGACCTATTTGTCTTTCCATATTTGCGATGGCCTTTGCGTTCGCCTGAGATTGTTGTTGTGTTGCTGTGACCATATCATACATCTTTGATATCATCTCTTCTTGGGTCCCTGGAGCATTGTTGGTAGCGTTGGTGGGTCCCCTGTTGTTGTTGTTGTTGTTGTTTCCATTGTTTGCTGGCTGCTGGTTTCTAGGCTGACTATTCGATTGGTTCTGATAATTGTTCTGCCTGAAATTTTGTTGTTGTCCTTGGTTGTATGGCCTGTAAGGTCGTCCATTATTGTGTTGACCTTGACCCTGGCCATAAACTTGATTAGCTTCCTGCATCCTAGATCCTTCTTGGCTTTCTTGTGACGAATTTGGCGGTCCATTTTGTAATGTTGCCATAAGTCTATCAAACTTTCTGTTCAATTCACTAATTTCCTTTTTCACTTCCTTTTTCCAATCAGCGTCAACCCCTACTGCTGCCGCCGTACTTGTAGTCTTCCTGGTGGAGAAGTTTGCTTTTGAGCCATTACTTAACTGCTCCAAAAATCTCCAAGCTTCTTCTGGATCTTGCCACATAAATGTCCCACTGGAGGAGGCATTTATCATGGCTTGGTGTGTTTCGCTAACTCCCTCGAAAAATAATTTGACCAATTGCCATCTGGGGATCTCATGATGTGGACAGGATCGCAGCAGCTCCTTCAATCTGTCAAAAGCTTCATGAAAAGCCTCTCCAGGCTTTTGCTGAAAATCCTGAATAACTCTTCTGATTTCAGTTGTTTTGCTCGCTGGGTAAAATTCTTGAAGGAACTTCGCCTTGAGTTGATCCCACGTAGCGATACTGTTTGATGGTAAGGATGTAAACCAATACTTGGCTTTATCCTTGAGAGTGAACGGGAACAGTCTAAGCCTAAAAATATTTCTATTTGTGTTTCTGGGATTGTTAGCATTAGCGATCGCTAAGAATTCATACAAATGATTATAGGGATCATCCTGCTTATATCCTCTGAATTCTGGTAATATTCCTAATAACTGGGGTCTGATCTCTACCTGCGAATCTATGTTATCAGGAATATAGATCGGCGACGAGTCATCATATTCCCGCGGTTGGAAATGTGATGCAACCGATTGCCGTCTCGGTTGTGCAAAATGTAAGGGTTGAGCGGGGTTACCGTAAAGATGATCATTGTACTCCCGCTGACCTGGTTGGTATGGTGGTGCTCGCCTGGGAGGTCCTCGACCTCGGTTCCATTGTGGTTGCGGTGCCGGTGGCACCCATCCTTCATCTTCTTCGTCGTACACTTCCTCCGTCTCCGGGTATTGGTATTGCGGTTGATGTGGTGGTTGAAAATGTATAGGTTGTGTTGGTTGGTATGTAGATTACGGTTTAAAGAGGGCTGGTTGTGGTTGTGATATTGGTGTATGCTGTCTAGGAGTTGGGGTGCCATCTCGGGTTGGCTCTCCCCAAGTCATAGCAGATGTGAAGGGATTGGTGGATTGTGGTTGAGAAGCGGGTAAAAATGGTGGAATAGATGGTGGAGTGCATGATGGTATGGGTGCAGGGGCTGAAACTGCACCACCAGACGCACTCGAACTTCCAAACTGAAATTCTGAAAGTGGAGGGATAGAAAACCTCCCAGTTGCCTCACCTGCTGGGTCCTGGGCAACACTAACCGGACTACTGCTGACTTGACTATAATTCATGATGCTCAAACGCCTACGGGCACGGAGTTTGCGCGCAGTACGTTCAATTTCAGAATCAAACTGTAATGGGGATGCTTGCTCTCCCCTGCGGGTACACATACACTAGTGCAATACGCCCACAAGAATCAAAACCAAAAAATGAAATTACACCAAATTGAAGATTCAAAAAGCAAGAAACAAATTCCTACTACTCACCTATTCTAAGCTCACAGCTACCCGGCAACGGCGCCAAAATTTAACGTGCACGCAGAGGTCGTCATGCGGTAAAAAATAAGAAATAACCTAACATTCACTAGTATAGTGGAGTCAGGGTCGATCCACAGGAGCTACGTGGTCAGCCTAGATGAGAGATTACCAACTGATAGTGTCACGGCTATAGTCGGAGGAATTAATTTCTATCTGTCTACCTCAAAGCAATATTCAAACACCCAAGCCAAGCTTAGCTATGTCCAAATAACCTAGTTACTTTCTGAACTCAGAAGTGCATCTCTGAATCAGGAGCAATTGAAGGCATTCAAACTAGCAAAACCGAGCATAACATAAACTAGCTAATAACTAACAGTCCTATGAGACAGTTAATAGCCAAGGTTTAATGCCTAACCTAACCAAGTTAGCCACTGTTTTCAGCAAGGAAAAACAGTCCCAACCAAGTCACAAACAAGCTCAATCACAATTAAACAACCAAATAACAAACTAACAACCAAAACACCGAAAAACCAATATTCAATGTGACCGAATGATTGCATTCACCAAATCCAATATCCAAATACAAAATCAGTAACCAAAATGCTACTAAAACAGAACCCTAAGCCTGAGATCAATGGTTGTCACACCCAAAGACTCAACTCAAAGCTTACAAATGTTTAACTAAAATGAAATAAAAATCTAAAACGTGAAAATACCAAATATGAGCTTGCTGAAATGAATCCTCGAGTCAAAGAGCTTCTAGGTCGATGTTTACACCAAGTCTTTGCTCCCGTTTTCGGCCGGAAATGCCTCTATTTATAGTTGCAAATTTCCCGTGACCGCGCCGCGCAAATGTGAAATCCGCGGCGCGCGTACTTATCCGTTCCCCGTTTTTTCGTCATTTAAATGTGTTCCACCGCCTTACATCCGCGTCGCGCAAGTCCAAAACCCGCGGCGCGCGTGCGTCTTCTCTTGATTTTTCATTCTTTCCATACTTTTTCCTTTTTGTACACTTTTAGTCCCTGTTTCTGTTCTTTTTCTCCAGACAAGTCCTGACACGAAAAGTGAGAATACCCATGCATATATGATATAATTTTACCAAGAACAGGGCTCAACAACGCCTAAAATACTTGATATCACTAGGCGTTGTCAAAACCTCTTAGAATTAATTTGATCAAGAAAAATTGATTTCTAAAGCTTTTGAACAAAATTCCAATTTTTCAACAATAGCAACATACTTTGAGGATTTTAAGATATGTTCTTAATACTTGACTTAATTGGTTTAGGGTCATTTCCAGGCCCTAAATACCAACTTGTACTAAATTTTAAGCTTCAAAATCATCAAATCATCTTTATAAATTTGGAAATTCTTCCGAAAACACCATTTTTCACCAAAAACCATTGTATTGAATTTTCAAGCTTAAGAACTGATTTCTTACTTCTTTTATGTCATATTTGACTTAACAAAACTATTAGAACTATATGAAATCAGTTTCAACTCATTAACCCATTTCTAGGGTTCTTGAGCTAAAAACCCATTTCATCATTTTTGGCATTAAATCTTCAATTCCATTGAATTACTTGTTAATACAAGTTTCTTTCATCATTTCTAACATATTAGATTAATTAAAACCATCTGAACTTTCAAACCCGTGACTTATTGCTCTTGGAACAAAATCATCATTTCTTGATTTTCAACATGTTCAAGGGTTAGAACATGTTTACTTGATGATTTTGAGCAAGATGGTTTAGATAATTTCACTGGAACCGTGACCTCTAGAAAAATCAGAAATCAAGTGCACGATTCCCGTTCAAGTCTTGGATGAAATAAGCTTAGAACATGAAGTTCTTACCTTGTTTGCTTGGAAACCCTCAATTCTAACTTCAATTTCTTGCAAAGATTTCCAGAATTCCTTCTCTTCTCCGATGCTCTCTCGCTCTCTCCCGTAGTCTCTAGACCCTCTTCAGATTTTATGATCATTAATGAGATATTTTCTCATTTTTATATTTTCCATATTTACAGTTTTAGTCACTGGCTTTCATTTCTTGCACTTTGGCCACCAAAAATCAAATCTTATTACATATAACTTAGTTTCTTACATTTTTGGTCCAAAAACCAAAATATACTTTCATAATAAATCTTATACATGGGCAAATGACCAAATTACCCCTTTATGGTAAAATGACCAAATTACCCTCTTTTACTAGAATTAACTTTCAAATACTTATCACCATTATTTGGTGTCAAAATTTTATTTCATTACATATAAACTCCAAAAATCATATTTTCCTTACTTAAAAGTCATTTGGATGTCAAATGACTATTTTGCCCTTTTCTCATCATCTTTCTCCAAATTTTTGGTATTTTACCACATTTCTAAGTAATTTATTTTAAAACTTTCAAAATATTTTTGGTCTTTTCTTTACGTATTTTCTCGAATATGAATTCGAGATTTTTGGGTCGTTACACTAGCAAGGATCTCAAAGGGCCCAATGTATCTGGGGTTCAACTTCCCACGCTTTCCAAAGCGTATCATTCCCTTCCATGGCGAGACCTTCAACAACACTCGGTCACCAACCTGGAATTCCAAAGACTTGCGTCGCTTATCTACGTAGCTCTTTTGTCGGTCACGAGATGCTTTCAACCGTTCACGGATCTGAACGATTTTCTCCATTGTCTCTCGTATGATTTCCGAACCGGTGAGGGCGCTGTTAGGTACTTGGCCTCTGGCTAGTTGAGTATCTCCCACTTCAGCCCAACACAGAGGGGATCTGCACTTGCGTCCATATAAAGCTTCAAATGGAGCGGCTTTGATGCTAGTGTGGTAGCTGTTATTGTATGAAAACTCAATGAGCGGTAAGTGGGTGTCCCACGCCTTACCAAAGTCTATCACACAGGCTCTCAACATGTCTTCCAGTGTTTGGATGGTTCTCTCACTTTGGCCATCCGTCTGCGGATGGTAAGCTGTGCTCATGTTGAGTCTGGTTCCTATAGCCTTTTGTAATGATTGCCAAAAGTGTGAAGTGAACCGGCTATCTCTATCCGAGATAATTGATCTTGATACACCGTGCAATTTTATAATTTCTTTGAGGTAGAGCCTCGCCAGCTTATCCATCCTATCAGTCTCTTTGATTGGCAGGAAGTGAGCGGATTTGGTTAACCTATCGACGATTACCCGTATAGTATCTAACCCACCGGTTGTCTTTGGTAATTTGGTTATGAAGTCTATTGTTATCCGCTCCCACTTCCACTCGGGTATTTCTGGTTGAATTAGCAAACCCGAGGGCTTTTGGTATTCTACTTTAACCTTGGCGCAAGTCAAGCACTTGCCCACGTAAGTAGCAATTTCCGCCTTCATGTTTGGCCACCAATACAGTTTCTTGAGGTCCAGGTACATTTTGTTGGACCCAGGATGAACGGAGTATCTAGTCTTGTGAGCTTCATTCATGATAATGCCTCTGAATCCGCCGAATCTCGGTGTCCAAATTCGGTTCATGAGGTAACGAGCTCCGTCATCCTTAACTTCAAGGTTTTTATCCATCCCTCGCAAGGCTTCATTTGCGACATTTTCAGGTTTTAAGGCTTCTAGCTGCGCCTCTTTGATCTGAGTGGACAAATGGGAATGGATCGTCATTGTTAATGACTTCACTCGACGGCCCGAGTATTCTTTTCGACTGAGGGCATCAGCTACTACGTTAGCCTTCCCTGGGTGATAACGAATTTCACATTCATAGTCACTTAGCAGCTCCATCCATCGTCGTTGTCTCATATTGAGTTCTTTTTGGTTAAGGATATGCTGGAGACTCTTATGGTCGGTGTATACTGTACATTCTATGCCGTACAGGTAGTGTCTCCAGATCTTCAATGCGAACACTACTGCTCCCAACTCGAGGTCATGTGTAGTGTAGTTAACCTCGTGAGTTTTAAGTTGTCTTGAAGCGTAAGCAATGACCTTTCCTCTCTGCATGAGTACACAGCCCAGACCTTGGTTAGATGCATCGTAATAGACCACAAAGTCTTTTGTTCCTTCTGGAAGGGACAGAATAGGAGCGCTGCACAAAGCTTTCTTTAAGGTCTGGAAGGCGGCGTCTTGTTTATCTCCCCACTTGAATATTACACCCTTTGGTGTCAGGGTGGTAAGTGGCTTTGCAATTTTGGAGAAGTTCTGTATGAATCTTCGGTAATAGCCAGCAAGGCCCAAAAACTGACGGATTTCTGTCGGAGTTCTTGGTGCTTCCCAGCTTTCGATGGCCTTGATTTTGGAGGGATCCACATGTATCCCTTCTTTGTTGACTACGTGGCCTAGGAAGTCCACTTTTCGAAGCCGAAATTCGCATTTCGAAAATTTCGCATACAGTTTCTCTGCTCTTAATGTCTCCAAAACTTGTCGTAAGTGCTGACTATGTTCCTCCTTACTTCGTGAATAGATAAGTATGTCGTCGATGAACACTATCACGAATTTATCTAGGTAAGGTCGGCATACACGGTTCATCAGATCCATGAACACTGCGGGCGCATTGGTCAATCCGAAGGGCATCACAACGAATTCATAATGACCGTAGCGAGTTCTGAATGCCGTTTTAGGAAAATCTTCTTCTTGAACCTTGAGTTGGTGATATCCCGACCTCAGATCGATCTTTGAGAAATAACTCGATCCTTGGAGTTGGTCGAACAGGTCGTCAATTCGGGGTAACGGGTATCGGTTTTTGATAGTGAGCTTGTTCAACTCCCGATAGTCAATGCACATACGGAATGATCCATCCTTCTTCTTCACGAACAAGACCGGCGCTCCCCAAGGTGAGAAGCTCGGCCTGATGAACCCTTTACTTAGCAGTTCGTTTAGTTGGCTGGATAATTCTTGCATTTCTGCCGGGGCTAATCGATATGGCGCTTTTGCTACCGGGGTGGCTCCTGGAATCAAATCGATTCTGAACTCGACTTGTCGTGCGGGTGGTACTCCTGGAAGGTCTTCTGGGAATACGTCGGGAAAGTCGCAGACTTCAGGGATCTCTTTGATGTTCTTTACTTCTTTCTTCTCGTCAACAACGTGGGCTAGGAAGGCATGGTATCTTTTCTGTAGGTATTTTCGAGCTTTGATGCAAGACACGATTCGGAGGCTGGTGCTGGGTTTATCACCGTAGACGACAAAGGTCTTGTCATCCGGCAGATGAAGTCGAATTCCTCGTTCGTAACACATGATGTCGGCATGATGGGGAATTAGCCAATCCATACCAACAATCACGTCAAAACTTCCTATTTTAACAGGCATTAAGTCGATTTGAAAGGAGTGATCATCCAGAGTGAGTGCACAGCCTATGTATATGTCGTTTGTGCTTTCTGTTTTGCCATTAGCCATTTCTACTGTAAATGTTTCATTGAGTGGTTGAGGTTTTTGTTTTAGTAAGTATTTAAACTCGTGGCTTACGAAACTTCTCTCCGCACCGCTATCGAATAGTACACAAGCATATGAATTATTGACGAGGAACGTACCGGTAACCACGGTAGGATCCTCTACCGCTTCCGCACGTCCCATAGCTAGGACTCTTCCATTTCTCCCCACATTCTTTGTCTTTGGGCAATCACGTTTAAAATGCCCCGTCTCACCACAACCATAGCAAGCCTGGCTCACCCCCGACATTAGTGGCTTGGGTGGCTTGTCGGATTGGCGTCCTGCAGAATCGGGCGGTGTGGCCCTTCTTGTTACAGTTCAAGCAGTGCATTTCCCTACAGGCTCCAGTATGGTGGAAATTGCACTTGTTGCACTTGGGTAGCGTCCCAATGTATTGCTTGGTGGTGGTTGGGGCGTTCGGGACAGTGGCTGCACGAACTGCCACAATCTGTTGTCTTTTCGCACCATCTTGATTTGGTTGGTTTCTCCCCCTGTTCCAGGGTTTCCTCTTGTGTTCCTTTTCTCTTGGCTGTTCGGTCTTTTGGGTCATGGTTCCCTGGCGCACCCCGTGGTCGACCAATCGTTGGGCCAATCGTTTGGCGCTGTCAAAAGTGGCGGGACTTGCGGCCTCCACATTCCCTTGGATCTGGGATGATAGTCCCCAGATGTAACGTTCCACTTTTACAGACTCCGGTGTGACCATGGCTGGGCAGAGGGTTGCCAGATCGTTGAATCGGTTTGTGTAAGCGTTTAGATCCGAACCTTTCATTGTGAGGTTCTACAACTCTTGTTCCAACTTCTGGATTTCCCCTCGGGGGCAGTACTCCTTCATCAACATTGTCTTTAATTCCTCCCAGCCCATCGAGTTTGCCACTGGGAGTGTCAGCGACTTGACATGGCCCTTCCACCAAGACATAGCCGTCTCAGCGAAAGTGCAGGCAGCGAACTTTACTTTCATCTCTTCTGGACACGCAGTGATATCGAAGATCGATTCGGTTTTCTCGATCCACCTTGTGAGGGTAAGGACACCACCGGTGCTGTGGAAAGTTATCGGCTTGCAACTGACAAAATCTTTGTACGTACACGTTCGGGAATGATTTGATGTTTCCCCATTGGTGGAATCGTTGGTGCCGTTTCCACTTCCGTTTCCATTTACCCCGTTGGTGTTAATATGGGCGACAACTGTAGTCACGGCTGCCGTGACAGCGGCTTGAAATGTCGCCGAGTCCATCATAGGCGCTTCGGGGGTTTCGACGGGTGTGCGTCTGCTATTTCTTCGGCGAGGTGGCATGATTCTGCCACAAGGATTTAAGATTGACGTCGGTTAGTTTTTGAAAGAATTGTTATGATTATGTCATCACTATAATGTGGTGCTTGTATTTTATTGTTATCTTGTCTCTTTTCGTTTCGTAAGTTGTAACTATGACTTAGTATCAAATATACTGTTCATTCACACATACATCATCTTATAAAGCAAACATATTCTTCATATTCATAATATGACTGGGTGTTACATAAGTTTTGAAATGAAAAATCTGGCCTTCGCAGAGGCCTACAGAGCGATAGTAATAAACGGCATAACGGCTTACAAAAAGTGTAGTCACTTGATTGTAGAGCCGTGCCTACGTACAATAGTGAGCCGCACATAACGCGTACTCATAGATGTCCTAGTCTATATCAAAATTTGAGTAGTATAAGTACTACTCATGATGAACCAGACCTCTTAGCCCCGCGTAGTGCGTCCACTTGCGCCCTGAGCTCAGCAGCCTTGCGCTCGGCCTCCTCGGCCCTCCGCTCTACTTCGCGAATCCTTTCCTCGGATTCGGATATTCGAGCAATAGCCTCGCGCTACATCCCCAAAGTTGTCTGTACGTCCTCCTCGAGGGGGTCGACTCGTCTAGAGGTGTGGTCATGGGCCTCGTCTAAACGTCGGAGGCGTGCTGCGGTGATCTCGGCGGTGGCCCCCACGTCCATGATCTGACTGGAGGTCGCCCTAATCTGCTCCTCATGGCGATTGATGCGTCCGACCATGGTAGGTAAAGCTCGGTCTGCATAGCCCCCTCTGCCGATGTCGTAGTGGTCGTAGAATAGGTGATATGGGGGTCGCAAGTCCTGCTCGCGGCTCCAGACGCGTATCTGCTCTGCCCAATCTGGTGTCGGGCCCTGAAGAGGTTCTTCTATTAGTAAGGGGCGGTGAATGGGAAGTACCCTCTTTCGAGGTGTACGCATCCATAACGGACCACCAGGGTGGCGATATACCTGAAATAGCGGTGGTGGCGGTAATGTACACAAAATACTCATATAGTGGGGATTCTTAAATACACACATATATATAACTAAGTAATGTACGAGGAGTGGGGTATAAGAAATATATATAAGGGGATTCTTAAATACGCACATATATATATATATAACTAAGTAATGTACACAAAACACTCATATAGTATTTTAACTTCATGTTTAGTTCTATAGCGTCATAAAATACTCCTATAGTATTTTAAATTTTATGTTTAGTTCCTTTGGTTACTGGTAAGTGTTCGGACTTGTTGTTCACCACGATTATTCCTAAGTATACGTTAATCATATCTTGGATCAATACAGTTGATCAGGCCCTATTTATCCAAGATATCATTACCAAAACACTTAGGCCTATCCGTAGCGTTCAACTCATCTCGCCACTTTTGTATGTTTTCGTTATGATATCGTTCTAGTATGTATGTAGGTACTTATACTTTATAAAAATTATCGTTGTAATTTTAAAAGTATACTTGTACGAAAATGTCTTCGAGAGTTTTAGTCCCATTGTATTTATAGTTGTATATCTTTAAATGGGTTGATATACTTAGTTCACTATAAACAATGCTCTGATACCAATCTGTCACACCCTCAAACCGTATTGGCGGAATAGTTCAAGGGTAGATGACTTCATGAACAATATCATAACAAAGTTGAATAATAGTGATTCCAAGCAAACAACCATCATTAAGTAATTGCAAATGTTACATTGTTTAAAAAGTTGCATGTTTCAAATACAATTACAATGATATCAAAATAAACCAAAAATGACGTCGTAACGTCCCTTCGAATAGCGCTGGAAAATTACCTTATCAATTTCCTGATAATACAAGTAATTGAAAAAGTGTCAACAATTAAGTTGGTGAGTTCATAAGATTTTTGTATAAGAAATATCCTTTGTTTGTAAACGATAGTGTTGATAACCAATAAAATCCAATATTTTCTCATAAAATGTTCCAAGTCTTTAAATCCCAAAGACTAAAATGTAGTATGTAAACTGTAGTGTACTTTCTTTGAAATGTGTGTTTCCACGTAAACAATTTATAGAAATATTAAGTTGATTACTTTCCCATGTGAGATAACATATAACCATACTATGACTAGTTGGCCTGCTGCGACGTTCTTCAGGCGTCGGAATGTTAGACATTTGGACACCTCAGACCTGCCGGTCAAGCTGTAGCTAGCAGCTCAGGTGCGGGGTTGTCAAGCCCCGTATAGATCTATACTCAAATATCGCGCTCTCTTACCGAGACTCTGGTTATATAAATGTTCAGGACTTATAGTAGGTACTTATAAAAGTACTGTGAAGATTCATCTCACAAAAATGTATGTATTCCAATCAACTTGTTTACGTACGATTTGTATATAAAAACTCTTGTAATCGTCCATTATCATTTTTCCCATGATAATATAGTAAAGTATAATAATTATATATTTTTATATAATTATTTTTGTCATGTTTAAATATCACAATAACCTTTTGTTCATAAACTATTCCAATAATAGTCTATTTTTAGTAATTGCGTCGTAATAACCTTATTTTTACGAATGATAGCGAAATAACTTGTTCAAAGATTATAAATATTATCTTTTGAGATATTTCTCACAAAAATAGTGTAATATATTGATTATAACCGTTTTTGCTAGAAAATAGTGCCTTTATTTATAAAAACGTAGTTTTTACTAGTTGTCGTTTTTATAATGTTTTTATCCAAGATCTGGTATTTTTGTACACTTTATTTGTAGTTTAGTAACTTTTATACAAGCACATTATGTATCATTATGAACATCTTACAAAGATCTATCCATATTTCATGTCAAAGGTATTTTTACTCAAATACTAACTTTATAAACTTGTGTAAATCAACATATATATCATTTAAACACATATAAACTTGAAATAAACAACATATATAGTTAAAGAACTTGTATTCTCCCCCAAAAATGTTTGAAAAGATGAAAATGAGGGGTATGAACTCACCTTGAGTGTGGATCTTAAGATTCCTTGGAAGAAGATTGAAGATTTTGGTTCTAAGACCCGGAGGACCCTTGGACAAAGCTATTATCCAATAGATTTTCGTGAGTATGTGTGTGTAAAAGAGTAAATGGAAGTATTTAGAATTTAAATCACTAGATGATCATAACTAACCAAGGATACTTGCAAGATCTTTGAAGATGATGAAGTTTGGAGCTCAAAGACCCTTGGATCAATCTAATATCCAATGGATTTTGATGGAAATTAGTGTGTGTAAAAGGTGTAAAACTTATGTTATGTTGTTTAGAATCAAAGGATGAGTGGAACTTACTACTTAAACTTGTGAAAGAAGCTTGAAACGGAAGCTTGAAGATGGTGATGATGATGGTGGTTTGAGGCCGAGAGCAAGGAGGAAGAGAGGAGAAAAGAGAGTGGTGAAATGTGCTAGTTCCAAATGAATGTCATGTTTAGTTCCTTGGAAGTGTAAGCCTTGATTTTTTTTATTATTAAATTCTAGTCTTTTAAGGCCTAGGATTATAAAACTAAAAAGAAAGGTTTTGGTGTGATGGCATGTCCCGCCATGGGGCTGCCGACTTGGGGAGGGGGGTGGGGTGGGGTGGTGTGGTTTTTATAAAAATAGCAATGTAGTTATAAAAATGTGTGATTTTTATAAAATAGTAAGACGTTTTAGTGAAATTTTATGCGTTTTTGACGAAACGAAGTTCTAAATAATTATTTTGTATAAAAACATTGCCAAACATTTATTTTGTTTGAAACATAACTCGTTGGGTGCCGGAATACGCGTTTAAGCGCAGTATTCTTCCGATTTCGCGATTTTCGGCATTTTACCGGAAATTGCATTTAGCTTTGGAATTAAATAATAGATACTATTACGTTACTTATCATATGAATTGTTATTTCATATTTGATGTTTAAGGCACCTCATTTTGTAATTTGAGTCCAAACCCTGTGTACATTTATCCGTTCACAGCGGTTTAATCGTTGTAACTTCTACATACGAACTCCGTTTTTGACGTTCTATATATCCACAGGTTCGTATTTACGAGTAGATCATTTTATGAATATTATTATTCTCAAAATAATAATTGTATGATTATCGAATTTTTACGCTACAGTAGCCTGCTGTCCGTATTTTCGACTTTTAATCGATAATTGTTTTGATTTAGCATACGTAATACTATAATATTAATAATTCATCGCAAAAGTTATGGAAATTAACTTTTCAACATATAAATTAACGTACGTTTCGTTTGACTACAGTTGACTTTAGTTGACCAAAATTTACAATTGTCACAGAAATAACCAGAGCTCTTTTAATCGAATCAAAATTCCAAAATCTTTTTGGCCTGAAGCTCTTGCCACAGCTACATACCTTATAAACCGACTTCCAACCAATACTCTCAAATTTAAAACTCCGCTACACACCCTATCTGAATTTGTAAAAATTCCCTCATTTCTTATGCTAGAACCAAAGATCTTTGGGTGCACTGCCTTTGTACATATACCAAAGTCTCATCGAAATAAGCTAGACCCATGTGCGGAAAAATGTGTATTCGTCGGATATGGAGTGAATCAAAAGGGATACAGATGTTATAATCTCAAGACTCGTCACATGTTCACCACTATGAACTGTGATTTTCTAGAAACAGAATACTACTACACCTCCCAACATAGTGGTCAGGAGGAGATAGAGTGTTCAGATGCACTAAGTTGGTTAGAGTATGTTCAGACAACATCAGAAGAAAATACCAATGAAACTACTCAAGAAAAATCACACAACATATCCACACAATATACAAATCCTAACTCTAGTGCCATCCCAGATCAGTCTCCCAACCTGACATCCGAGGTACGTAACACTCAGTCTCCTGATTCTCTTGAACATGTTGAACTTGTTACCTCTGATCATGAAACTGCCACAGAACAAGAAGAAATAATACAGGAACAACCAACAGAAATATATATGTTACCTCCAAGAACTAACACAGGGGTTCCTCCAAAAATATATTCTCCAGAAAGAGAATCTCGAGGTTCTAGATATCCTATGGCGAATATGGCTAAAGGAAACCTGACTCAAGAAGCTAGGGCCTTCAGTGTTGCACTATACTCTGACAAAATTCCGACCAACGTAGAGCAAGCCTTGAAGACGAAGAACTGGAGAAATGCAATGGAAACTGAAATAGAAGCCTTTGTAAAAAATGACACATGGAAAAAATGTGTTATTCCAAACGAAAAAAAACAGTAGGATGTCGATGGGTTTTTTCAATAAAACATAAACCTGATGGTACCGTTGAAAGATATAAAGCAAGATTGGTTGCCAAAGGCTATACCCAAACCTATGGAATTGATTATGCTGAGACTTTTTCCCCAGTTGCAAAGATAGATACTATTAGAGTCCTTTTCTCCATAGCTGCAAATGAAGGATGGCCGCTACATCAATTTGACGTTAAAAATGCTTTTCCAACATGGGGAACTAAAAGAAGAAGTCTATATGGAAGCACCTCCCGGTTTCACGAAAAATTTCAAACCAGGTGAAGTTTGTCGCCTTAAGAAATATCTCTACGGGTTGAAGCAGTCTCCTCGAGCGTGGTTTGGTAGATTCACCTTAGCAATGAAAAAATACGGTTTCAAGCAAAGCAACTCTGATCATACTTTATTTCTTAAAAGGAGAAATGAACGTATAACATGTTTAATTATCTACGTTGATGATATGATAATTACAGGAAATGATCAGGAAGAAATGGCAAAACTAAGGAAGAACTTATTCCAAGAGTTCGAGATGAAAGATCTAGGCCAGCTCAAGTACTTTCTTGGAATTGAAGTGTTAAGGTCAACACAAGGAATTTTTATTTGCCAGAAGAAATATGTCCTAGACCTACTAGCAGAAACTGGAATGATTGATTGCAAACCTGCAGAAACTCCCATGGTGACAAACCAAAAGTTGTATATAGACGACCAAGCAAAATCAGTAGATAAAGAAAGGTACCAACAAATCGTGGGAAAATTGATATATCTCTCACATACCCGCCCAGATATTTCATATGCAGTAGGGGTAGTGAGTCAATTTATGCACCAACCCCAGGTCTCTCATATGGAGGCAGTATGGAGAATTATCAGATATCTCAAAAGAACAGTAGGGCACGAAGTGTTGTTTAAGGCAAACAGGCATCTAAAAACCCAGATCTATACTGACGCGGATTGGGCAGGAGACAAAGGAAATCGAAGATCAACCTCGGGATACTTCACCTTAGTTGGCGGAAATTTAGTCACATGGAGGAGTAAGAAACAAAAGGTGGTATCCCTTTCTAGTGCTGAAGCAGAGTTCAGGGGAATAGCACGAGGAGTCGCAGAAGCTCTATGGATACGAAAACTTCTCACTGAAGTTGGTCTCTTCTGTAAAGAAACAATTAAAATCATGTGTGATAATAAAGCAGCTATTCAAATATCAGAAAACCCTGTACAACATGACCGAACAAAACATGTCGAAGTTGACAGACATTTCATTAAAGAAAAACTAGAAACTCAAATCATTGAACTACCGTTCGTTCGATCAGAAGACCAGGTAGCCGACATTCTGACAAAAGCTGTAAATGAAAAAATTCTCAACAATTGTTTGGTCAAGTTGAATTTTGGGAATCCCATCATTCAACGTGAGGAGGAGTGTTAAAAGAAATACTTTAAATGTGGGATCAGCTTTACATCATTTCCCCAACTAAGATGTGGGATCAGCTTTACATCATTTTCCCAACTAAGATCCAACTTTTTTGCTTTCTATTGTTTCCCACTATTTGTTGTCTTTACTTTTTCCCTGTAAAAGATGTGTATCCTTGCATATTTAAGCAAGGGCTCCTTTGATGAATAATACATTGAAAAACCATTCTGGAATCTTTTTCTATATCACTTGACAGGAACTAGGGGTGTAAACGAGCCGAGTACCGACTTACTGCCAAGCTCGAAGCTCGACTCGACTAAAATACTCGAACTCGAAGCTTGACTTGAACTCGACTCGAGCTTGATCTCAAGCTCAGACTCGTGAAATACTCGACACTCTCGAGATCAGCTTGACTCAACTAGACTAATTTTTTTTAAATCACTAAATTGAATGAAATACACGATAAACAATCTGTAATCTATGGTAGCTGATGCAAATACACAATGAATAATCTGTAATAAACGATAAATAGTTTGTAATTTGTGATACAACATGTAATACACAAATAGTAGGATGGTGTAATAAACAAACAATTTGTAATACAACAATGATTCCAACATTTGAATAAGAAAGGAAAAAGAAATTGAACTGATTTCCTAGATCTTACCGTGAGTATAGATAAGAAAAGCAGACCAAAAAGACTTCGTACATACCTAATAGCAGCGGACCGGTAGTAGAAAGTAGTGGTAGCAGCGGACCCACGGTGGCAGGTACATGTAGCGGCGGTTGGCGGTGGCAGGTAGAAGGTACAGAGGTCGTGAGGCGTGTGGAAGCGACAGAGCGTTTTAGCCTATTAGAATTAGGAACTTATGATTTTCGAAGAAAAATTGAAATGACGCTAGTATAGTCGACGCCTAAAGACTAAAAGTCTAAAAAGTCTTAAGGTTATTAGAATTGTCAAAATATTTAAAAAAATATATATGAAGGGTAAAAATGTAATTCTCTAAATACTTGATTAAGTTCGCAAGATTTACAAGCCGGGTATTTTACTACTCAAGCTCCGCTCAATAAGGCACTCGAGTACCTCGAGATCGAGCTCAGATCGATTAAAGTCGAGTCGATTTCAAGTATTTTCCGAGTCGGTCTCGAGTTTCTCGTGAACTGGCTCATCTTGCTTACATCCCTAGATGGAACAAGACTGGACAAGATGGAACAATGTTTGGTACGAATGAAATAATAACAAAAGAGGAGACTAATTGCTAGAATTTTAGTTTCACTCAAAATGGTGGAACTAGCCGGAACAAAAGAGGTTTGACAAAAATATCCTTTATTTTCTTTTCGTTAATTATTTTTCTCTTATATGTTATTATTTTTTTTCAGTCCAATCCAGTGTCTCCCCTCAAGTTTAGTCTACGACCAAACGCTACCTTAAAGTTATAAATTTGAACAAGACTGTCTGATCTAAAGACTAAGGTAGTGCTTGTTTTTGCTTAAAATGTTGAGCAAAATGTGGAGCCTAATCCGAACTAGAGAAGTGCAGATGACCGAAGCGATTTAGTAGTTTGAAGCAACCAGAAACAGAGGCGAAGAATTGCTAGTACCGTTGATGTCTGCGCCTCTGGCGAATCCTCAGTCCTCGGTCAAGGAAGTTCTTCGCTCCAGTCAGACTAACCAAAGCGGATCGGTGGTGGAAGAAGGTATCACGAGTCAGGGTGCATCTCACCCAGAACGATAACAATGCTTCTTCAGTAGACTAGCAGAAGGGTTGGAACCGGATATTATTGGATCAGCAGGACTGAGGAAGGTCACACCTCGTCCGGATCATAAAATACGTCTTCGGTTGGGCATGCGAAGAAGGCATCCAAAATAGACAGCATGAGTTGATGGTGACCGAGGTGGTTACCAGACCGAAGAATTGTGACAAAGTGAGAACTCCATCTCAAACCAATAAGTTATGTCAGGAGAAACAAGTCATTAGTATCTTCTACGGATATCAGTTCACCGTGACAGCAGTAGCTTGGGCTACGGTCACAGGAGTGAATGCATTAGCAGCAGAAAAAGATGAGACCACAATGTCCTTTGACCGAAGCTGAGGTCAGAGGCATGCCACTCAACCGCTATCCAAGATAGGGTCATCCAACCGAAGAAGAAGTCTTCAATTGTATCCTATGTTGGTGTTGTCACGTCGGCTGTCATAATTACATTGGGAATACGTGTGGGCACAATCTCAAATATGTCACGGCAGCATGGGGAGCATGGTATGGTCGCTTCACATACTATAAAACGACTAGGTGCTCAGGCCTAGTTTGACATTCTCGCCCAAGACCTTGAGTATTCGACCATCCATATTATGCTTAATTTACATCTGATTTTTCCACATAATGTGGCACGTTCAATATGTTCAATGTGTCCATTGTTCAAATTGTGAACATTAGGTATGTGATAGTCTTAGTTTCTCTTTTGTAAAATATTGAAGTTTATCAATGAAAATCTCTCAATTCTCACAGTAGACGTAGCTTGACTCATTATCAAGTGAATCACTTTATATCCTTGTTGATCTCAGCTCATTCTTGGTATTCCTCTCTAGTCTAGATAGTTGTGAAGATTGATCGTTTCTTTGAAGTACTTAGTCGTGGTTGATCGGTGCCCCCAATAATAGGGCAATGTACCAATCCCAACATATAAAGTCTTTTTTCCCCTAAAACATCTGCGGGAGATTAGATATTTTTAAAAAAGATCGTTTGTTTTTTGGAAAACAAAATATATAAAAAAGATTTTTTCATCTCTTTTTCAAAAAGACATAATTTTTAGCGTTTTGACTTCTTTTTGAAACTTTTCAACTATGCTTCACCCACACCACCCCACCCACCACCCTTACCCATCCTGCCCACCTTACCCACTTATCGACTCTATCCACCCCACCTGCCTACCCTCACACCATCCATCCCTACCTGCCTACCCACACCCCACCTCACCTTCACCCTACCCCTACCCCTACCCCTACCCCCAACACCACCCCCACCCACCCCTTAACCTGCCCTACCTCTATCCACCCATCCTACCCTACCCACCCACCCACCCCATCCTACCTACTCTATCCCTAACTACCCCACCACCCCACTATAGTTACCCCACCCCTACCTACCCACCATACCCTGCCCAACCCTACCTGTCACCATCCAACTTGCCACACACTAGCCACCCCACATATTCTATCCTACCCACCCAGGTACCTCTTCAACCATGCCACCCCCACCTCACCCACCTACCCACCCCACCCATCCTACCACAACTACCCCACCCACTTTACCTACCTAGGTGGTGGATATAGTATACGGGTATGGAGGGTAAGGGGTCGAAGAGGCGTGGTAAGTGTGGTAGGGGTGGGTCGAATATTTGGATGAGGGTGGGGTGGTGATGGTAAGGTGCGTAGGTGAGTTGGCTGGATATGGGTGGGGTGGGTTGTTGGTTGATGTTGATAGGGGTACGAGTGAGTGGGGTGGGTAGAGGTTGGTAGGGTAGTGTAGGTAGGATGGGTAACATGGGGTAGGGGTAGGGGTGGGTGTGTGGGCAAATTTGGGGTAGGTGGGTTGGGGGTGGAATGGGGTGTGCATGGGTGTATGGGGTGGGGTTGGCATGGGTGAGGAGGGTGGGGTAGGGGAGGGTGAGGGTTGGGTAGGGTAAGGGTGGGGACACCATCCCACCCAACGTATGCCCCCACCTCGACCATTTCTTTTAACTAAAACTGGTGTTAGAATAAGTGATTTAAAAAAAACATTAAAACAAAGTCTTTTTTATGAAAACCATAGACATGGAAAATGATTTTTGGTCACATCATGTTTCGCGGACACTAAAAGAAACAAAAGACATTTTAAATATCCAGAAACAAACACCACCTAATATTTTCTAAATACTTAATACATAACTTAATGAAAAATTATGTTGCAACTAAAATAAAAAATTAACCCAAACGAGGCTGTTTAATCATGTTCCAAACGAGTTCATTAGTTTTATTTGCTGGAACGAAGTTTGATACACTCTTATAGTCGTTTGATGTCCGAAAATAAATTTTGAAGCCCCTATTACTCATTAAATAGAAAAGAAAATTACTTTTTATAAACATAATTATGTAATAATCAAGTTGTTTTAGACAATTAAACTAACTTTTTCAGTTAAATAGTATATCTTAAAGATTTAAATTATCTTAATAAAAAAATAAAAACCCGAATTTTGTAATTTTTCTCTATAAATAAATATAATATTGTCATGCTTTATATTCAATCTTAACTCTTTACTTTTAATCCATTTTGATTTCGTATTTGTTACAATGGATCATTCATATTAAAATTTCATTTCAAATATTAAAGATTCTCAAGATTATCGAACTCTTATAAATAAAATAACTACTTACAGTATTTCTAATAAGCTTTAATAGAATAAAAAATAATTATTATATGTATTTAACAAAAAATTGATTTTGACTAGGTCGCTAATATGTATGAAAAATTAGGTTCGGATGAAAAAAATAGGTAAAAGATAAAGAAAATAGTTTTTTAGTTAAAATTTAAATTGTACTGAAATACTGAATTACTAGAATAGTCTATTACCAAAAAATAAAAGTTAATTTGAAAATGAACATGCTTTATCCGGTTTCTTTTCGTTGTTTTATTTTGAATAGATGTTAAACTAATTGTTTTTATTTTAAGTTAATATTTATGTGTTTATCTTAAATATAAACAGTTACTTTATATAATAAACATGAAAGAATCCGATGTTAAATCTTCACATCTAAGAAATAATAACAATAATTACAATTTGTATTTTTAATTAAAAAAACAAAAAATAAAAAGCCAAGAGTTACAACTTTTGTTGTTTAACTTTAAAGAGTTACTTACAAGAATAGTCCATACACAATCTCTTTACTTACAATTTTAGTCCTTTAGGTTTCGTTTTCTTAATTTCCAGTCGAATTTTGATTGTTGATTTGTTGGATAAAATATAATTATCAAATGAAAAATTAGTTGTAATATATCATGATCATATTTGGTCAGACATATGAAAGTTGAACTTTCATATGATTTTTTCATATGTAAGTGAAATATAAAATTATTCTATATATCATTTAATTAAAATGTATACATGATCATATAATGTATATCTAAGGAACTAGTTTTCTCAAGAAAAAGATTCTTTTCATTCTATCAAATAAAACAAACAAATTTGTTAGTGCTTATGGCTTGCATTATGAGAGACGAGAAATCACATTATAGTCGAATGTTGAGAACACCAATCAATATATATATATATATATATATATATATATATATATATATATATATATATATATATATATATATATATATATATATATATATATATATATATATATATATATATATATATATATATATATATATATATATATATATATATATATACTAGTTGTAAAACCCGTGTATTACACGGGATGATACAAAAAAATTATTGATTAAGAATATCTAAACATTAATAATTTTACATAAGAAATTCACTATTATGATTGGAATCGTTCTTCAAAATAATATGACGTCTTTTGTCTCTATTCTCTCCCAAATCATTCCACACATTAAAAAATAATATGATATTAAAAAACAATTAATTTTGAAATTGAATGATAACAATTAATTTTGATTGGAATCGTTCTTTAAAATAATATGACGTCAATTGTCTCTCTATTCTCTCTCAAATCATTCTACACACTAAAAAATAATATGATATTAAAAAACAATTAATTTTGAAATTGAATGATAACAATTAATTTTGAAATTGAATGATAATTAAACCCATCATTAAGGAGTTAGAAACATTTCAAACCAATTAGTTTTTTTTTTAAGAAATTTAAAATTATGAGAAAATGACATGTGGCAAAATGAATGTGGTGATGACATGTGGCTTTGAGTTATTTATTTATTAGGATAGGATATTAATGTCTTTGAAGAACTGCAAACAAAAGATTATCATGCTATCATTATGAGAGACGAGAAATCACATTATAGACGAATGTTATTGATGGAACTCAATGCAAGTTGTGTGAATCGAGCCTTGGACGACATACTTTGTGAAGCAAGTGATTCCTTAGGATGCATGTCGTGTGACACAGACCACAAAGTTATGATCGAGATATTCCAGATTGTCTTGAGGATCAAGCATTTTCATCAAATATTACTTGTATACTTTGCTATTCAATTAATATTGTTTCTTAGAGGTAAAGTTTATAAACTTAGGAAATTTTTATAAATTAATGTTTGAGGAAACTTGTAACTTTCAAATAGATGTTTCCAAAGGAGAAAGTCGAACACTATCTTTTACTAAATCAATAAAATGGGCATTTTACAATTTAGTAAAAATCAAATTTTATTCTTAAAAAAGATTTTATAAGAATCTAGACCAATCGTTATGACCAATTGTTTTCTAATGGATATTAGTTTTAAATTTTCATGTTTAATTTTATCAAAGTAGTTAGTTTCAAATATAATCAAAAGTAAAATAAAAATATGGTTTGTCCATTTCACCTTTCATTTGACGATGGTTAGTCACGAACTCATTGTTATGAAATCAAGCTATAGTTGCAAAGAAAAATCTTATGTGACTAAAAATGTCAGTTAAAAAATAGTTCACGCACTATAGTTGCAATTCACTGATTTTTTAAGCTGCGTGTTATCAGCCAGGCTATACCAGCAAATATGGAGGATTGGAGGGTATATTATGTTCCAAAAAGTAGATCTCCCCAAAGTGGTATGTTCATTGATTCCTTAATAATTGTTATTCAATTAATAAAGTACCAAAAAGTAGAAATTATTTGAATATAATTTTAATAAAAAGTATAAAAATTATGTGCAATAACTGTACAAAATTTAGACGGATTGAAACCAAAATTTGGGAATACACAAAACCAGAATTGGACCATGAAGGATGATGAAAGATTGTGATTCTCCTTGTGTCCTTTCTCACTAACAACTAATGTATATATACACATACAAATCGTAGTTAAGGAAAATATATCTTAGGATTTATCTAGAAGACAACCATAACAAGAAAATACAATAATATTCTAATAGCCGTCCGTAGTCTTAGTGGGAGGTTGACGGATGCTTAGTCTGTCTCAAAAATCATTGAACAAAACTCATGGTAAGCCTTTAGTAGAAACGTCGGCTAGTTGGTAGTGAGACGGGGTATGTAGAAAGCAAAGTTCACCCCATGTAATTTTCTCCGGACCAAAGTGAATGTCTATTTTAATGTGTTTAGTGCGTTGATGCTGAACCAAGTTACCTTAAAAGATATATGACTTACATTGTTACAATAAACAATCATCACTTTGGTGAGAGGACGATGAAGTGCTAGGAGCAAATTTCGTCACTAACATGCTTTGGAGATGACGTTGGCAACACCCCGATATTTGGCTTCCGCACTCGATCTAGACAAAGTCGGTTATCTTTTACGGGACCAAGAGATAAGGTCATCGCCAAGAAAGACACAATATCTAGAAGTTTATCAGTGTGTATCTGGGCACCCCCAATCTATGTCCATATAGGAAAGAAGGTACGTGGAGGTGGATTTGGTGAGGTGTAAACCATGGGTGACAGTCCCTTGGAGATAACGAATAATCTGTTTAAGTGCATTCATATGAGTCGCACAAGGATCATGAATGGAAACAAATATGTTGCACAACGTATGATATGTCGAACCGCTTACATGTAAGATATTTTAACCCCAAAAGGCTTCGATAAAAGGTAGGATCTGGGAAAGGATCATTGGTTTGATAATGTAATTTAACGTTCATATCAACAAGAATAAGGCTAGTTAGGGGTGAACATGATACGATACCGATTATTTTTTTTCGACAAATCTTATACCATACCAACTATAGTTGGTAGAGAAATATAGCTACCAGTACCGTACCAAGTATACTTAGTACCAATTTATTTGGCCTCCAACAAGTTTGGTTGGTACATGTTGGTAATAGTATATACCAAAAACTTAAACTAATATGAATTTGAAAAGTTTGACACTTGATATATCTATATAAGGCTTTAAAATTTTAATCATCACACAGTAATTAGAAAGTTTAGTTTTCCGAACTTGAAACAAAATAAGCAAAAACTTGTGATGGGTGGTTGATATTATATATACACATTATCTACATAATAAAATTACATATATATATATATATATATATATATATATATATATATATATATATATATATATATATATATATATATATATTGTTGGATTAGGTGTCTAAGCCATGACTTTACAACTATATTTATCTTATTGATTGAAGCAAAGTCCATTTGGGTTGCCCTCATAGCTGGAGGTCAGGATAGAGTTCAGTAGAGTAAAAGGTTGATTTATTAATTGTGTAATAAATCAATAGAATTAATTAAATGGTTTATTAATATATTTAAGTGTTAATATATTAATTAGAAACTATAATAATTAATTGAGATTTAATCAAGAATTAATTGGATTTAATTTAGTGATTAAATTAATTAATTAAAAGTGCAGGGACTGGTTTTGTAATTATTCAATAGTTGAATAAAAGGCTGGCCAGTGGATAGGGGTTAAAGGTGGCGAGATTTGTGGTGTCACCACAAGGATCTCGAAACCCTAATTAGGGTTAAGGAAAGCCTTGTCCAAATGGTCAACAGGCTTGCCCATTTGGAGGCTCCTTAGGGTTTCAGCTGTAACCCTTGGAGGCTATAAAAGGAGGCACCTGGCCACCCTAAAACCTGCGCCATTTTACATCAAGATAAACTCTGCTGAACTGTCTTCTCCATTGCTGTGGGTATGACTTGCATCTGAGGCAGGACACTTGTGCTGCTAGCTTCAAGAACAAGATTCAAAGGTTGGTAATTCTTGTTTTAATCTTTAGAATTTATTGTTGGCCTTTAGGTTATAGTTTATTATCTTCATAGAAGAAAACATAGATCTTTCTAGGGTTGCATGTGAACCATAGGATTATTTGTGTTCATTGTTTGCTAGAAAACCCTTCAGTGGTATCAGAGATTAGGCTGTTTTCTTGTGTTTGATATAAACTGCTTAATTTATGTTTGCCTTGAGGTTTTGTGCGAAAAATACCTCTTGGATGAGGCTTTGGTCGAAATCTAGGCTAGGGTTTCCTAACCCTAGCCGCCACCCCTTGTTTCCTCTTTGATTTGCTTGCCTTGTTTAGTTGGTTGTTATTTTTGGTAGTTTACTAAATTGAATAACTGGAACCCTAATTGCCTTGCATGCAAATTTCGACCTACTAGGTTTCTAGATAGAAAATTAATTTGATTAATTTATAATATCTATCTTAGATTTAATTAATTTAATTAATTGTTTAATTAAAAGATAAATTAAATCAGCTTAAAGAATTAATTAAAAATTTTCGAAAAATAGAAATAAATTTGCGAAAATTCTCAGTAAATTAATTCTAAAATATTTTAATAAGATTAAAATATATCTTATATATTTATGATTAAAAGTTAATTATTTATATATAAGAAAATTGGTTAGTCTTACCGCAAGTAGGCCTCATTCACAAAACTGTCCTATAAAGAGGGTATAAGGCGACTGACTATAAAATGTTAGTCTAATGGGTATCCACTCTTACCCACCGCTCTCCTGGCCAGTCGAGTGTCGTTAGCCGAACGGGTTTGATAGAACCGTTAAGCCTCTTAAAAGTATAATGCTATAATTGAAAGTACTAGAACCTTGAACAAAACCCAATCTAGTTACTTTAGGATAAAAAATGTGAATTTGATGCTAACCCATGAAATTGCACATTGCACTTTATGAAACGTTGGTGGAGCGTGTGTGGGTTACCGGCACACCAATGGGGGTTCATAAAGAGTGGCAATGGGTTTCTCGGGTGTTATCATTGTTGATGGAGCGTGTGTGGTTAACCGGCACATCAATTTGAGATGATAATGGACCCCGAGAGTACCAAGCTAATTTGCATGGTTATTCACACCCGGTTTGTGATCCTCGGCATCCCAGTCACAAACGGTGGGGCATATCCGAGATTAAACATGCCATTGAATAGTTCAATGAGTCTCAGAGATCTAGGAATTTCATAAGACTGAAATTGATAAAAGTTATCTACCTTAATGACCACTGTGTTGTGACTACGGCATCCCTCTTCACAGCATAGTTGGGGTATTTTGGGTCCTAGCCTTGTTAAATAATAAATTGGGTAATTATTTAAAAGGATTAATTAAACGAATAAATTCAAATTTTATATATGTCTGAAGAAAGTGTCTTTCTCCTTCCTCTCCTCCTTCACCCATTTCTGAGAGCTTCAGAAAGCACCTATTTAGTATGGTAAGGCTGACTGGCCTGAACTATGTGATACGGTTTTGCAATTAGAGAATAGTTCTTAGTTTTGCTGGGGAACCATATCAAACTGAGTGTCCGCTCCCAAACATGGCATCACACCACAGCTTGTGAGCATGACTCCTTGACTATTGAATCCAAGGAAGTTCGTTGCCTTATGCTATTAATCATTAACCCCGAGTTCCGCAGGGATTTAGAATTCCAGGGGTCTGATAAGTTAGCACAGCTAGTTGAGGAAAGGTTCCGAGAACTGGTTGAAAAAGGAGAACGAACTAGGATCTTCAAAGAGCTTGAAGATGCAAGCTAGAAGGAAGTAGCACCAGTTTGCGTGTTCCCGAGATTGAGGGATACATAGGCGAACAGTATAAAACTGGTTTCCCTTTGGGATCGGGAGTTAAGCATTAGCTCAACTCGCTGATCTGTTCGTCCAGATGAACAGAAAGGGTAACCGGATAAGACAATCGTGGAAGTGCATTCAATGTCGACTCTATATGAATCGTTCATGGAGAAGCATAGTTCCATTAATTCAGCTGCTTCAGGATTGAGTCCAGTATTAAGGTGCATCAAGAAATGATCCAGATCGTCTGGACCGATTGTTCGATGTTTCAAACTGGGAATCCATAAGGTGGGACACAGTCACAGAAAGATTGGAAAAATGCTCTAAAGCCAAACTGTTTGGCAGACTCAGTAATATCTTAAAACTCAGAATACCTGATCCTCATTTCCTTGATACAGGATGTGTTTCTCACATTTGCTCTGTATGCACGGACTCTGTAGGATGCGGGATGTTGTCGCACAGGAGCATATTCAGATTAGATATGGAGCTCGTGCATTTTTTGGAGTTAAGCTAGATATCTGTTCTTGTTATTGGTTTATAGATACATTTAACATAGATTCGCATTGTACATTGTTCTGAGGATAATTCTGGTTTAATGAAATTTTTTCTAAAAAATGGTTGTTTTAATTGTCCTCGAAATGTTGTGTGAATGTGTTGATGACGTAAATGGTAATAACTTGAATGTTGAAACATCCAATGGGATTGGACTTATATATTGTGTTCTTTATGATTGTTAAAGTGAATTTTATGAGAATCACTTCAACCAAAGGTCCAGTTGGACAGGACTTTGGAATCATTTGACTTAAAGTCACGTGATGAATTGAGTACTTAATAAAATTAATTGTGGCAAGAAAGGAATCGCCCAAAGATCCAATGGATAGGATTTTGGAATCAGCTGACTTGGAGTCAGGTGATGATTGTATGTCTTGAACAATATTAACAAAGTCATAAAGTTACATAGAGATGTAAAGGTATTAAGATTTTGAGCAACAAACACATAAGTTACTGTGTATTGCTCGAATATTTGAACAGAACACGATTAGTTATGCTTCATGATATTTGCCAAATGGTTTGACAAATATGGCTTCGCTTATCGGAATAAGCGATTGATTGGAACCTTGAAGTGTTCAAAGATTTCAAAGGAAGCATAAAATCAACAGAACCTGAGTAACAACATAGACTGAGAAAATGTTTCACAGTTTATCCTCTTCCAAGAACACTAATGGTTATAATGTGTCTAAGGGAAGATGATGGAGCATTGATCGAAATAGTTTTGATCCTCGGTGTATAAGATACACTGGATACATTTCCGACTAATTTTTCAATGAATTGAACATTCAACCAGTCAGACCGCAGAAGCCATATTCCGACCACATCTTAGACTAAGTAGGTTATGTCGACACTGTCTGAAATGTAAAGCTGGGATCATCCCACTAGTACATAGAAAGTCCAGGGTCATGTAGCATTCGTCTGAATCTCATGACAAGCCTGAAACTGATCAGCAATGTCGTTTTTCATTGGCCACTCCAGTTATCCTTTGAAAGAAGAGTACTTTTAGAAAGAACTCAAGTTCTAAGGAAACAGTGGGAGTAAGAATAATTCTGAACGAGTTCAGGAATTAGCCAAGTGAAACAACCTTTAGTCACCACTGGGACTTGACCAGGAATTAGATTCCTGTTAAACCTGACATACCCTCTCTTCGCTTGACCAGTAGTTGTTGTCACCATCATAAGGAGTTATGATCCGGGTGATATACCGAGTAGTGGTAAAACACTAAAGATGGTACGGATAAGTAATCCGACTGCTAGAAGCATTGGTGAGCCCAGTTGCTGCCAAATAAGAGAACCTTACCGCGAGACACAGTCTATGTGACAGTTTGATTGATCTTTACAACTGGTCTAGGAACCAGTGGGAGTAATTGAATCATCAAAAGAAGGGAACATAGAAATGTACTTACAGAACATCTGGTTGAATGAGTCATCACTTGGAGTCAAGCAACTGATTCTGAGAGAAGCACTCTCAATAGAAGATGTAATCCGAGAGGATTCTGCGTGGCATAGTGTGAGTCGTTAGTGGAGCGTGTGTGGTTTACCGGCACACTAATATGGACTCACATAGAGCATGCCATTACGAAAGGTACATGGCCCCGAGATTCGTCCCATGGGCATCTCGCAAGAAAGGATATTCGGATTCTCAAAATAGGCCAAAAGGTTTGGATTTTGTGAATAGCCTGAAAGATTTCCTTTAATATGTCGGAAAGGTTTGGATTTCGGTTTCGCAAAATGTGCCATAAGTTTTGGATTTTGTGAATAGTCTGAAAGAGTCATATAACGGTGTCAAAGCCAGTGGGAGTATCGTTGTTATCTGCTATCATTGTATGAGGGTTACATACTGGTTCTAGGAAACGTCTCTTATCATTACAAAGTGTAATGACTTGGTGTTAAGAAACGGTTCGCTATGAAAGACTTTAAGAGATACAACATACTCAGGTGGTTGTGAACATCTATTAGATAGATCAGAATTCTGCCAATATGATCTTGATGAGATTCAAGATGCATAACCTCAGGAATGGAGTTTCCTGTCATTGCAAAGTGTAATGAATTGGCATGAAGGAAACAAAGAAGGTGCAGCATGCTCACGTAGTTCATAGACATCTATCAGATAGATGAGACTGACAGTATTGACTTAGCCGTTGAGAATATGATCTTGATGGGATTCAAGATGCATAAGAAAGAGTCACCGAAAGGAAATGGTTTCCGAAAATCATGACACAAGGATTATTGGTAATCTTAGGATTCCGAAAGGGCTTGGAATAAGATTACATCAGGTTCCTCGAGCCTCTTGGACAAATCAGAAGTGTTATGAACATATCCTGATGACTTAATGCTTAGAGCATTGTATGTTGGATTCAGGATATTGCCTGGCTGAAAATACTGAATGGATTTTTGAACAGACGTGAGAAATCATTGGGAAATGATTAGGGTGATTGATTTGAAAGGGTTTTCAAATCGGTAATTGTTTACACCAAAACGTGGTGCTATAGGACTTCATGGTTAAAGAATTTCGTTGGTTTCTGATGGAGGGCGTGTGGTTCACCGGCACATCATGACACCTCGAAATTGTCTTAGGGTGTAGTCATGTAGACTAAAGACCCGAGAACCATGGGCAGTCACAGTACACATCACCGGAATGGAGTTGTGAGAGAAAATGACAGAATGACAAAATGACAAATTGAGATATCATCGGAAGAGTATCCGATAGGATCATCTGCAATAAAGTGTATAAGTGTTAGACACTTGGATACATAGAAAGAGTGAAAAGGTCATAGACATAGATATAAAAGGCTTGAATTGAGAGTTTAAAAGAGAATAAGAAACCGATAATAGTTATGATAAATCCGACTTGGTGATTACCTCGTGGAGACTTGGTAATTAGCAGGAGTAGCTGCCGGTCAGATTTTATGTTTCGCTTTTGCATGTTTACTTCCTGAATAATTGGATTATTCAAACATCCACAGTCGTTCATACTCTTAGGGAGTAAGTATGAAGGAAGACTGTCATGAATTGGTTTGTAGATTGTCTAAGGAGTTAGACATAGCAATAAGATTGCTGCAACGTTCATGAGTACTTGGAAATGGAGATTTGAGTATTGGATAAACCCGCGCTCAATGGATTGCTTCATGGATTATATCACGAGCAATGTTGAGACGATAATATCTTTTGGTCTTAAAGTGGAGAGATATGAGTTATAATTTGCAAGGCGGTTGTTCATTGATAGTACGAAAACGCATCGGTAACTCGATGTTATAAAACGTGCTGTTGTGAGTGATTTGTCGGGTAAAAGATATAACATATTAGTCAAAGCTTATTCGTCCCTTGACCCAGACGGGAAACAGATATCTGTTGGCCACTCGATGATTTTGAAGTTGACTGAAGCGCTGGCCAGCCAGGACTGAATTGATTCGTTCAATTAGAAGTCTAAAAGTCATAAGCAAAATCGGAAATCGGGAAACAGTGTGTCAGACAGAGATTGATCTCAATCCATGTCTCATGTCTGAAAATATCTTGTTGGACGGAGGATCATCTGATCACTTATCTTTGGACGGAACTGACTAGGTCAGAGTTCGGCAGCAGTTTCTAGGAAGCTGCAGGTTGTTTATTAATCAGAAGATAAATTAAAGTCATAGACTTATCCAAGTGGGAGACTGTTGGATTAGGTGTCTAAGCCATGACTTTACAACTATATTTATCTTATTGATTGAAGCAAAGTCCATTTGGGTTGCCCTCATAGCTGGAGGTCAGGATAGAGTTCAGTAGAGTAAAAGGTTGATTTATTAATTGTGTAATAAATCAATAGAATTAATTAAATGGTTTATTAATATATTTAAGTGTTAATATATTAATTAGAAACTATAATAATTAATTGAGATTTAATCAAGAATTAATTGGATTTAATTTAGTGATTAAATTAATTAATTAAAAGTGCAGGGACTGGTTTTGTAATTATTCAATAGTTGAATAAAAGGCTGGCCAGTGGATAGGGGTTAAAGGTGGCGAGATTTGTGGTGTCACCACAAGGATCTCGAAACCCTAATTAGGGTTAAGGAAAGCCTTGTCCAAATGGTCAACAGGCTTGCCCATTTGGAGGCTCCTTAGGGTTTCAGCTGTAACCCTTGGAGGCTATAAAAGGAGGCACCTGGCCACCCTAAAACCTGCGCCATTTTACATCAAGATAAACTCTGCTGAACTGTCTTCTCCATTGCTGTGGGTATGACTTGCATCTGAGGCAGGACACTTGTGCTGCTAGCTTCAAGAACAAGATTCAAAGGTTGGTAATTCTTGTTTTAATCTTTAGAATTTATTGTTGGCCTTTAGGTTATAGTTTATTATCTTCATAGAAGAAAACATAGATCTTTCTAGGGTTGCATGTGAACCATAGGATTATTTGTGTTCATTGTTTGCTAGAAAACCCTTCATATATATATATATATATATATATATATATATATATATATACACCCACACACACACAAACAAATTGATTGCTACGGTGATACCATGATATTCAATATTTTGTACCATTACCAAACCAAGACTATAAAATTGGTACGATACTACCAGCCAAACATATTGGCTACCAGACGATTGGCAACTAGTTTTATTGGTTCGGTTGGTAAACATGCTGGTTGGTTTTTCGTGGTACATATTTGATAGCCCTAAAGCCAGTGCTTATACAAAACAATCAATTATTTTTTCGACACTTTAGTTTGGCTAAGCAAAATGCCATTGGAATGTCGAGTAACATAAATACCAAGAAAGTAGCTAAGTAGACAGAGGTCTTTCATGAAAAATTTGCGAGCATAAAGTTGCATGTAGGATTTCGTAGGTGGTGGGTGGTGGAAGTGGTGAGAATTTTGTCATCCACATATAATAAAAGGTATGCAACGCATTGCCATGGAAATAAATAAAAGACGAATGATTGCAAGTGTGATGCTTGAAATTGATAGTAGCAACAAAGTCAACGAACTATTGGTACCATGTGGTGGTTCTTGTTTGATGTAAAGGGATTTTGTAGTTTACACATGTGATCCAGATGTGAAGCATCGCAAAACCCGTTTTTTAATATGTATAAACAGTTGCATGTAAGTGACCTAAGGGAAGGCGTTTTTAATATCTAGTTAATGTGTGAGCCATGATTTAGAGATTACAAGGCTTAAGGTTGTGCAAATGGTGGCCAGTTTGACAACCAGACTAAATGTCTCGTGACAATCAATACCAACCTGAGGGAAGGTATTTTTAATATCGAATTGATGTATGTACCACTAAAAATCATGATGAGTCTATTGCTTAGCCATGTCACTTGGGCAACATTGCAGGACTATGCCACATCACATATGCATAGTTATTATCTTCTGATGTGTCTACTGTACGGACCAAAATTCGATGAGTAATATATGTGTAGACTGTAGTGCCATAATATGTGTGTGGACTGTAGTAAGTAAGTTTGACGGCTGAAAGCCAAATATATGAGAAAATGGAGGTTTTAATTGGGACAAAATGTTTTCTACCAAATTTACGTGACGCGTCGTTAGGGGATCGTGACGCATCCCATAAGTATGTTGCCATTGTAAGAGCTGAATTTGGAAGTAAGTTGTTGTGGTAGAATCTCTACGCAATGCACTATAGCGAGGCAACGTGTTTGGCCGATGGATGCCACACGACCATGAGTCTGGCATGACGCGTAACTCGCATAGAACATTCATGATTTAAAACCTTAAGTTGGTCATTTTGGGCATTTTCACCCCCATATACTTCAAAGAATAGAACATGGGAACGTTCCCCTGAGTTCGTGTGAGCCAAGATCAACGGGAAACAATGTGTAATTCGAGGAATAAACACTAGCTACGTGATCTTGAAGGAAATCTGTACTTCCATTTCGTTTTTGAGATAAGATAGGTTGGGGGTTTGTAAACCCTAAGTATTGGTTGAATATATATATATATATATATATATATATATATATATATATATATATATATATATATATATATATATATATATATATATATATATATATATAATATATATATATATATATATATATATATATATATATATACATATACATATTTATATATCTATATATATATATATATATATATATATATATATATATATATATATATATATATATATATACATATACATATTTATATATCTATACATATGTATATATATATATATATATATATATATATATATATATATATATTTATATATATATATATATATATATATATATATATATATATATATATATATATATATATATATATATATATATATATATATATATATATATTGAAAAGGCAACTAAAATTAAAACCAAACGACCTTAGCAAGGAGCTAAGGCTACAAAAATACAGAAATTACATAATAGTGAAAGCTAATCTAGGAGAATACACCCATTTTACACTATCTATCTCCAATTTCCTAGCACAGTTTTTGAGCCAGATAAACGCCTCCTTTTGAACTTGCATAAAGATGTCATCCACCTTTCCAGACTTCTTTTGAAATAAGGATTCGTTTATGTTCTTCCATAAAAAATGAAGTGCAGCAAAACCGACAATCATGGAGATTTTCTTTTCGTGCCCTGTAGGTGTCTTCGAGGAAAGCCAATCAAATAAGGCTTCCATGCCTCCAGAAAAACCATTATCCAATCCCCACCATTGTTGAATTTTGTCCCATACTTGTTTAGCAATAGGACATTCAAGAAAGACGTGCTCGATAGATTCATCCGCAACTTTACAAATCTCGCAAAGAGTTGTATTTAGCCCAATTCCCATCTTGCTAATGACAGTTCTGACTGCAATTCGCTTCCTGTACAGTCTCTAAATGAAGATATTTATTTTGTTCGGAGCCCAATTCAGCCACAGGTTTCTCCCGATTTTCTGAGCTTTTTTCTTTGCCAATTGACGTCTGAACCAGCTAACTGTGAGTCTGCCGTTTGGGCCGTCTATGCACTTCCATCATCTTTTGCGCGATTTAAAGTCATATATATATATATATATATATATATATATATATATATATATATATATATATATATATATATATATATATATATATATATATATATATATATATATATATATATATATATATATATATATATATATATATATATATATATAGGGTTAGGTTCATATGAGACCATTATATTTTGTGAGACTGGGAGACGCATTCTTAGCCACTCATTTTGGATGTAAAATAAAAAAAATTAAAAAATGCAAAATAAATGAAAAAATTTGAAAAAAAATATATTTATTTATTATTTTCGTCATTTTTTTTATTCAAAAAAAATTTAAAAAAAATAAAAAAAAATTATCGTTTTTTCATATTCTAGTAGAGTATTACACTAATTTGTGTAATATTCTATTAGAATATGCAACATCCAGCAACATTTTAATAGAATATTTTTTTTGATTTTTCCAGGTTTTTTTCGATTTTTTTTTTAATTTTTTTAGATTGTATAAGTAGCGAAAATAAGTAGAAATTTCTTTTTATTTTTGAAAATTCTCATTATTTTAGCCTATTTTAATTTTTTTTTTTATTTTTTGATCTCTAAAATTAGTGGTTAGGATTGAGTCTCCCGGTCTCACAAAATTTACATGGTCTCATTTGAACTTCTATATATATATATATATATATATATATATATATATATATATATATATATATATATATATATATATATATATATATATATATATATATATATATATATATATATATATATATATATATATATATATATATATATATATATATATGCTTGTTGAATGAGGAACAAATAGAAGTAGAAAACACGCTTATGATGATTAATTCCATGACTGTAGATAGAAGGGTTTTGATCGCAAACCCTAGATGTTTTAGTGATAATATAAGTGCAACTGATGTTATCACTTGCTAGTAAGGTTAAGGAATGTCTAGATGATATTGTTTGTAAACCCTTTTCTCTTGCTAATGTTAACCTTGAAGAAGATGATGGGTTATAGGGTGGACGATGTTGAAGACTAAAGGATAAGAGCATTATAATTGTGATTAGATGGTGGGGGCAAGGCGAAAAGAGGAATATACCCTTTCATGGAGGCACGTAAGGTTGAGTAATAGCTGAAATCGAACGACATTTGCCAAAAGGACCAGACACACAACTTCTTCAAACCACAAAGACTAAACATGTAGAAAATGTCATAGTTGTCTTTACCGTATGATCTCATTCAATCCGAATGGACCAATCACACAATTTTGTCTAGCTTCTTAAACCTCATAAAAAGTGTCAATATTCATAACTTCTTTTAGCTCGTCAAGAGCATCAATCTTCACGATTTTCTATTGCTCATTTAGTAACATCTTTTAATTTTATTTGAGCTCAAAAGTGCATTTTCTTCTAATCTTCTGGAAACTCAACAAGATTATTTATGACAATTTTCCATATACTCATCAACAATATTTATAAATACTCTCATATATATATATATATATATATATATATATATATATATATATATATATATATATATATATATATATATATATATATATATATATATATATATATATATATATATATATATATATGAAATATATATATGAAATATATATATATATATATATATATATATATATATATATATATATATATATATATATATATATATATATATGTATATATATATATATAATATATATATATATATATATATATATATATATATATATATATATATAATATATATATATTATATATATATATATATATATACATATATATATATATAATATATATATATATATATATATATATATATATATATATATATATATATATATATATATATTTCATATATATATATATATATATATATATAATATATATATATATATATATATATATATATATATATATATATATATATATAATATATATATATATATATATATATATATATATATATATATATATAGTAATGATAAAGTATATTATGTTTTAAGAAATCCAAAATCATGAGAAAATGACATGTGGCCAAATGAATGTGGTGGTGACATGTGGCTTTGAGTTACTTATTTATTAGGATACTAGTTGTGAGACTCGTGTATTACACGGGCTGATTAAAAGAAAATGTTAAATAAGAACATCTAAACATCAAGCATTGTACCAACTTAAAATAAATAACATACTATCTTAAAAATAAACAAAAACACACAAAATTGAGAATATAGAAAAGTAATAGAAATATATAAAAGTAGAATGCTATATACACAAATAAATTGAAGTACATTGCTAAATCTTGCAATTAGTGCTTAAAAAATCTCGTTTTACCATTGGAAAAATACAAAAAATACCTAACATATATTCACAATTTCAATTTGATTTTTAAAATCGTAAGACGAAATTTGGGGTTAAACATTTAATTGACAGTTTCGTATTAATACAAACGTAATTAGGGAGATAAAATTGTAACAACCAATTGTAACCTATCATTAAGGAGTAGTAATGAACAAAGTATTTTATTTTTTTAAGAAATTCAAAATCATGAGAAAATGACATGTGGCCAAATGAATGTAGTGGTGACATGTGGCTTTGAGTTATATATATATATATATATATATATATATATATATATATATATATATATATATATATATATATATATATATATATATATATATATATATATATATATATATATATATATATATATATATATAGAGAGAGAGAGAGAGAGAAAAGTTCAATAGAGAACCAATATAAAACAAGGAACCAATGAACCAATCGTGAGCGTCGAAATTCAAATGATTGACGGCCGGAGATAATGTTGTAACTTTCTTAATTGAACGCACATGTAACGGATAATTCCAAAAAACCCACTTCGTTATTAATTTATTTTTTATTTTTAGAGCTTATTTTTTATCGAAATAAAAAAATCGAATATATCAAATTCATAATTTTTTATTCTCTTTCAATAGACATCCATATCAATATTGTAAAAACGAAAAAAAATTCAAAAATCTTGTTCAGATTCGCAACACTTAATCAATGTGAATCTGAACTATAACAAGTTTTATAGAATATTATTTAGATATGAATGATTATTGAAATTATTTTTTTCAACAATCCTTGATCATTCAAAAACAACTTAAGTGAATTTAATTAAATTTTTAGATTCAGATGTGAATCTCACTAAATTTTCATGTCGAATGTAAGTAAATTCATTTATATTATTAACAATTTCAATATTTTGATAATATACACTTGAATTAGCTAAGATTTACAAATTAATTTACTTAAAGTTACACACGAATGAACAAAAACTTGCTGAAAAATAGGATACAATTATCATTTATATGTGAATTAATATGTATAAAACTAGATGCATACTATTTTGAACGTTTTGATCATACACAAATGAATTAATTGAGATCCACAAATAAATTTGCTTAAAATTGACATGTGAATGATAAAAAAAATTGTTGACAAAACCTATTTCAACTACCATTTATATGTGAATGAATATACCTAAAACAATGCAGTTCAGTTCAGATTCACATGACGAATCTTGACGAACTTGAAGTATAGAAAAAACAAAAAAAAAAATATATCAATATAGATCTCTATTTATAGAGGATGAAAAATTATGAATTTTTGTATAATTATTTTTTTTTTCGGAAAAAGAATAAGCTTAAAAATTAAAAAACATAAAAAACGAAGTGAGTTTTTTGCAATGATACGCTACATGCACGTCCAATTAAGAATTTTACATCTTTCTCTCTGCCCTTCAATATTATGCATTCTGGCCGTAGGATTGGTTCCTTGATTCATTGTTTAATTTTGGTTATTCAGTGAACCTAACCAATATATATATATATATATATATATATATATATATATATATATATATATATATATATATATATATATATATATATATATATATATATATATATATATATATATATATATATATATATATATATATATATATATATAAGTTCAATAGAGAACCAAAATAAAACAAGGAACCAATGAACCAATCGTGAGCGTCAGAATGCATTTTATCGACGGCCGGAGATCATGTTGTAAATTCCTAACTTGGACGCGCATGTAGCGGATCATAACAAAAAACCCACTTCGTGTTTTTTTATTTTTTATTTTTAGAGCTTATTTTTTATCGAAATAAAAAATCGAATATATCAAAATTCATAATTTTTTATTCTCTTTCAATAGATACCCATATCAATATACTAAAAACGAAAAAAAAAATTCAAAATTTTTGTTCAGATTCACAACAGTTAGTTAATGTAAATCTGAACCATAATAAGTTTTTATAGAAGATTATTCACATGTGAATGATTATTGAAATTATATTTTTAACAATAATTGATCATTCAATAACAACTCATGTGAATTTAAATAAACTTTTAGATTTGCATTGTGAATTTGACTAAATTCATATTGAATTTAAGTAATTTCATTTATATTCTTTACAATTTCAACATTTTGATAATGTACAATGGAGTTAACTAAGATTCACAAATTAATTTATTTAAAGTTACACATGAATGATCAAAAATTGTTGAAAAAAATCTGGTTCAATGATCGTCTATATGTGAATTAATATGTATTAAACTAGATGTATACTATTTTGAACCTTTTGATGATACACAAATGAATTAATTCATATCCACATATGAATTTGCTTAAAATTCACATATGAATGATAAAATTGTTGAAAAAATAGGGTACAATTACCATTTATATGTAAATTAACATGTCTAAAACAAGAAGCACTTAAAATTCACAATGTGAATATAAACTGTATTAAATTTGTATGGAATATATTTCACATGTAAATGGTCAATGAATTCAATTTTTTCAATAATTGTTAATCATTCAATAACAACTTATGTAATGTAAAAATATTTTTAAATTCAGATGTGAATTCAAGAAAAATCACCAATGTTTTACTATTTCAATGTTTTAATATCATATACAATTGAATTAACTGAGATTCATAAATGATTTACTTAAAATTCACATGTGATTGGTAAAGAATTATTGAAAAATTTGTATAGATTTGTCATTTAGATGTGAATGAATATATCTAAAACAATGCAGTTCAGTTCAGGTTCACAAGATGAATATGGACGAACTTGAAGTAAAAAAAACAAAAAATTTTGTATATCAATATGGATATGTATTTATAGAGGATGAAAAATTATGAATTTTGGTATAATTAGATTTTTTTTTTTGGAAAAAAAAAAAATAAATAAAAACATAAAAAACGAAGTGAGTTTTTTTGCTATGATCCGCTACATACGCGTCCAATTAACAATTTTACATAATTCTCTCTGGCCGTCGATCTTTTGCATTTTGGGCGTAGGATTGGTTCGTTGTTTAATTTTGGTTCTCCATTGAACCTAACCCTATATATATATATATATATATATATATATATATATATATATATATATATATATATATATATATATATATATATATATATATATATATATATATATATATATATATATATATATATATATATATATATATATATATATATATATATATATATGAAGGTGTTGATTTTGACCATAATATTGAAAAAGTCAAACTTAATGCTCATATTTTCAACATGCATTTAAGAAAGACGGTGGAGTACTTCTAACTTCTAAGCATACAATTTAAGGCGGACGGGGCCGTCAACAGTCAACTCTTAGTACCCCTTCGACTTTAAAGTCAAATTTTATTTCAACATATGTAACTTAAGTAATATAACTTAATCAATAAAATTAAAGCATATGGTTCTTTAGAAAACAACCCGAAATTGATTAGGTTTATTCTATACAACCCTAACCAAGATCTTGGTATGGGCAAAGTTGATATGAAAAGGTCGACCAGCTAAAACAAGCACAAGGGCGATCATTGGTGTAAGCACCGTCTTCTTTTGCAAAAAAATGTGTCACTGCTGTGATCTCAAAACGAAAACTTAAGTTTACACTACATCCAAACACCACACCTACCGAGTATCACCATGTACTCGATGCATAAAAAGTCTACTTCATTTAAAACTACATAATGAATATTTCTGCGACAAATTTTCACGAAACTAAAATGTGTAAACAATCTAATTCCAACTTATCTAGTCTAGATTTAAATCGTGTATGGTGTGTTGTCCATCCGTTGGCAACTATAGAAGCTTATTTTATTTACCGATATAATCCCATTTATATTCTTAGTTTCTGCCTATCTAGGCAATTTGCAATACAAGTGTTTGATTAGTTTAAAATTCAAATATCCAAGCTGAATACATTAACAGTTCACTACAAACATCTAGGGTTCTAGCTCAGCCTCCTTATTGATTACGTTATTAAAAGGGAAATGAGTACATGACAATCATATGTACAACTCGTGGTATATCATGAACAGTTGAAGGACTGTAGCTGTAAAAGATATACAGAAAATAGTAAAATTTAAACCTCAAGGGAAATATGAGGGAAGATTGTACATTGTTGTAATTGAGGGTGTGGGTGGTATACAGCATCAATAAGCGCGTGAGCAGTGTAAGGTGACGTGGTAACATAGAGTAAAGGTAGCGTATAATGTAGAATATTTAAGGACAATTGGCAGGCTTTTTATTCATGACCTCAGGAAATGCACCAATTGCTGTTGCATCACGCAATCAGTAATCGAAACTCACTCTCATGCTTCAGAGCACACCCCAACCCCAATACTTCCATTTTTATCCATATAAAATATTTTTTTTTATTGTACTATAACTTAAAAAGTCATGTTACTGTTTTATGTAAAAAAGCTATACTGCATAAAGTAAAAATAAATAAAAATCACATTGTTATTGTGATAGGTTTAATATATGTTACATTGTGTTTGGGTTTCAAAAATGATTACTTTGTTTCGAGATTGCAAGAAGTGTTTTCTATTTTTAATTGTTCAGAACAATGCAACCAAATTTATAGAAGAATATAATGATATGCTACAATGAAATTGCTTTTCAAGAAAAACTAAATATTACCTGATTATTCATAACTTGAATTAAATGGTTTTCTGTCTTTTGTTTTATTCGTAAAATCACAATAGTTACTTTAAAAGCACATACCCGAACACATTCTGTATGAATCTTATATGATAGTTAAATTATAAATATATCAGAAACATGGTTAAAATAGAGTATCTCATTTTCAGCTTATATTCTCGATTAATAAGTAACTATCTGAAAACATGCAATAGAAGAAAAAAAAAAATAGTTGCCCAAGAACATGAAAGAATTGGTTTTGGGATTACATACTTGTAGAAAACAAAATTAAAGGTGCGAGTCTCAACAGCCGTAATCTTAAGTTCTAATTTCAGTATGAATTATGTTTTTACGAGCACTGATTATGCCATCGATATATCTAACCATTGTATACATGGTTTATCTCTCAAGTGATCAACTCTAAACGAGTTAGAAATTACACGAAAATTAACCATTTTGCATTTTAAAGATATCATTATTATGAACTCTAAACTAGATAATCAGATTTACAGCTAAACATTACTAAGATAGTGCTTTAAAAAAATTTGGCTGACAAATATGATATAGAATAATTGATAATATTTGATCGGATTCGAACATAAGACTTGATATTTTATAACCCACGGTCAATGTTTGAGTTAAAATTTTTGAAATAAAAATAAATCATTGATGCCATGTGGTCCTTGTGGTCCTTTCAGGAGCTGTTGGCTGCCATCTCCGTTATATATATACCCTCGACCCAACAGACTAACAGCACTATACAACTCCGACGACCACCGCCGCCGCCACCGTCCGACACCATCGTCTCTGCAATAACAGTCTGTTAAGAGAGGTTGATATGGGAAACTGTCAAGCTATTGATAATGCAAGTCTAGTAATACAGCACCCAAACGGCAGAGCTGAGAGGCTGTATTCCACCATCTCCGCCGCCGAGGTAATGAAGCTCAACCCTGGTCACTACGTCGCTCTCCTCCTCACCACCACCTTATACTCTTCCCGTCCCCCATCCTCCACCACCGACCCCACTAAACAAAATAACAGCTCCCAACCAAGACCCGTCACCACCAACGCCCAGCCCCTCCGTATTACTCGTATCAAACTTCTACGCGCAACCGAAAATCTTACCGTCGGCCATATTTATAGACTCGTCACCACCCAAGGTGAGTAGCTAGCTTGTGATTTCCAAGATATGGGTTGATTTAATTCCCAGGAAAACGTTTATTTAACTGTTGCTATTTTCGTTTTTACAGAAGTAATGAAAGGATTAATGGCGAAGAAGAATGGGAAAGTTAGTAGTAATATCAGGGTGCTCAAGCCTTCAGAAGAATCCGCCAGAAAAAATGAAGATGCAGCCACGGGATCTAATCAATCGGAGAGAACCAGAACCCACCACCAGGTTTGAATCTGAACTAATCCTCTGTTTCTGTCTTCGCTTGTTCATGAATTTTAAAGCAAATTGCTCATAAAATCAACTTGGTATGTATGCAGATGAAGAAATCTGATAAAGATCGGCGGAGGACGGCGGCTCCGGCGAACTCGTCGGGTGCTGCAATCAAGCCAAGAGGATGGCATCCATCGTTAAACAGCATCTCAGAGGCATCAAGCTAGCTTTAGCTATCAGCAGCTCGCTCTGTTCATATTGACTTCTGATGAATCTCTAGTTTTTGTATGACTTTTGTAGGGTTTATGATAATGATTGATATTTCTTGAAGACGGAATATTGAGTGTTCTTCGTTTGTTGGGTTTTAAGAAATGCGATGAACGTTAATGGAAAATATTCAGTTTTTGGACAGAAAGTGATGCAAAGTTTAAAAAGAATATTTGAATCCAAAGTTACCTTTAATTCATATAATAGTTTGTATAAAATTGAAATGATTGGATTAATTTATAGTTACTTCGAAAAAACAATTTTGAATTTTTTTGGATCGGGTCATTTTGATATAAAAATATGGTAAAATTAGTTTCGTCAGATCCTGCAAAAATTAATTAATGCAAATTGAATTCACAAATAAATATTTTTGTAGCACAATTACGACTTAACCAATCCAAGATATTCGATATTCAAACTCGTGACACATCCCAAACGTGCCTAATCTCATCTATGTATATTTTGTTGGATAAAAAAATAGAACTTCTTCGTTAATAATGACGATAAAAATTTCATAGTTAAGATCCGTTTCCTGATATGGCTACTCGCTAGCGCGAAAAGCAAAACAAACTCGGTATAATTATATAATACAATTTTTAAGAAATAGAATAAAAAAGACATGCTGAGTAAAATAGTTGTAAATCTGCTAAAATCTCGGGTAAACTGCGAAATTGTGTAGGATCAGATGTACAAAATGTTTTAATTTCCTTTTATTTTATTTTGGAGAAAAAGGAATAAAAAATTTCTCTCAAACTTCTAGTGTTTGCGGTATCATTTCTCAAGTATTTCTATTTAGGCATGAACATGGTATGGTACCGAGTATTTTGTCGACAAACCGTATACCATACAAACAATAATTGGTAGAGAAATTTTATCATTAATAATGTACCAAGTATACTTGGTACCAACTTATTTGACAACAAATTTAATTGATATATGTTAGTAATGATATATACCAAAAACTTAAATTAATACGAAAGGTGAAAAAAAGAAAAATAAAAGTTGTATTTGTTAAAGTTGTTGCATTGTTTTATCTATTGACATCAATGAGTATGAAAACCACAAACTCACTAGACCCTAAGTTTATCAAATTAAAACTTTAAACATGTACAACCCAGTTAATCTTAAGTTTGTGCTATAAATTCTCTCCCACCCCACCCCCTCACATTAAATTTTGTACCTCCATTGACACACATCAAATCAAAATAAGTTTTGATTTAATTAATTTTTTAATCTTTAAATCTCCTGATTTGACTAATTGATTTGTTTTATCCATTTTTCTGTCTTTTGTTGTCTTTTCCTTTATTATTATTATTATTATTATTATTATTATTATTATTATTTAACAAATTTACACCTTAAACATTTTAGAAACAAATAAAGAATATGTTATTCAGTAGGTCGAATTTCTACGATAAATAACGGCGTGTTCGGGTAAAATGGATGTCATATTCACGCAATTATTCATGATCTACTAATTTTTAAAGATCGTTACTCTACAACAATGAATTGTTAAAGCATGATAAATAATAATAAAGTCAAATTAAAAATAGTGATTAAATATAATTTTATCATTTACTTTTTCATATGATACGTAATTTACTGTTAAGTACTTTCAAATATTAAATAAAAATTATAAAATAACCGAATAAGTATGACACATATTATTATTATTATTATTATTATTATAAACAACTGATTTGATGTTTTGTTTTAAAATATTATTACGTTATTTATATCACGCATTCTACAACGATTCCATATCTATGTCTATATCAATTTGATACAACGATTGAATTATATGACAAGTTTTCACTTTTCAAACTTACTAGATATGTATTTTGCTAGATTTTCACATCTCTGTACATTTGTATTATTTTTGCTAGATATTTTTGCTATATGACTAATAAACTCCAAAAGAATAGTATAATATATTTACAGATAACTATTAGTTTAGGAAATTAAGCTTATTAATTGAAAATTACCCAGTAAAATCTAAACGAATCGTAACAAGATTAGGAAAACCAACATTTTAGGAAAGTATAGCCTCTTTTGCTTTCTCTCGGAGTCAGACCATTTATTTTAGTATTATTATTATTTTTTGATTAATAAAGACAAACTTTGTTTTAGTATTATTATTTATTTTGTTATTTTTTATACATTCGTTCGAATTTGACATAACCCTTTTGATATAATTTGACATAACTTTATAAAATTATAAACGTCGTTCCTTGTGTCTTAATTACTTAAAGAAACTATTGTTTTATTGTTACTAAAACATAAAAATTATAAAAGGTAAATTTACTATTATTGTTTTTCTAATAATAATAATAATAATAATAATAATAATAATAATAAAACAAATCAAATACTATTAGTAAAAGTAAAAAAGAAAAAAAAAAGAAAAAGAAAAAAAACAACAAATAGACAAAATAAGCAAAAAGACAAAAAAACAACAAAAAACAAAAGTTCACATCAAGAGTACAAACAGACAATAGACAATAGATGGTATGTATAGATCCACCCTAATCTTATTACAAGTGGTAATGGAAAGGGAAAAGAGAAAGCTTACTTAGGAGACTAATTTGAAAATTTTGGGTGTTACATTTATGATCTTGTGTCTTTAGTTTTATATGGCCATCTTGGTCATTTTTCCGTATAAATTTTTTCCTTCTAATTGTTGTGATTTGCTACAATAAGAATTATGGATATTCCTTAGGCTACACGGAGCAATGGCTCGCCAACCCTCTTGGCGACTCGCCATCCCCACTCCCGTCGAAGACGCCATCGGCTCGCCAAGGTCCATTCGCCAACCTGTTGGCAAGATGCCAACAGGTGTAAAACTTTCAAGAAATGGCAAAAACACCCCATGAACGGTTATATTTAGAATTTGGAATGTTTTAAAAAATTTACACTTTTAACCCATATATTAAAAGTAGCCGTTTTTTTTAAAATCAGATTTTTAAAACCTCTTTCATCCCCAATATATACATCTAAATCTCATTCATTTCATACAAGAATCCCTTCCAAAACTCTCTCAAAATGTCTTCAAACAAAAAGAAAGGTTCAAAATCTTCCAAGAACCAATCTTCCAACACTCTACCTCTAAACCATCCATCAAACCTAGATACAAATGCTTATCATCCTATAATGTTTTCACCACAACCCGATGAGCCGTTGTTTTCACCGACATAAAACCAATTCTTAGCCAACTTTATCTACAATTTATCCCAAAACCAAAATACTTTTCCCACACAATCTCAAAATCTTTTCACCACACCTTCTCCACCACAAATACACTCTCAAGTTTCTCAAACACAATTATTCTCAACTCAACCATGACGTCTTCCTGCATCGGACTCGGAAGAAGAATAAGAAGAACAACAAGAAGTAGAAGAAGAAGACGAAGAAGAAGAAGAACCACAACCAAAAAAATCATCAAAAGGCCGTGGAAAAGGAAAACCCCCGGTGAGACAGAGAGCCAAGGTAGAGCCTTGGAAAGTTGATGAGGTGATAGCTTTAGCAAAAACTTGGGTCGACATATCGGAGGATGCGGTTCACGGAAACGACCAAGAAACCCAAGTTTTCCAAGAAAGGATTTGGAAATTATGGTGTCAGCAAATGGGTCGTACATACCGTACCCACCAGTCAATATACTCGAAATGGCGTGGTGTAAGTAAAATTGCCAAGGCATTTGAGGCGATTTTTGCACAATGTAAACGAAATTGGCCAAGTGGTGCCAATATAGATGATGTGATGCTGGCTGCTCGGCAGCAATATATTGACAAAAATGGCACCAAACATCATTTCAATGCTCATGCGGAAGCGTTTTGGAGGGTAATCCGAGACAACGAAAAATGGAGGGAACAAACATCCTTTCATCAGTTCGCCGTTGGAATAAATACAACCAAACGCTTCAAATCCTCCACATCCACACACTATCAGTCTTCTGATGCAAATGTTGGCTTTAACATTAATGAGGAGCCGGAGGCTGACGTTCTTCCGATTGGTCGTGATCAAGCAAAGAGGAAGATGAAGGGAGGTAGTTCTGGCATGAATAGTAGCGCATAATTGCAACAATTGAACGAGCAAGTCGCCACTTTGCAGACTTTACATGAAGAGAAAGTCAAAACCAAGCTGATGGATATTGTGACGAGAAACATATCCGATCTACGAGGGTTCGAGTATCAAATTGCACTTCAAGTGAAGAAGGATGCGGCTAGGAATTTGGGTTACACGTTCGACGTTGAGTAAATTAGTTGTTTGTGTTTTAGTTTGTGTCTTTGTTTAACTTTTAAATTGTTAGTTGTTTGTGTTTTTTTATTTTTAATGAAATGTTTAAATTTTAAGTAAAAAAAAAACGAATTCTGTTTGTACAAGGACTAAAGTTGTAATTTCTCAAATTAATTTGGTTGGCAGTTCCTTGGCCATTGGCCACCATTCCCTACAAAATGGCCAACGCCTGCCAACCATAGTCTGGCCCACAAAAACCCCTTGGCCATCCGTTGGCCATTGGCCACCACTCCCTTCAGCCTTATGAAGTTAAAAACTTGAAGTTGATTCCACCGTTGATATTTTAATCAACTTTCAAGTTATAATGGATAGTGCATTAATAAGACATTGCAAGCAGTTTTGGAAACTAATTTATTTTAATAAGATGTCTTGATCCTAATCGATGTCAAAATCACAATATTGCAAAACGTAAGAAAACTATAAGATCCCAATATTGAGGATCTTAGTTTATTTGTCTTTATTTTTGGAATGAAAAAACATTTTATATATAAAAGACCAACGGGTGACTGACAAAATAGCAATAAATACTCCAATATAACTAAAGCAAATAGATTTGTACAACACCAAAAATATGAAAGCTAGAATGCATAATTGAACCAAAGAGTGGCATATCGAATCTGGGAACCAAAAGTAGCAAAACCAGGGTTTATTTGTTTTAAAAGGTAATTTATTTAGATTCAAAAATGACAACCATGATATCTAGTTTTGTTGGTTACTGTTATCTGACTTGTAGTCAACGATCATAATGGAAGGCATGAAAGCATAAATACTGATTGAACCCGCAAGCCCTTGGGTAATTAGGAGAGTGCGATTTGCTTAACCTTAATATTTTAATAATTTCGAACTTAATCTGAAATTCAGTTTTATTGGAAGTCGAATTTAAATTTAATTTCATTTTTATGGTTAATCTTTACAGGGTAAAACAAAAACACATTTATCCTTTGTATTAGTTTCACAAAGTCCAGTAATCTTCATTAATCAATATCCTCATATGATATAATATATGAATGAAAAAATGTAAAGAAAACTTATTGGGCGCTTCTGTATATAAAAAGCGAGAAAAACAAGTTTAAACTCAAGTCATGTAGAAAACTCTGTAAACAAGTCGAGCCGGTCACGATATCCAAAAAGAAGAAGAAGAAAAAAAAAAAAAAAAAAAACTAGTTTGTGAAAGCTTCATTTGTTGTTCTTGGCCTCGTTACTGGGCTCATTTCTTTCATTCCAAAAATATATAAATGCAGCTAAAAGGAATAACAAAAAAAAGTACAAAAATTAAATTATTTATTCGTTATTTAGTACATAACGTGATAACGCTAAATGAATGTTTATATATACTGTCGTTAGTCTTGAGAGCCTAATCGAACATACTAAGTACTGAAACTTTCTCCCGAACTATTTAATAAACGAGCCCCAAAGTAACCTTGAACGCTTTTAACTCGATCTCGGTTTCAACTTTTAATGAGTAGATTTTGAAAAACTCAGAGTAAAAACAGCTCAAATAATTATGATCACTATACTCACATGCTTTTTCTTCCAAGTTAACAATAACAGTTAACTCGATATTTAGCAAATTAAAACGAAATATAATAAAAAAATTTATGCAATTCAATTGATAATTGTTTTATGCATATCATTAGGTAAACCATAAGAATTCATCGACCATTGTGTATATGTGGCATATTTTGAAATTTACCAATTAAACATATGTATCCGGCAAGTCGATAACCTTTATAGTAAACTGTGTGATCTTGCGTTGGAATTAAAATTTAATTATTTTTATTTTATATATTGCTGAATTACAAATAAGTTTTTTTCCGGAACAAATTGTACGAAATAATAAATATAATTATATTTCAATGAAAAATTACGATCTATTTTATTATTCTCACATTTATAGAATTATAGCAACGTATCATTGTTAGTTGGCCCAAATGAGATGAAAATATATTGTTATTTATTATGTTTTTTTTTTCTTAAACAAAGAAATGATTGATGGTTTGTGTGTAACTGTGCATGCTTGTAAACATATTCAAGTACCAAACATGGAGCAGGCTAAACAAAAAGCAAACACTTGAACCAAAAAAATAGACAAAAAGTAGAATAATTGACCAAACACCATTCATATGTTTTCTTTGCTCATCCACTTCCTTCTCTACCAGCTTTTTTGGAATTCAACCAGAAGATCCTAATAAGACATAACCTACCAAACACCAACACCCCCTCCCCCCCCCCCCCCCCCCCCCCCCCTCTCCAAAAAAAAAAAAAAAACATATATATATATATATATATATATATATATATATATATATATATATATATATATATATATATATATATATATATATATATATATATATATATATATATATATATATATATATATATATATATATATATATATGCAAAAATAATGATCAATTAGTCACACAATAAATCCATTGTCGTCATCAAAACATGGAGAAATAGAATAGACAAAATACAACAGCATGTTTTTGCAAATATTATGTAGTCAAAGTACTACTAGATTTATATTATAAAAAATAACTAATTTATTGTAATTAACTATGAAATAATTATTTTTATACTAAAATAAAAATTTGAAGTAATTATTGATATTATCTTTAATCACAAGATAAAAACAGACATTCATTAGAAAGTTGAACATAAAAAATACAAAGCAATAGAATCCAATTAATGAAATAATATTCAAATTATTATGTTTCAACATAAATATATGTTTTATTTTGCATCAATAATTATATATCTATCAAAATAACTATAAAGAAAATATAAATATAAACACAAATATAGTATATTATCAACGAATACCATTTCCAATCCCAATATATGATTCTTATAGTTAAGATTGACTGCTTTCCATATCATACACAACTGCACTTGAATAATTCACTATTCTTTCAATGGATTAAATTCACTTATTTTAGTATATGTCATCATAATGGTGAACTTCCTAGTTGAAATGAAGTCTTTTTCATGTGGTTATATTAAATCACATATTTAATGTCAAAACTCTTTAACTTCTAACTAATCTTATCATTAAACTGCTACAATTGAAAAGGTATTTATAACTTATGATAGCTATATATATATATATATATATATATATATATATATATATATATATATATATATATATATATATATATATATATATATATATATATATATATATATATATATATATATATATATATATATATATATATCTGTGTGTGTGTGTGTGTGTGTGTGAACAACATTAAGTATTGTATGAATGTAGACCAATTCTGGACTAATCAACTGATAGGGGTAATTTTGAAACTTCACATTAATTAAATTATTATCCTAAAATAAAAAAATCCAGTAATTAATTAACTATCTAAATTAAAAGCCTACGATTATGTAATTAGACCAACATAACCCTAAAAATACATCAATCTAGTTTCAGTGATGGGGATAAAATACAAGAACACGCATACACACAATCAATAGACGACGAGAGATATAATGATCGAATTGAAGTCGTCGTTTTATGCTGTCGATCCCAACTGGGCTGATTAAGAGTGGTCGACGGAGGTTATGCAACAAGTATCATCCAATTGGGGGAGATAAGCCAATTCGGTTTTCAACACGAATTAAAAATTTTGTTAACCTGTTGATTGACAATCCTAATTTTCTAAAATCACAGAATACGACTGAGAGTTCCATTGTGGATCGGAAAAATGAAGCTCAAGTTATTATCATTGCTGGTAATTTGTTTTCTACGGTTTCTGAGGTTTCGATTCAGGATGGGATTAGTTCTATTAATGAATTTTTTTTTCAAGTTTTAGAACGCTTCTCGTTATACTTCTATGTATGCAAGAGATGGCAGGCAAAGGAAGGAGTACTTGATCCAATATTCTTTGAGAATGGTTGGTGTTTGATCATTTGTTCATATTCTTAGAGAATGTTAGATGTGTATGAACTCTTACAGTAATCATTTATCTTGTTTTGAAACATGTATTCTTTGAGAATGGTATACATGCATGGTTATTTCATTGTTGTAATATCATATTCTTTTGGAATGGACTTGATAGGTTGTTATTTTATTTACATAACACGCGTATTATTGAAGAATGATTGTTATCTCATTTAAATAACACACATATTCTTAAAAATGCACACTGCATGTTGCATACTGTGGTGTCAATGTGTTAGATTCTGTATACGTGTTGATGCATTCCTTAAAATTCTTTGAGAATATACTAAATATTCTTTGAGAATGTACCATTTTAATTGACATTCAAAATTTATAGGGTTCTGTATGTAATGCATTCTTCAGGAATTGTTGCATATGCATCATATTCTCATTCTTTGAGAATATAAGCAATAGTAAACAATTAACTATAGACCATCACACTGTTCCTTCATCGATGTAATCTGTAACGACCGTTTTTCAAAAAAAAAATTGTGAATAGTAACTCCGGCGTAAATAGTAACTCCGGCGTGAATAGTACCCGAGAAATGAAGTAAGCGCTTACCTCGTGATGACGTCAACGATGATGTCGTGATGACGTCGTGAATAGTGTTTTCAAGCCCTATAAATAGAGGCCCAACTTCTTCATTTCAACCCACAACAAACACCAAACAACCTTACGATATCGAGGAGTGTTCTGGTGAGGAAAATAGGCCGGGAGGAGTTAGGAGCGAGCGGTAGCTGGTAACGAGGTGCTCGGGGAGTGTTGGAAGTGCGGAACGGGAAACGTGCCAAGGCTTTGCGAAAACGCCAATCTTAAGTGAGTAATCACTATTGTATTTCTCTAGTAGTTTATAAGTGTTAAACTATAATATGTAGAGGTTATACTATTCGTAATTCCAAAAATAATACCGAGTGATTTACTTACGAGGATGGTGTCTAGGCCGATTACTTGGGATCTGGTTGTTGGATTTTCCGAAAGGCTAAAATGCTGAAAGGATTCTGCCACCCCAACTAATCTTCTACCTGGCTATCCTTTACTTGATAAATCACGAGGTATCATGTTGGAATTATGGAAGAGTTTAATGATGCAACTATAAGATAGTTAAGAATTAAAGAGTGATAAATGCCTTACTGTGTTAACAGTTAAAGAGGGAATACGAAGCAGAGATAAATGTTGTAGTCGACTATAACCAGGTGAGTTTCTCACTACATTGTGTGGACGTTATATGTCCTTTACCGTATTTTTGCGTGCTTATAAGATGTTTATAAGATGTTGGTAAATAGTACCAAGTTGTGTGTATATTATTGATATATATCTTTCTGTTATAATTGTATGGGTTGGGTTATGGTGTGTGTGGGCTCGACGTACTGAGTAATATAGAGATACGAGCAAAAGACACTGAGCAGATACGCATGACTCGACGTACAGGGTATGCGCGGCTCTATGTGCTGAGCAGTGGAATTAGATTTACTGAGCAGATACGTATAGGAGGTTATAATCCAATATACTGGGTAGAGCAGATTATGTGACGTATGGTTGTATTTTTCCTGTTAGGGGTAAAGTATGTGTAGCTGATATGCTGTGTAGTTGTTGGAACTCACTAAGCCGTGTGCTTATCCTTTCCCTTTTAAATTACCATTTCAGGTTGTACAGGTGGAAATGACGGACAGGCATGACGGGTACACACTGATGCTGCTTAATTGGGGATTCATGCAGTGAATTGATGTTTAAAATTATTTCTAAATATCTTTAAAATGTTAATTATTGAATAAATTGATATTTATTTAAATGAAGATGTTTTATTAAAAACCAGGTGTTACAAGTTGGTATCAGAGCCAAGGCTTGAGTGAATCAGACTCACTTGATGGGTTTTGATCTCAAGCTTGAGACTTAAAAGTTTTATTTGGAAATATTTTTACAAGAAATTATAAGTTGTTTTTCGAGTAAGGGGTTAAATGAATGTTGTTGCAAAGACGCAGTGTGTACCGTCAGCCGACGTCAGTGGGGAAAATGTTAAGTGCTTAGTCTTTGTTGCTATTTCTGTAATATATGTGTGCTTAAATGCCATTAAAGTGTAGGCAGTAGGAACTAAATAGTCCTAGAATTTTTGAGTTGGCTAAGTTGCGTGTTCCTTGATAAGTGATATCCATAAGGTAAATCCTTTTATGTGAAAAATTTTCTACGACTATGTTCGTAAAACAACCTGGGGTATAGGTGGTAAAATTATCGTGAGAAGTGAATTGGGGACTTCTGGACAAGTTCTGAAACGAACGAGGGTAGGTGTGGAAGATAGTAGTAGAGCTCCTACTATTGAAAGTACAGGATCCGCGTTCGAATCGGGAGTTGGTCGTAAGGAATCCAATACACTAAGGGTATAACTAATTGGTGTATATGCTGATAAACTGTATTTGTCCATTCTATTGGTTGGCAATCATAGAGTTTATTGGGATCAATTAGGACTCTAGAGATTGAGAATCTAGTGACGTTTCATTTCTTAATAATTAAGTAATGAACAGTTTATGTGACTATAGTAGATGAGCTGTGCAAAAGTGACACGTTAAGTCTCTTCGTTACTAAGAAAAGCACAGATAGTGGATGATAAAAAGAAGATGTTGATTGCTAGAATAGTCGATTTTGATTGACTATAAATAAACGGAATGTTATTTAGAGAAGAGCATAAGTCGCAAATTTCATTTCTAGATATGGAGATATATGTGAGGCTTCCAGGTCATCTACAGTTGTTGGTTAACAAGTTTTATATACGAAGTGTGTCAGATGACTGTAGTACGATAATGATGAAGGCTGAGGATGTACGTGAGCGTATCAGCAGAAATTGGGATCCAGTAACTGGATGGCATAATTTGGAAGAAGACATACGTGAACTAAAGCAGTATATAGATGTGAAAAATATACGTACAGATATACGTGTACATGCTAGAAACATAAGGTTTTATACCTGGTGTCGTATGTTTGCAGAATTAGAGTTTTATCCATTCCCGTACAAGAGAAGTACATGTATACGGGATGGACATATAATAACAATTCGTGAGAGTGCATATGACATAGTGGTGTGGCGTAAGGGTATTCATGTAGGTAGTGAATACTATGAACGAATGTATCATAATAGGCTAGATGTGGCCTATCAGTGTATCATGTACTTAAAATCTGTTAGAATATGAAAATAATGAGTTGAGAAAATATTGCTAACTGACCAAGATAACTATCTTGTTAGCATATGTGTGTTGGGTAATAGACTAAGTGAATACCTCTTAAGTAGGTAACTCGTAGGCAAGTAATCGTGGATAAACTGTGTCGGTAGCTGGTTGAATATCTAGTTGAAATTAGCTGTGCGGACGAATACGTGAGTATTAAGTGGTGATAACCATGGATATGGTATCCTATGGTGGGTGGAGATTTTGTAGAGGCTGAGTTGATATGAGGATTCTTGGTGTCATGTGGTTGGTTGCAGAGCTGTGCAGTCGTATGTGTGTTAACCGTTAAGCCTTTAGAGCGAAAAGCTGTTTATTCTGTGGGGCCACTTATACTTGTAGTTGGGACCACTTATTAGGTGGGGCTACTAGTATTGTGGTTGGGACCACTTATGCTATGGGGCTACCTGTACTTGTGGTTGAGACCACTTATTCCGTGGGGCCACTGGTAACTTGTAGTTGTGACCATTTATTCTGGGGGTTAATAGTACTTGTGGTTGTGACCACTTATTTAGTGGGGCCACATTTGGTAAGACCACATATATGTTGTGGATCTTATGAGCAGTAATTGTGGTGGGACCACATACAAGTGTTGTGATGGCTTTATTGGCTGGCAGTTCTAACACACATACAGTCGGGTGTCTGGTGAATAGCTGAGCTGTTGAGGTTGTGAATAGCAGGGGTTGTGATATGATGTGGAGAACATGTGATTATGATTATACGATGCATAACAAGTACCTTGCATCCATGATGTCAGTATTGTGAGTATATGAGATTACATAACGAGTACTTATTAGTCTCAATAGGTTGGCCTAGTTGATTAGAAGTAGTTAATGTGCCAGTATTGTAATACCCTTTGGGTTTACTAATACAACCGTATTGTGTTGAAATAGATAATGATTGAGTGGAAGAATAAGTGTATGTCAACGTTGGAGATTCCGGGGACGGAGTCTTATAAAGGGGGGAGAACTTGTAACGACCGTTTTTCAAAAAAAAAATTGTGAATAGTAACTCCGGTGTGAATAGTAACTCCGGCGTGAATAGTACCCGAGAAATGAAGTAAGCGCTTACCTCGTGATGACGTCGACGATGATGTCGTGATGACGTCGACGATGATGTCGTGATGATGTCGTGAATAGTGTTTTCAAGCCCTATAAATAGAGGCCCAACTTCTTCATTTCAACCCACAACAAACACCAAACAACCTTACGATATCGAGGAGTGTTCTGGTGAGGAAAATAGGTCGGGAGGAGTTAGGAGCGAGCGGTAGCTGGTAACGAGGTGCTCGGGAAGTGTTGGAAGAGCGGAACGGGAAACGTGCCAAGGCTTTGCGAAAACGCCAATCTTAAGTGAGTAATCACTATTGTATTTCTCTAGTAGTTTATAAGTGTTAAACTATAATATGTAGAGGTTATACTATTCGTAATTCCAAAAATAATACCGAGTGATTTACTTACGAGGATGGTGTCTAGGCCGATTACTTGGGATCTGGTTGTTGGATTTTCCGAAAGGCTAAAATGCTGAAAGGTGAAAGGTTTTCCGCAACCATGAACTAAATAACCTAAGTTCACATGCAACCTAGAAAAGATCTATGTTTTCTTACTTTGAACATGTAACTAATTCCTAAAGGCCAAACAAAAATTAACTAAAAGAATAAATCAGAAAACTAACCTTTTAGTTTTAATCTTGAAGCTAAGCAGCACAAGTGTCCTGCCTCAAATGAGATCACACCCAGGGAGCCAGAGGGTGGATAAAAATTCCAGAGAGAATTGAAGAATGAGCACTAATAATGAGGCCTAGGGTTCCCTATTTATAGGGAAACAAGAAACCCTAGCCGTCAGCCATTTTCCGGATTGTACGTACGCGCGTCGCGGCCTTTACATTTGCGCGCCGCGCGCCGCAATTCAACTATTGAATTTGTACGACTTTAATCCTTGACTTCCTGATTAATCTAATTAATGCCACAGAAATTAATCCAATTAATTCCTGATTAATTATTAATCAATCAATATAGTTTCTAATTAATATATTATCACTTTAATATATTAACAAACCATATCTTTTATTTCTATTGATTTATTAATCCCATAATAAACCAACCTTTCTCTCTACCGAACTTTCTACCAAACCTCCAGCTATGAGGGCAACCCAAATGGACTTTGCTTCTATTAATTAGGTAAATACAAATTATTAGTCATGGCTTAGACACCTAATCCAACAGTCTCCCACTTGGATAAGTCTATGACTATAATTACCAATTTAACCTCTAATTAATCGGCAAACTGTAGCTTCCTAGAAACTGCTGCCGAACTCTGACCTACTCAGTTCTGTCCATAGATAAGTGATCAGATGATCCTCTGTCCAACAAGATATTTTCAGACATGAGACATGGATTGAGATCAATCTCTGTCTGACACACTGTTTCCCGATTTCCGATTTTGCTTATGACTTTTAGACTTCTAATTGAACGAATCAATTCAGTCCTGGCTGGCCAGCACTTCAGTCAACTTCAAAATCATCGAGTGGCCAACAGATATCTGTTTCCCGTCAGGGTCAAGGGACAAATAAGCTTCGACTAATATGTTATATCTTTTACCCGACAAATCACTCACAACAGCACGTTTTATAACACCGAGTTACCGATGCGTTTTCGTACTATCAATGAACAACCGTCTTGCAAATTATAACTCATATCTCTCCACTTTAAGACCATAAGATATTATCGTCTCAACATTGCTCGTGATATAATCCATGAAGCAATCCATTGAGCGCGGGTTTATCCAATACTCAAATCTCCATTTCCAAGTACTCATGAACGTTGCAGCAATCTTATTGCTATGTCTAACTCCTTAGAAAATCTACAAACCAATTCATGACAGTCTTCCTTCATACTTACTCCCTAAGAGTATGAGCGACTGTCGATATTTGAATAATCCAATTATTCAGGAAGTAAACATGCAAAAGTGAAACATAAAATCTGACTGGCAGCTACTCCTGCTAATTACCAAGTCTCCACGAGGTAATCACCAAGTCAGATTTATCATAACTATTATCGGTTTCTTATTCTCTTTTAAACTTTCAATTCAAGCCTTTTATATCTATGTCTATGACCTTTTCACTCTTTCTATGTATCCAAGTGTCTAACATTTATACACTTTATTGCAGATGATCCTATCGGATACTCTTCCGATGATATCTCAATTTGTCATTTTGTCATTCTCTCTCACAACTACATTCCGGTGATGTGTACCGTGACTGCCCATGGTTCTCGGGTCTTTAGTCTACATGACTACACCCTAAGACAATTTCGAGGTGTCATGATGTGCCGGTGAACCACACGCGCTCCATCAGAAACCAACGAAATTCTTTAACCATGAAGTCCTACAGCACCACGTTCAGGTGTAAACAATTACCGATTTGAAAACCCTTTCAAATCAATCACCCTAATCATTTCCCAATGATTTCTCACGTCTGTTCAAAAATTCATTCAGTATTCTCAGCTAGGCAATATCCTGAATCCAACTTACAATGCTCTAAGCATTAAGTCATCAAGATATGTTCATAACACTTCTGATTTGTCCAAGAGGCTCGAGGAACCTGATGTAATCTCATTCCAAGCACTTTCGGAATCCTAAGATTACCAATAATCCTTGTGTCATGATTTCCGGAAACCATTTCCTTTCAGGAACTCTTTCTTATGCATCTTGAATCTCATCAAGATCATATTCTCAACGGCTAAGTCAATACTGTCAGTCTCATTTATCTGATAGATGTCTATGAACTACGTGAGCATGCTGCACCTTCTTTGTTTCTTTCATGCCAATTTATTACACTTTGCAATGACAGGAAACTCCATTCCTGGGGTTATACATCTTGAATCTCATCAAGATCATATTGGCAGAATTCTGATCTATCTAATAGATGTTCACTACCACCTGAGTATGTTGTATCTCTTAAAGTCTTTTAGTTTTAATCTTGAAGCTAAGCAGCACAAGTGTCCTGCCTCAAATGAGATCACACCCAGGGAGCCAGAGGGTGGATGAAAATTCCAGAGAGAATTGAAGAATGAGCACTAATAATGAGGCCTAGGGTTCCCTATTTATAGGGAAACAAGAAACCCTAGCCGTCAGCCATTTTCCGGATTGTACGTACGTGCGTCGCGACCTTTACATTTGTGCGCCGCGCGCCGCAATTCAACTATTGAATTTGTACGACTTTAATCCTTAACTTCCTGATTAATCTAATTAATGCCACAGAAATTAATCCAATTAATTCCTGATTAATTATTAATCAATCAATATAGTTTCTAATTAATGTATTATCACTTTAATATATTAACAAACCATATCTTTTATTTCTATTGATTTATTAATCCCATAATAAACCAACCTTTCTCTCTACCGAACTTTCTACCAAACCTCCAGATATGAGGGCAACCCAAATGGACTTTGCTTCTATTAATTAGGTAAATACAAATTATTAGTCATGGCTTAGACACCTAATCCAACAAAAGGATCCTGCCACCCCAACTAATCTTCTACCTGGCTATCCTTTACTTGATAAATCACGAGGTATCATGTTGGAATTATGGAAGAGTTTAATGATGCAACTATAAGATAGTTAAGAATTAAAGAGTGATAAATGCCTTACTGTGTTAACAGTTAAAGAGGGAATACGAAGCAGAGATAAATGTTGTAGTCGACTATAACCAGGTGAGTTTCTCACTACATTGTGTGGACGTTATATGTCCTTTACCGTATTTTTGTGTGCTTATAAGATGTTTATAAGATGTTGGTAAATAGTACCAAGTTGTGTGTATATTATTGATATATATATCTTTCTGTTATAATTGTATGGGTTGGGTTATGGTGTGTGTGGGCTCGACGTACTGAGTAATATAGAGATACGAGCAAAAGACGCTGAGCAGATACGCATGACTCGACGTACAGGGTATGCGCGGCTCTATGTGCTGAGCAGGGGAATTAGATTTACTGAGTAGATACGTATAGGAGGTTATAATCCAATATACTGGGTAGAGCAGATTATGTGACATGTGGTTGTATTTTTCCTGTTAGGGGTAAAGTATGTGTAGCTGATATGCTGTGTAGTTGTTGGAACTCACTAAGCCGTGTGCTTATCCTTTCCCTTTTAAATTACCATTTCAGGTTGTACAGTTGGAAATGACGGACAGACATGACGGGTACACACTGATGCTGCTTAATTGGAGATTCATGCAATGAATTGATGTTTAAAATGATTTCTAAATATCTTCAAAATGTTAATTATTGAATAAATTGATATTTATTTAAATGAAGATGTTTTATTAAAAACCAGGTGTTACATAATCGTATGTAGGTGAGAATAGTGTTTGCATCTACAAAAGTTTTTTTTAATGTGTTTATTTCTAATGGTTTTTCACTGAGAATAAGATCGTGTTCGTGCTTGTAGCTTTTGTTGTTTAAACACAATCCATTCCTAATTTATAGATACAACATATTGACGTTTATACCTTTATTCCCCCATTTTTAGTGAATTATATATTATTTTATTTTATTTACAAAAATGTCACCATCATCAAAGCCACTCAATTTTTCAATCCAATGGTCTTACAATCACATAATAAATAACATTCTTATTTAATCTCAACTCTCTCTCTCTCTCTCTATATATATATATATATATATATATATATATATATATATATATATATATATATATATATATATATATATATATATATATATATATATATATATATATATATATATATATATATATATATATATATATAGGGCTAGGTTATAATAAATATGACAATTATTGTGTTACCTTGTAACCAAATCCTGGCTATTAGATTTCATTCTCGTAAGAATGAAAAAAATGAAAAATTTTCATTCTTAAAAGAATGAACTAAATTTTCTACATCAAAACAACAAGAATGTAATGAATTGTTTCAATTATGACAAAATTACTGGAAAATTTACATCACAACAATAAGAATCTACAAAAACTGTAACAATTCTGGAAAGAATGAAAATATTTTACATAAAACAACAATATTCTAAATGAACAGATAAGTCATTCTTAAAAGAATGTGTTTTAAATGGTTGGTCCATATTGAGTTTCAAAGTTATATAATATTTGTCAGGATATATTTAATCCTGGCCATGTAATGAATTGTTTCAATTATGACAAAATTACTGGAAAATTTACATCACAACAATAAGAATCTACAAAAACTGTAACAATTATGGAAAGAATGAAAATATTTTACATAAAACAACAATATTCTAAATGAACAGATAAGTCATTCTTAAAAGAATGTGTTTTAAATGGTTGGTCCATATTGAGTTTCAAAGTTATATAATATTTGTCAGGATATATTTAATCCTGGCCATATATATATATATATATATATATATATATATATATATATATATATATATATATATATCATATGAAAAACTATTATACATTGATAAAATATGTATTATATATATATATATATATATATATATATATATATATATATATATATATATATATATATATATATATATATATATATATATATATATATATATATATATATATATATCATATGAAAAACTATTATACATTGATAACATATGGTTTTGGCAGAGTTTAGTCCGATTTTAGACTAATTTTGGTCTTAACTAGTTCAGAACTGAAACTAGTTTCAATTAATTACTTATTTTACTCCAATTTTATACTGATCCTTAATCTAAAAGTAGGATTGTTTAAGGATTAGAGGACCATAAAAGGATTGAGACCGAGCCTTATCAATTCTGGTTCTTTACAATCAATTTCAGATAAATTAAGGACCATTTTTAGTTTTAGACAGTTATTTCCATATCTAATTAGCTATATTTAACAACATAGTTGTTGAGAAACTCAAAAGAGAAATTGATTCTATTCGATATGCTTTAATACAAAGGTTAGATATAGATATGAGTATGAATCAATCATTGTGAAAACATACTCGTGAACCCACGAGGATCGTTTCCGAAGCTAATGCACTTAGTTAAGATTCTTTAATTTCACGATGCTACTTTATATATATAATATCTACATAGGTGTATGTAGACTATGTTCTCTAATTCACCGTTAAGTTAATTTTATGATATATAAATATTTATGGATACAGTTTGATAATAATCTTCTCCCATCTTTGATTTTAATTGAATATGCCATTAGAAAGATGATGACTGTGATACTCCTAAAATCTTTGACTATATTATACTCTTAACATGTTTGTTTCATATTGTTTTCTATTTGGCGATCTTGAGAAGAATAACATGTAGCTTTGTAAGACCCTGTTACCGGAATGACCAAGCTTGAAAATTAAAAGAACTAAGTTTTGAGAAAATGCTGGAATTGGATTTAGCGATGCTATGGTGGTAGCATAGCGACGCTATTTGCTTGGCGTTAGCGACGTTATGTTGGAAAATAACTACTCTATGCAGGGTTGTGTTGTGGGTTCGCACGATCTCCTGATAGCGACGCTATCATAAGGATAACGACTCACTATTTGGACAAAAAACCCTAGATTTCGAGATTTGGTGCATATTTAGGGGCATCAAACCCTACGTGGCCGTCATTTGTCACATTTCAGCTCCCAAAATCTTCCAAAGCCTCTCTCTAGCCTTCTTGGGGTGATTTTTGGTGTTCTTTCCATTTTAGAAGATTTCTTGGAAGATGGAAGGCGCATGGTGATGCTAGAAGTTGTTCTTCAAGGTTGAGTCATGAAGATCTGCATTTCTGGACCTTTGTGAGTTTAAAGTTTCTTCCTTTTTGTGTTTATGAGGTTGATCTAGTGTTTGTGATGGTGGAAATGGATATTTTGTCCCTTTGTGGCTTGGTCCTTGAACTTGTTAGGAAAATTCTGACCTTTATGCTTATTGTAGCATTTTTGGACCCATTAAGTCAGAATAGAGAGTGAGCCAAGCTCTATTGGGTTGCTTGATTAGTTTTTGAGATTTTGGACTTAGTTTTGAGTTTTGGGCATGTATTATCATTAATGTGGCAACTTTATGTGTCAATTATCGTTTTGGGTAAGTTCTGGAAGGACTTGACCCCCTGTCTAAAGGGATTACGAGCTTAATGAAGCTTTGAGATTATTTATGGTTAGCAATTTTATCTTGGGAAGATAGCGACATTATCTGGCTGTTGACCGTTGACTTTAACATTTAACCATTGACTTTTTGACCAGTTTGACTTTTGGTCAAACTTAAGGATTCGGGGTACCAGTCTTATAACTTTATCCTGTTTGGGGTTTAGGAAGTATCAAGTGAAGTTTATCCGTATTAGGAGGATCGCGTTGTTAGCATCTAAGGACGCACGAGTGGAGTACTGTTCAACTTATCGGATCAGATAGGTCTTCTCACTATACTATGGGTGAAGTTGCATGCGTAGGTAGCCTTAATTACTTTGTGTAGTAATGTGTGTTAACTGGGCGTGCCTTACGTTTTTTGACTGTATGGTTGGTATTAGGAGCCCGATGGGTTAGGCTGTATGCTTATACTTCTATGTTTGTATGTGTTAGTCATCAGATTCGTTCTGGCGACTGAAGAATGAGTTGATCGATCTGAGGGTTGCTGCATGATAAAGAACGATGTATGACCAGTCGTACCTGGGCACCCAAAGATCAAAGAATGACTTGATAAATCCAAGGGTTGCTGTATGATAAAGGACGATGCATGATTAGTCGTACGTGAGCACCCGATGATCTTTAATGACGAAATGACGATGCATGGCCGGTCGTTCCTGGATGTCGATTATGACTTATGTGTATGAATGGAATGGATCGTGTTGTATTTTGGGGAACTCACTAAGCTTTATGCTTACTCTTTCACCCTAACTGTTTTTCAGGTATTTGCTAGCTTGAGCTTGGAACACGACGCGACTGTATTGCATCTGGGGTTTGGTATTCAAGTCTTCCGCTGGATAACGTTTTTAATTATGTTGATAAACTCTGTTTTAAATGTTTTAATTACTAAGTTTGAACTATGGTTTTATTTTCCAACCCGTATTACGTATTTGAACCATTTTATAATTGAAAATTTTATTCTAGAATTTGGGGCGTTAAAAACTTAAAAATATCTCAAATGGATCAAGAAGGTTATGTGGAGGACTATAAAGGGTTCAATGACCATGTTTTCTCTCTTTGTGGATGATCATCTATAGAAATAACATCACAACACTTATCCGAAATGCCAATAAATATTTTAGGTACACTTAGGACTGTAAACGAACTGAACGTTCAACGACCCGTTCGTGAACTGTTCTGGGAAAGTTCGTCTATGTTGGTTTATTTAATAAATAAATGAACACGAACACAAATTCTCATTCGTTTGGTTAAACGAACGAACATGAACAATAGTATTGTTTGTTCAATTATGTCCATGAACGTTCGTTTATATTGTTCATTTATGTTTGATCATTTAAGTTGGTTTTATGTTCATATACGTTCAATTGTATTTGATTAAATTTTAGTATTATATGTTAGTTTATGTTCATATATGTTCAATTGTGTTTGTTTATCTCTGTTCGTTTATGTTCATTTAACATGTTCACGAACATAAACGAACATGAACAAGAAAAACTCGTTCGTTTGTTAGACTAACTTAAATAAACAAACATGAACAAGTCATAGTTCGTGTTCGTCGGTTCGTTTACAGCTCTAGGTACTCTAAATATTTAGGATAAGATGCTTAAGGCCCATGTTATTTCAATAGCTTATCATTTTTAAAATTTGTATAGTAGTTAGTGACCGATGAAGAGGCTTTAAGTTTGTATTGGGCCAAAACACAAATTTGATGGTATTCAGCCCTAAGGCGATCTTGGAAAAGATTGTGGCACCGTGGAGCAAGTTTAGAAGTTCATCGGCCATGGGAATGGGGAATCGATCACGTATGTTAACCATGTTAAGTGCTCAGTAGTCCATACAAAACTGCTATATACCATCTTTTTTACATATGAGGAGAATGAAAGAAGAGTAAGGGCTTTGGCTTGGTTGTATCACTACATCCTTCAACATCTCTTTAACAAGGGTCGTTATAATCTGTTTTTGGTAGTGGGGTAAGATATGATTTGACATTAATAGGGGGTTGGTTTGGGAGCGTCAGTATTTTTTGGGTTTGTACATGGTGGGGAGATAAAAGTCACAAGTGATCCCATGGTCTTCTTAAGGAGGTTTGTTGACACACGCTAATCAAGATACCGAGCTTGCAATTTCGGGCTGTCATAGATGTGGAGTGGGCCGTAGCACAGTCCAAGATTATTTCATAATAAATAGTACTACTAACTATTTTTTTTTTAACATTACAAACATCTGTTTTTAGACTGAAATTTAACGTCATATGTTAGCAATAAAGGGAAATGGCACATGGTTATGAACACCTTTATACAAAACACCACGATGCCATCAATCAAGAGAGAATATCATTTACAATTAATTATATGTATTTTTGCAAACTTAATAACCAAGCACATTCAACACATACAACATCTCGTGCAATTTTGATCTCGAGTGCCAAACATACCAAAATTCTTTTTCACTGATGCCTCAAACTGGCCAAACTAGACCTTGAGCCCCCTAAACATCATATGTTAGGTCTATTTACCAGGTCACTTACGTCATAAGCATTCTTGCGACTTCATGAATCATATTCAAATAATTACTTAAATAAAATGAGAAACAGTTAGGTAATTTAGCTACATTACATAAATCGGTTTTTTCACAACTTTTCATTTGTTTTTTTTTCTAAATATAATTGTTTTGACTAAATATTAATAAGTAAAACCAGTTTTACAGCCAGAGAAAATAAAATAGAGAACCCACAATACAAAATTATAGTTTCCTGCACATAGAAACAACTCAAACAAGTACAAAAAAATCCTTAGAAATAACACTAGACGTAACAATCTTAATCTACAACAGAAATCAAACAAACAACCATCAGCTCCCCATTTTGCGAGGGCCGGTAACAAAAGGAGTAACAACTAACAACCTGTATGCTTAACTCTATAAACAACACTTGAACTACGGCGATGACAATTAACGTGTCGTTATCCGATATCATTTGCCTTTTGCGTACTTTTGAGAAGATCGAATCCATCCAACCACATACCGCACCCTCTTCCATCTTTGAACATGGATACTCGACGGTGAGTAATCAAGATACTGCTTCCAATCGTCGTCCAAATTCACTTCTGTAGTCAATAAGTCTAGATGTGCCAAGTTGTTAGAAGCAACATTCGTTTTAGTCAGTGTTCCATTGGGCCTGAACAGATTCGTTTTCTGATGGTCATCTCTCGGTTTTTTGGGGGAGTTTGAAAGAGCGTGTTCAGATGCAGGTCGTTTAGGGCTTTGACTTGATCGACCTGTTGGCGGTACGCCAACAATAACATTATTTTTCAAGTCGTTATCGTAGGGCGAGATCGGTGTTATAAGGGCATTAGGGTTGGGGAATGAGTTGAAGGTGGTGCCTGGCTGAAGATGGTTAATGAGAGAAGCCTCATCGTTGAAAGGGACTACATCCTCCCAGTGTTCAGATGCAGACAGTACCAGTTTCTCAGCATCAGCCTGATGGTCGTCAAATCAATTAAAATAAAAATTAGTCCTATGAAATGGCAACCCGAATGGGAATATTTAAAATTGTTAAACATACTTTTTTGTCGCTGGGAAGTTTATCGCTGGGAACGAATTGGTAATCTGAAACTAATCCAACCAGTTGTCCAGAAACATTGAAAACCACACCGTCTCTCTTCTGATCATCACTTGAATGATGGTACAAGTATATCCCCCTACTATCCTTACACATATGTGCATGGTTCATGATGGTCTTCCATTCGTTAGGATGAACCTTAAGTATCTGGAAAGAGGACAATAATGACGTTGTTAGTTGTTACTATGATTGAACAACTGGTCCATAGCAAGTACTGGGATGGAAACTAATGGAAAAAAGAAGAAGCAAATATTTACATCTTTAAGCCTCTCTGGATTAATTGCATTGAGAGTACGGAGGTCCATCACAGTTTTTATGTGTGCTTCACTCAAACGAATATAGCGATCACTACGATAATTGATCTTGTGTAATCGATATACATCGTCGTACAAGGTTGGAGTTTCGTGCTTGTTGTATCCTGCAAAGGGAAAACAGAAAGCCATGAAAATATCAATATAAGGACATTTATGTCAGTCGTAAATCTTTAAATTTTTATACTAGATGACAAAATTTTAATGACCAACAAGTCATAAGCTGTAATGTAATAGAGGTGCTTACGGGAACTGCGCTTGTCCATAACAAGAAAGGATTCTGTTTTTGCTTCTTTAACCCTAGTGGCAAAAACAGCATCCTTTGACCGTGCACCCAGCCTGCAGAACGTGTTCCTCTTCCAGGTTGAATTGTGTGTAAATGAAATGTTATTTACAGAAACAGTACCTTCTTTTAGTTTCAGTGAAGAGTTTCCTTGAAGCACTTTCTTTCCATTCCATTCATGGATGATCATATTGTTAAACTCACTGGAGGTCCAATTTTCTGCTTCCACATCATTACAATCGCCTTGGAGAACGACTATTTCAACTTCTGTTGCAGATGCAGCCCCAGTAGTCACAGTCTGCCCTGAGCTCGGATCAACCAAAGCTACTAAAAGGGGCTCATTGTCTTTTCCTTTAATATTACAACTTGTAGTAACTTGTGTCGAGATTCCGTTTAAGAACCGGAATTGGAAAACCGGTGATTCTGAAGTACTTGCTCTGTTACCAGAATTCCTGCCTGTAGATAGATGGAAGCCAGATTTCTCTTTTATCACCGAAAGAATTTGTTGCTGCTTTGCCTTTATCTGGGATACATGAAGCAAGAGTAAGGGTTATTCATGGTACCCTAAATATGACAATATACAACATTAATGGACAAGGTTTATTTGATAAATTAATTGCAAGATAAACTCAAGAAACGAAAGATCTTGTATCAAATAAAACCCCTGTAACGCATTACGCAATATACAAAGATTAACCTTGAATCGAAGAAACCCCCTGGTGGGCGTGGCTTAATCGAAGACCTAACCTAGCCCAAACTACTTCACCCAGAAAATTTTCATTTCAAATTTATATTTTATAGATACAATTTATATATGCTTTTGAACCTGCATATATAGTCAAAAAGCATGTAAGCTAATTCGACTCCATAGATAGTAATTATCTTTAATGGCACAATGATTGATCAGATTCAGGACCGTATTAACTCTCAAACACATAAATATGAGAGAGAGAGAGAGAGAGAGAGAGAGAGAGAGAGAGTTACGTCTGCGAAAATAATACGCCATAAAGTGTCCTTGTATAAGCCGATCACTCGCCCCATTTCCGCCCTATTGGAAAAATTAAGTGAATAGTAAATAATTTATGAACAGATTATGCAGTATCATGTAAGTTGTAACTGTTTTCAGTGTAATTCATTAAATCTTGGAAGATATATAGATTCTCTTACTCTGTTGAACCAAAACTCCTAGCTAGTTCATCAACTGCACTTGCTCTTTCTCCTGCTATGTGGTTGTTATCATCTTCATACTGCTGATTAACAACCGCCATTTTCAAGTTAATTTGTGCGTGCTTACCAGCAAGCTTATATAAATGCTCGCTCACATAATTTAGAGATAGGGAGAGAGATTTACACGAATCAAATGCCACATAAATTCAAGGTATTGGCGGATCATCCGCTCTTTTTGCGCACTATGAAAACAACGACCAGAACAGTAAATAAATGATGAACAGATATGCAGGTTCATGCAACAAAGTTTAATTCATAAGCCCCAGGTAGAACATATAAAATTAGGACGAAATACAACTTTGCTTACTCTTTTGGAGCATTAACCCTAGCGATTTCACCAACTGAACTTTTGCTTCCTGATTCATGTTTGTTATCATCATCCAATTGCTGATTAACCACCGCCATTTTCAAAGTGTTGAAGCACTAGAGAATGTCTGCGTGTGTTGAGGAAAGCTGCTACTGCAACTGATTTGCTTGTGACCTCGACTTTTTATCACAGAACTGAAATATAGCCCAACAAACCGCGTTTTCTTATACGCCGTCACCACATCGAGGGAAGTGTTGTCAAGGATGCACCAAGATGCTTTGGTTCGTTATAAGCCGATAGGTCCGGAATCTCAGGGTCGTTAATCGCCTCACCAATAACATCATGCCTTTTGTAGGATACTAAATTCATACAGAAGCGGAAATTTTATATGAAAAAGACGGAAAATATAAAATCGGAAAAGGGTAGTGGTTTTCTAAAACTAGTTTATATAAAATCTATTTTCTTTTAGATATATTTATAGTTTTATCTTATAAAAAGGAAAGATTTAGGAACATGTTCATAAACGTTTAGTATACGGACAAAGTCGGGATATGACCCAACTGAACACAGTATGTTATACTTACCAAATTGTCGTTTGATATTATCGGAATTTCCATAAAATATTTTTAACTAGGCGAATGCCCGCACGTTGCACAGGAAGAAAATTATGTATTTATAGTATATACAAATACATCTTATTGGCTGTCTGTCTGCTACCAATCCCATTCACCCACCATCATGTGTATTATTTCTTTTCAATTCAATTTAATATGTATAATCACATAATATATGTAAATGTATTACTTTTATATGTAAGTGTTTCCCGCTTATTTTCAATCACTTTTAATTTAATACACAAATCTCAAAGTTATTAGCGTAAATGATAAAACATCATCATCCATAATATATGTAAAGCTCAATATCATTAAAATAAAAATAATAGAACTTTAAGTTATATATTTCGTTGAAGTTTAATATTTGGAAACGTTTTTGACAATACAAAATGACTAATGATTTATGTAATTGTTTCAAGTCTGAGGGAGAATTTTATTCATATAATAAAAAGTTTCTTAAGTTGGTTTATCACGACGATGTGGGATCAAACTATCCTTCACAGTGTGTTATTTTATATCATTTTCTCATCCCACATCGCTTAAGAAACACAACTGAATGGAAATCAAACATCTATAAGTAAATAGATTAATACACATCTCATCCCACATTGCTTAATAAACAAATTTTTAGGGAAAGCAAGCTCTATAAGTAAAAAGTCTAAAACCATTTCTCTCATATCTTTGTTCTTATGTGTATTTGATTGTAACCACCTTAAGCATTGTGTGCAACATTCCATAGACCATTGGTTCCAATTTTAGGTTCGATTTCATAAAATTTGGATGAGTGCGTACCTGCGCCCTTTTTATTTTATTTTTTCTAAAAATATTCAAACTAATGTGGTACATGATAACAATGCATATTAAATCATGTTTAATAAAAGACTTCTATTATAAGATTTAGATAGATATTCATAGATATATATGTTTGAACTTTGAAAATGTTTGAACATTTACGATTCAAATTTTTTTTGTATATAAACCTTATTAAATCGAAAAATTGTTTGCAACGTTGTCATCATCACATTGAAATATGATACACAACATACCATGAATTTGCAACCCAATCGGGTTTTAATAGTTTTTAACTTATTTTAATATTCATATTTTTAGTTTCAATACTTTTGAAAGCTAAAACAAAATAGTAGAGTTCTTTGAAACTTCAAGCCGAAAATAGGTTTTTACGATAAATTGACCACTAATCAACAATATACTTTGAAAACCATGTTATGATCAAGATAGAATGATAAGAGAACCGATGTGTGAAGTAATGTGATACAATTAAAAAAACATCAAATTAATGTGGTAAAAAGATAAATAGTTTATCTTGAAATATTGTTTTGATGGCTTTTTTTTATAATAGACTCACACAAATATAATGGTTCATTTTAAGTTGTTTGATAAATGTTGAAACATTCGCTACTGAAAATTTTTTTATATACATATATCGCGGTGAATCTAAAAAAGTAAACACATTTACTACGACGTACTTTAAACGTGTAACGTAATAAATTTTTAAAAGTTTTTATTAATATTCATCTTCATTTTTTAGATTTAATAGTTTTGAAATTCAAAACCAAATAGTAGAATCATTTAACACTTTGAGAAATTTTAATAAAATGACTACTAATCAATAATAGTTGAAAGTCATAAATCGTATTATGATCAAGATTGATGGATCATGGATGCAAATGAATGATATTATATAAGCAAAAGAGGAAAGAAGATATATATATATATATATATATATATATATATATATATATATATATATATATATATATATATATATATATATATATATATATATATATATATATATATGTGTGTGTGTTGAGCAATGTGGGACAAAGAAAAAATATTCAAATTAATGTGGTAAAAGATAAATTATTTATCTTGTACCATATAGTTTATGATAAATCAATTAGTAAGCATTATAAAAAGAAATTTGAAAAGTCATTTGAAATATGAAAAGACATGAAGTTTCAAATCAATATAGTGTTTGGAAATATGCTTCTTTTATAAGATATATAGATACTTATTTACCATATACAATCATTAACGAGTGATCATATCATATGATATCTTGAATAATTTTGTTAAAGATATTTTATGATTAACTATGTTAAAGATATATATGAACACACGAACGGGGTATTTGCTAACAAGAGCTCATATAATTTAATTTATTTATCATTTATTGGATGGATTGTGAATGCGATTGCTAAGTGATTATCTAGAAGAGATAACGAGAAGTGATTTTCTAGAAGAAAGAACTTGTGGCTTTTGTGGACAGCAGCTTCTACTATGTCACATTTGAAAATTAGGGAAACGCGATTTGATTTTTGAAGATGTTTAAAGACGATAACTCTGTTGTTTTTTAACAAGTATAGGTTTGAAGACTATGAATGTCTTTTGAGGGTGAAAGTGTTTTTTGAGAATTTAATATATTTATATCAAGGATTTGAAGGTATTTTGGTCCGGAAATGCTGGTTCAACCCGGTTCCACCTTTTTGGATGGTATATATTTTTGAAATCGAGTCTCATTTGACTTTTTGGATGGGACAATATTTTTGAACTTGAATCTCATTTGACTTGATCATTGTTTTACTTACCAAACACTACTTTAAACAATTTTGTTTAGTTTTATTTTGTCCAGTTCCATGTGCTAAATGTTACCTAAAGATTACATTTTTCAGGAATTAGTGACCGATTTCATAAGCTAGTCTATAAGATTAGGATCCAAGTTATCATGAAAATGAAAGAGCGTTAAAGAATCCTACTCTACTAAATTATTGAATAATGTTAACTCATTTAATAACCAGTTTCTATATATGAACTGAAGCATATGATTGTCAAATTGATGTGCTTTAAAGAGTTTGAGATTGTAGTAACAGGCTTCATAAGCTAGTTTTTAACATTAGGATCCAACTTAACGAGACAATGAAATATCATTAAAGAACACTGTTGAGCAAGCAATCAAAGAAAGGAAATAAAAAACATAAAGAATTAACGTCGTTTGATCGATATGACATATGAATACTGGCTAGAACTCGAGAACTCTTTTATTAATCAACTGGTTTCAAAGTGCTATATAAGAATCCCTAGTTATAAATGCTTATAACAGAAAACCTAACATTATAGGTTGAACCCATATGCAAGTATATGGGTCGGACCTATATACGACTTCGGGCCTAAAGACCCCTAGCATACTCCAAACACTTATCTCTTCGATTATGTCATTTATGTTTCTTCACTTCAATGGGGTTGGGTCATAAATCCATTCAGGTAGCCAAATTTCAAGTCACACTCTAAAAATCAAGCTCTAATGACTAGCCTAGACTTAACCAATGCCTATTTTGTCAAAAAAAAGAGAGTGGATTAGGGGATTAGACTTAGAATGTTAAAGTGTTAAACCAGAATGTTCAATTTAAAGATTAGTAATTTAGTCCCCAGAATGAAAGATTAAGAGCTTGGAGGATTAAAGGTGCAGGGTGTTTCACCATTAATGAAAGCTCAAATAACAACGAGATGGAAGAGATGATCACCTTATTAACTTTACTTCAATGATCCGATGTTAGTACTCATGTAGAACATCAATCTCCTTCTAAATATTGAATTCTCTCTTCAATTTAAGCTTCCTTATATTCTTACAAACTAAGTCGAAAATCTATTAGATAGGTTAGATCAAATAACATACCTCAACTCCAATGATTGAAAAGGTCAATCCTCGTCCTTAAGAGTTAAGCTTCAATTAGAACATATCAAACAATTGTTTTTAATTTAATTACTTTAAACTAGTGAAATTTGAAAATGCTTTTAATTAATATTATTTAATTTAAATTTTATATTATTAAAAAATAATTACACTTAAAGTTAAAACACCTAGCTCCAAATTGTGGGTGTTACACTGTATAACTACTTAACTAGTAATGTGTATAAGACCAATTATCCGGCCAAAATGAACACGTTAAGGAAAAACTGAGTCCTATTACAACAAAAAACAACTTAGGGTAATATTGTAGAACCCAGAAAATTTAAGTGTTTTTTGTAACCCCTCCCTAAAAAGAAATACTTAAAGAAAACGTGAGAAAAAATGAGTAGAAGACATTTACTAGCAATACATCAAGACGAATAGATGATTGACGATCCATGACCTAATGAGACTTAAAGTTATAGAGGTGAGAGTCCAATAGGTAGAGTTGTAGAGACGTAAATCAGGCACTCGATATGTCGGTCAAATGTTGAGCACTGAGGGAACAATGAGATCTGGGATATGTCTCACATGAGTGATGACAGAGAAGTAAGTCGCACTGTCGTATATCTCAATAAGGTTTGGATTTGTTAAGGGAGTCCTAACATTTTACTTATTCGGATTTAGGGTTTTCAACTTTTTGTAGAGATGTTTTCTATTTTTCAACTTCCCCAATTTTTATCAAGTGACTCAATGTCAACACATTTTTCTTCGATCTTAAAATTAATATTTATTTTCAACATATTTTCTCTTTAATCTTAAAATTAACATTTATCAACTAGTTATTTGATTACGTATGCATTTCTCTACCGGATTAAACAATATGTTGGGTAATATGTCTGGTAATAGGTCCAACCAAATAAGTTTTAGTATGTCGTGTCGAGTCAACCAACGAATAATTTTTGTCAATTATTTACTAGATTAGAAACCCGTGTATTACATTGGTTGCCATTTGAAAAAAATAGAATTAATTAATCCATATTATTTTGGTATTATATTAGTTTCAAAGTTGGATTTTGTTGTAAATGATAATGTATTACACAGTTTGGATAAAATAAGTAAATCATTAATATTGTGTAAAAACAACAATTTATAAGAGAATTTTCAAAAAATTGTATAAGAGACTTGAGGAATAAGTAGGTTATTTATAAATTTAATAAATCCAAATTATTGAATATTATCAAAATTATTGCCAAAACTTACAAATTCCAAAAAAAATTCTATACAATATTTGATGTTCTATTGCTAACTCTATTATTATTATTATCCAAATTATAAAATAATTAATCAACAAATATAATTTATTTAACTATTGATATGAAATCTCTTACATTATTTATTTTTTATATGTAATTTTTTGAAAAATTTATTCAATCTATTAATTGAAATAAACTAGGTGTTGAGTTGGGCGCGCGTAGCGGCGGGATAAGTATATAACATGCAATAGTTGTATCGTTATATATGTGGATGTATCACAATATAGTTTTAGCGTGAGATGGGTAACACAACATCATACATTGTTTGATACAAAAATAATACAACACCAGACGTCATAACATACGTGTCATGCACTTTATACATACTCATGTTTCTCCTTTTTGACTTGCACGATGTATTATGAAGATTATACATGAAACTGTAAGTAGGGATTTTGCAAAGTTAGATCACCTTACATTGTAGACTAATTTGGTTGACGGGACTTTTTGTTGTCACCGATAGCTGCAATGTTAATTTAGTGATTACATTCTTGTAATTGCTATGAGCGTCACGAATAAAGTGAAGTAACAAATTGTGTTTATATTTGTACCTGGTGGAGGTGGTTGTAGTCTTTTTGGTTTCGGGTCAGGTGTAACTGGGGGTAGGTGGATTGTTTTTCTTTCTGAATGATTTTCAGAGACTTTTGTTGTCTTGTTCACAACAATTGTTCGGTCAGGCTTAGGTGTTAATTGAAAATGTTGTGGTATGCCTATATGAGAGATAATTGGTGTTGGGAGTATTTTTGGGTCCATGTATCCATGCTTAACGACCATGTCTTCGCAGTTTATGTTCAACATTTCGGTCATAGCTTCATTGAAGAAAACGACATCAGCAGTTCCTGTTGAGTCTGTGATGGATGCGTTTACGCAGTACCTGGACGGTTCATATAGTAATTGTTATAATAATTGTTGTAAGAAATGTTATGGTATATGAAAGTATTATAGGGGCGTGTTTGTGTAGGTTGATACTTACTTGAATTTTGGCTCTATGTCCTCATGGTCTTCACATACAAAATAAGTCGATGTGTCATCTTCTTGGTATAGCTTCTTTGTGCATTTTGAGCAATGTACATAATACCATGTTCGATGTGAATACACCTCTTTGATGTGAGCCGTGCATGTGAGATGGGGTTGCTGGTATTTGAGAGAAGTTATGTAGTGGATGTATGGTAAATCAAGTTTTGGTGTGTTAAAATTTCAGATGTTTACCGTTTTGTTTTCTGATATTTTTGTAAGGAGTTCACGGATTGTTACTTTGTTGTCAGTTGTATCCAATGCTTTTAACCTTAATATAGTATATTTGTTAGATGGTGACTTTTAGTGTGTGATTATTTAGGAGTTTTACCTGTTAACGTGTTCTATAGTTTGTGGAAATGTTGGGTTGATGAAAACAGTTGTTGCATTTGTGGATTCCAGTTGTGGTAAGCCTGGTTAAAGATATATGTAAGTACGTGTCTAGCAGTATTTAGAATGGTATTAAAGTTTTATTGTTTAGTTGTACATACCCATGTATTCAGTGACTATTGTAGATGTGATTGCAATGATGTCTCCGTTTTTTCGAATGTTGGCTACCAGATGTGTTTGTTCAGGCCAAAAGGTGATGTCAACCATTTTTCCTCTGTTCATAAGTAGGAAAAAGTTAGTTAATGCAATGATCAAGAATTGAAATTACAATGCAATGATGAAGAATGGAAATTACGGAGGGTACCTTTCATCTTGGATGACGATTTTTCTTATTTTTTTCCCTGTTTTTGTAGTTAAGTCAAAGTTTTTTTCGATTTTGCCGATGTAATCTGCAGATGTTATTGTTGGGTTAAATGTTTGTTGTCAAATGTTTTATTTTTTATAAGTATTTTTTGTGTACCCGTAAGTAGCTTGGGTTCTTGTCGCCGGTTGTCCAACATCTCATAATTAGCGAAGCTGAAGTACTGGGTTGGTATATTGGTGTCGGAAATCGGGTTGAATTCTGCTTTTTCTCCGATCTTTAGAGCTGCCTTGTGGTCTACGATTGGCATGTATTTCCTTGATGGGATGCAAATGTATTTTGTGACGGTGTAGCATGATTGTAGTTTGATGATCGATTCGAAATGTGCTTCATTATTTAGGTCCGCAATTGCTTCAATAGCATCACCCTATATTGTATGGTTGGATCGTTAGCTGTAAGATATGGCGTGTTGATAATATTGTGGGTCTGTGTATTTAACTCACATGGCTATCAACAAACAGGTAACATTGTAGATTTTGATTCTTTGGTATCCATCGCTTCACTACTCTTATCTGTATTGGGTGCGGCTTTTGACGCTCTTTGATGTCAGATATGCGTATCGAAGCCATTGTTGTTGAACGGATGGTGTGTCGTATAACTGTGGAATACATGAATTTGTCAGTACACATAAATAGTAAGAATGTGAGAATTGGTAGAATGTAAGTATGTAATCTACCTATTTCCTTGTATATGATGCAATTGTCAGTATATAAAGTACGGAGGTATAATAATGTGAACATTATACATCTATGAGTTACGAATAATCGGAAGTCGGGTATGCAAATAGTAGAAGAATTTTTTATGCAATATTTATTTCTTGCAGAAAGTCGGAATATACTATATTCTTTGTTGCATTTTGGTTGTCATTTTCCTGTGGAATTATTAGAATTTTTAAGGCATTGGGTGTCGTTGCTCTTGATAAGGCTACGTATAGCTGGCCGTGACTGAAAACAGGTTGTGGTAAGTAGATGCCTATTTTGTCTAGTGATTGGCCCTGACTTTTGTTTATTGTCATTGCATAGCATAGCTTAACTGGAAATTGCTTTCTTTTGAAGTCAAATGGTAATTGTTTGTCTCTGTAAGTTAGTGTTATTTTTGGTAGGTAAACACGACGACCAATAAATTTGCCAGTAATTATTTCTGCTTCAATAATTCTTGGTAGTAATTGTGTCACTATCAATCTAGTGCCATTGCAAAGGCCCTCAATTGGGTTGAGATTTCTTAGGAGTATAATGGGTGCATTTACTTTAAGCTGGAGAGAGTGCGTAGGAAATCCGTTAAAGTTTAGAAGGTTTAGGTATTCAGTTGGGTAGAGGATCTCGGTATCGCCATGGTCCCCTGGATGAGGAACGATAGAGTCGACGCTTGTATAGGTTGTGACTGTTCCTTGAGTGAGGTTAATAATTAGTGAGTTCAGTTCATCAACTGTATCATTTTTGGGGCATACGATTGCACTTGTTGACAATGTTTTTGCTGTTGGGTTTTCTAAAGTATCTTTGTCGTATATAAATTCGATAAGTTTTGTTAATGCGTGCTCGTCGGGAGGTATTACGTATTGTTCTGGTATTTGTATTAGTTTGGTATTTTGTGGGTCACTTATGTCGGGTGTTCCTTCTTTCCCATCGCCTATATCAAGTAACCATGATGAGAATGTTGAAATCATGTGTTGGTCTTCTAGATTAAGATTTGGCCTTTGAAGTCGCATGTTTTCATTCAATTTGTAAATCCTAAAGTCTTTCCATAGATAAGATCTTGGTAATGAAGAAGCTAGCATTGTTGACTTTGAAGCTTTAGGTATTACTGGAAGTGTTTGTCTGAAATCACCACCCAGTAACATTGATTTTCCGCCGAAAGGCTGATTAGTATTATCAAATAAGTCTTTCATTGTTCTGTCTAGCGATTCAAAACATTTGCGATCGTTCATTGGTGCCTCGTCCCAGATAATAATGGATGTTTCAGCTAATAGTTGAGCAAGATGAGTTTTTTTGTTTATGTTGCATGTGGCGTTATCTGTAATATCTAATGGGATTTTAAATCGGGAATGAGCTGTGCGACCTGAAGGAAGCAACAATGATGCAATGCCAGACGCTGCAACCGCTAGCACGATATTCCCTCTGGAACGTAATCCAGAAATGATTGTTGTCCATAAGAATGTTTTCCCTGTTCCTCCATGCCCGTATACGAATGCTAAAATTTGTTGGTTTAAGGAGATTGCAGCCATGACATGTTCATATATAAGTCGCTGTTGAGAATTAAGCCGTGAATGACATAGCTCGTGTTCAGATGCCAATAGGCGTTTGTCATAGTTTTTCTCCTCCATAAGCAATTTATTTTGTAATCGTTGAAGCAAATCAGGATTTGGTAACGGTAAGCCGAACTCTGATAAGGAAGAAGGGGAAGATCCTGAACGAAGCAACAACTCTATTTCATACAATACATATTGTCTTAATTCTTCTTCGTTTGTTATATGGAATTTTCGTTGTCCATCATCTGCCATTTTGTGCCATTGTTGGTTCCAGAATAGTACAGGATCTGATATTTCACAATACAACAACATTTGAGTAAACAATGAACGTAATTCTGGTGCAGTAGCCCAATTTGAGGCTTCTTCAAATGTATGTGTCCACTCTCTGTCATCACCTATTAACCCTAATTTTTCACATGCAGCACGAAATGTTTCACACAGTTCACCGTTCACTGTTCGTATACACTCGTAGGATCTACAACCCTTTTGATAAGCTAACAGCATACGTAGAAAAAAGGGCTCTCCAGAGTTGGGGTGTATGTATATAAGCCTTCCTATTGCAGGAGTTCTCTTTGATGCTCGTCTTATCCAACATTTATTTGCTGTATCCCATCTGTATCTAGTGAGATAATCAATGTAAGTAAGATCTCGACCTGTATCATCATAGTTGTTGTTGCGCAACCATTCTGTAAGTGTAGTACGACTGTTGTACGTATTTTGGAGGACGTTGTGTAGTTGATCATTATCCCTAAAGCTAACATTTTGCTTGTTTTCTAAATGAACAGCTAGCACCTGTACAGCTGGGTTTCTATCGTGTATGACAAAGTTGAAAATTCTCCATGCAGCCTCATGCGAGCATATGAATCTACCGTCAAGGAAGTTTTGAATTTCATTTACATAACGATCATTATGTTTGTTAGTAGTCGAACGGGATTCTGTAATTGTATAATGTATACGATCAGCTCCCTTTGATATATACTTGAAGAGATATTTGATAAGCATATTCCAACCACAGTATTCAACGTTGATGTGGGCCATATAATGTAAACATAAGTGGCGGTTGTATGGAACGACATATCGATTGTCTATTTTCACATTGTTCTTAATTACATGAAACCCAGCTGGTTGTCTTCTATAATGAACGTATCCGTTGCTGTCAAATGATGTGTGTTGTTGGTAGTCTTTTGGATAGTGCTTAGAACAGGTATCTGATCTCATGCATGGTGCACTTGGGTTAAGTATACCACATGGTCCATGTATCATAAGATCTGTGACAATCTTATATAGATGAGGTTCTACCGTAGGATTTGGTATTTCAGCGGATATATATCTATCAATTTCATCGGTGTCCTTTATTCTATATGGTTGAGTAACCCATAATAGTAAATGGCAATGCGGAAGTCCTCTTTTTTGAAATTCAATGGTGTAAAGATCTGCGAGTAGTAAAGGAAGTAAAGTTAGTGACAACTACATCTAACTTTTAGGCTGAACAATAGTAACTAACAGGAGGTGATCGAGAGATTACGTGCAGCTACTTGACCGAAAGGTCTTTTGTTTTTGAGAAAGTCAATAAGCGACTGGACTTTTATTTCGAAAATTCTGGCGATGATATCTGGACGATCGTGTGGTTTGAGCAATGGAAATCGGGACAAATATCTTTGAATTTCAGGCCATTTAACATTGCATGTGAATGTGATGAAATACTGAGGGTTGCCATATACTCGACAGATGGCTAGAGCATCTTGGTAGTGCTTGTACATGTACCGTGGGCCACCAACAAAAGACGATGGCAAAATAGTTCGTTTCCCGATATCACGACCTTCAGTATCACCACGTTGAACCGCGTCATGGACGCCTTGAAGGAATTCGGTACGAAAGATATTTTGATTTTGCCTTATGTAGTCTAGTCGGCTTTCTTCAATGCAGACATATGCATCGACCAAATATTGTTGCAGAAGGCGGCCTGCCCTGAGAAGTAGTGTATATAAGTTGAATCGGTCATGCAACATATAGCTGTAGTAGGCGTTGATCGTCATGTTTTTGCTTTGTGAATTGTTATTTCCACGAAGAGTTAGCTTTGGTGACCATCCAGTTTCACCGTAAATGAAAAGTAGAGGGTATTGCAATGCCATGTAGAGCGGGTGAAGTTTGTTTATACGTTGTGGGCTACCTTCTTTTTGTCTAATAATTATGTCAAACGTGCTACATGTTGGATCGTCATCAGACACAATTGCACCAATACAGCCGGGGGATGGCCTATCGTAACGTAAAGCAGTTTCGGAGCTATAAAGACATACGTTAAAGTTGGGGGCATCAGGCATTGAACATATATCTCTAGCTATTCGGAAAAGCTTAATCAATTCATTTGACGTTTCTAAGGTATTTTGAAGAATGATGACTGTTTCACGATCAAGAGGTGTTTGGTTTTCAGAAGTAAATGCATGAAGCCTATTGTCAATTTCATTATCGGTGTCATAAATGTACATTTGCAGGAATCGAGGCCTGTCATTAGGTGGTGGGCATAGGCTACCAATCCAATGGTGAATCTGTCCTGCAATCTTGAAGACATATGGGCCAGAACCTTTATTTACTGTATCGTCCACCTTCCCACCAAAAGAACACATAGAGAACATAGAATTGTAGGCTCTGATATTTAACAGGAAGTGAGGTTGTTGAAATAGATCTACAATTGCTGTAGGAAAGTGTGTGTGAAACGAAAGAACCACACGGCCTCCTTTACAACATTGCATGTACTTTGGACGTTCGTTACCAGAAGCAGCAACTGCACGTTCATCATACCAAAAGAAGGCACCACAAAACTCGCATATATTGTTACAGTCACCACTATCTATGTAGAAAGAGGCATTAACAGATGAATTACGAAGCAAAGTAGAGCGATAAGTAGCTTGTCTTGACAACTGACAATGATGACTCTGAGTTGATGTCGATGGTGTGTCGAACGGATGAGTAGTATCGAGCCTTTGATTCTTTCTATGAGGCATTTTTGTACGAAGAAAGTTAGACAGAAGCAAAGTAGTTATGCGGCCAGATTTAGGATGAAGTATAGTGTAATGTATGATAGCAAATTGTTGGTTACCTAAGAAGACATTTGAAAGTGAAAGCGCATAGGTAACAGGACTAACATGTAAGTAACATTAAGTGAGTTAGTATATATGAAACAAATAAATAAACATACCAAACTTTGATTACTCCGGGACTGCAATAAGAAGCTGTAGGCGTTATTCGTAGAAACCTGACTACAGGAATTGGTTGCAAGTAATATTAGTATCTATAACAAAAAAATGCTCATCAAGTACATTTTATATTAAAAATCAGAAATTTTATGATGTACGCATATTTGCTCAGTGTATTTGCTATAGAAATGAAATTTAGTTCATATAATTTGTAATGATGACAGAAATTAACATGAGGGCATTTTAAGAAACAACACGTTGAGGAGAAGGACTGTGTAAAAATAAAAGTGAGGACGACATCTAAAATTCAAAAGGCCATACACATTTATATTCATTATGAAACTTTGAGCCATTGTATTTATATTTTATTTATAGTAATCGGTGCATACATGTGGCTGGGTCAACATGGCGTAATAAATGCTATGAATTTATATTTTATTTATAGTAATCGGTGCATACATGTGGCTGGGTCAACATGGCGTAATAAATGCTATGAAATATTGGCATCAACGGAAATATAGTGGCTTTATGTGACCTATGTAAAGCTGAAGACGGATCTTTTTGTCACATCACAATTGCAAAGATATCTAGAGGATATTGTCAACATAAAATATTTATTTTATGTAATAATTAAGTTAAATGTAAAAACCATATACACAAAACGTGTAGAGATCATTCCTTTTTTTATATGAATAAAAATGAGGTTGAATTAAATAGTAAAAGGCATCATAATCTTATTTTATTAATTAATATATATAATTAAAGGGAGATAAAAGCAAGGCTTTACAGGAAGAAAAAGCAAAAAGAAGAAAAGACGTTGTCATGTTCCCTCATTGGATGCTTCTAATCACTTTTGCATAGTCTACTTTTTCCATGTGTAAGAATGCATATTGTCGTAATGGTAAATCGAAAACATATCTGATAATATTGTCTTAGTTTCTTTATTTTCCAATAAATAAAGACTCTTTAACTGCAACAGAATAAAGGTAAAACATGTGATCTTTAAAATTTTACTATAACACACTTTGATTTATATAAGTTTTCATCAACAGTTTCTCAATTCATACTTCATATTTAAATGAGGACTTCGCACGGCATATGATATATATATATATATATATATATATATATATATATATATATATATATATATATATATATATATATATATATATATATATATATATATATATATATATATATATATATATATATATATATATATATAGATATTTGTTTTGCTGGGTTAAGTACACATCCCAATGGACCTTCAATCACGCATAAAGAAAATGAAAATCAAACACTTGGCAGTCCCCACCCTCATAAACCCTCCCTTTCATCTCTGCATATAAACATCAGACATCCTTGCTTACTTTAGATTCTTGCTTACTACCATGAAGGACGTGATTTTGCTTGACGACTGCACACTTATCTACAGGTACAAATTAAGATGATCTTCTACTCTATATAACATAAATCTTTAGCTTTCTTCATTCGGTTTATCAGGCTGTGTTGCTACCAAGGGGGAAAGTCGCAGTAAAAGAAAAGGAAGACACATAGAAAATACGTGAAACTTACTGTAAATTATAACCAAGGGAAGAAAAACGACATCACATCAAACATAGGGAAATCACATCAAACATAGGAAATGTTAGAGCAGTTAAGCAAAGGATATGGCAAGGAGCGTACCTTGGTGTGGAGCAAGGGGCGAAGGGGGAAACGACTCTAAGTGGGAAAGTGCTATCGTAAATAGGCAACAAAACATTATAGAGAGCTGGCAAAATGATGATGAAAAGGGGAAAAAAACGAAATGTCCAATAAAAGTAAAGGACGTATACATATCTGTGTAATGTAAATGCAGAATTGGAGAAATCGGATGGTTGAAAATGAGGCTGAATTGAATAGTTAAAAGGTCTCACAAACTTTTTTTGCTAATTAATATATATATAATATGTATTAAACCAATGAACTATTTATAACTCATTTGACCTGGTGGCTTATACAATCCATCACTTTATCTGATTAGATTTTTTAATGGTACCCATATAACCTTTAAAGATAAAATATAACTAAATCCATCCATTAATCGTATATTGTTCAAAATTGTCACGAATACTACTTTAATAAAAACTAAGCATATATGGTCAAAAATAAGATATCCATCTCAAGCTTATAACCGCGTGTTGTTGACGAAGACTTGGACAAGTGCATATTAGCAAATAAACCAAAAACTTGTTAAGAGATTATCTATAGTTTTTCACCCTTTTCGACTATATTTCAAAAATCAAACAATAAATCGATTAACAAATTCTAAATATTAAACATTGATCTATGTTCTTTTGTTTCAAGACTTCCAAATAATTACAATTATTTTTCTGGACTTTTACAGTTTTCATTCTCTATAATCATCTCGAATAAAAAATATTTTTTCTTATAAATTCATTAATGAACGTTTCGTATAAAATTTATAAATTAAATTATTTCCTATCATATTTATTTAAAAACGATATTTAATTATTGATTATGGACTCAAATGTTAATCAACACCATATTTACATTAGATCTTTACAAATTACTATAACTACATAAAAATAGAAAAATGTATGATTTTTAGACGATCATAAAAACTACATATTGAAAAGCTCTAACACAAACCTTTGACGCTCCATGTGGGTTAACTAAACTTCGCTCCATTAACCATCTCGAGTTCATTGAGTTCATTGCTTTACAACTTGTTAGGATATGGTTTCAAAATTAACCACTATACCACATAACGTTTTAGGCTTAAAGCAAACAAGTTAAACTAGCCCAACTAGAAAAGGACAAAAGGTGGCCCAAAGAGGTAACCGACTAATTAGAAGGGATGAGACTGATAACCTTTCAAGGATACTTCTGACATTTGGCTCTTGAAAACAAGCTAGGGATAAAGAGCAAGGGGACTATATATCTTTTACCCCACAAGTAACAAGTTCATTCAAAAACATCATTGATCAAAAAGAACTTAATAAGCAACTATTGAAGACATAGCTTAATGATTTCCTCCTGTCTTTCTACCCTTTTTCCATATTAGTCATCTATATATCATCTATTCTATAGTACAACGGCACACATCCTTAAACGGGAAACAACTATACACACATCACACTATCACGATCTTGGTTTCTTATGAGCACGAATATCATACAAACTGTTTTCCGGCAAGGATCTTCTTTTGAAGGTTACAACACAAAACAGGATCTTCCATCTATTACACAACCTACCTCTATGAGCAACCTTTGGTTCAGGTCGATTGGAAATGCAAAGGCTCTCAAACTCATGATAGATCTCATCATACTTTCTCCTTAAAGATTTGGCTCGTGATTCTATGTTTGGACATTGCTTATCAGATACCATATTACTAAGCAAACAAGTTTCATCAATGTCCAAGTCAAGTCCATCCAGGAATACGTTCTTCCCAAAGGTGCGGGCCCGGAGTAAGAGGTTCAGTTTTTGGAAGTTCATGGCGAGCATGATTACCAAATTGATCCTCGTCAACATGGACTACATCGCCCCAGTTCTCAAATGCAGAGATTACCAAATTCTTGGCGACTTCCTGCTACCACGTTCCAAACATGTATTATTTTAAAATGCAACAAACAATACAAGGAAATACGAGTCTAGTATTTGGATGATGAAAGAAAAAAGCATGCCTTTTGGGTTGTGGAATATGACTTCACAATGGCTGCTAAACAAAGTCAAAAATGAGGCTGCCCACGTGAAGAAATATTTTTCCAACAATGGCATGCAGGAAAGTTTTTCAAATGAATCAATTTTTCCAAAGTGGCATGCAAACATTTGCTATATATATAGGATAGAAACTCATTTATGCAAACCACACCAAAAACCATATCTTCTCTTGTAAATACATAAGAGTTATAAACTCTTTGTATTTTTATATTTCTCCAAACATTTTGTAAACACCACAAAATATAGTGAATTGGTTCTCGGCTTCCTCCGCCCGTGGTTTTTCCCGATTTGGGTTTTCCACGTAAATCCTCGTGTCTCTATTTTATTTACTTTATTCGTATTTTCGTTGTGATTATTACCGTTTGATAATTTTGATCCCATTCCGCATTGAGCTAATATTGTCTAAAATCAATTCGGATCCGTCGTATTTTACAACAATTGGTATCAGAGAGTCCGGGTTTTGATATTAGCTTGTTGGGATCATTTTATCAAGTAATAAATCATGTCTTCGGTGAAATACGATATTCCGCTGCTGGATCGGAATACCCGATTTCCGCTGTGGCAAGTAAAGATGAGAGATATTCTCACTCAGATGGATTTACACAAGGCGCTCTTGGGCTTCGAAAGGATGCCCAATACATGGACCGAAGAAGAAAAGGAGATGAAAGATCTGAAGGCTTTATCTCGAATTCGTTTGCACTTGTCAAACGATGTTTTACAAGATGTTCTAAAAGAAACGTCGGCGGCTGCTTTGTGGCTGAAGTTGGAGCAGTTATTGATGACAAAGAGCTTACCAAACAAGTTGCATCTAAAGCAACGGTTGTTCAATCTCAAGATGATTGAAGGAGGCTCATTAGCTGAACATTTGTCCACATTCAAAGAGTTAATAAATAACTTGGAGAATATGGATGTTCAGTATGAAGATGAAGACTTGGCTTTATTTTTGTTGTTATCTTTGCTCGAATCCTATAGCCATTTTCGTGATACGATCATCTACAGCCGTGACACTCTTGTTTTAGATGAAGTCTTTACAACTTTGGATTCTAAAGAGAAGATGAAGCATATTACCGGTGGTGGTTCAAGTGATTCTAAAGCCGAAGGTTTGAATGTCAGAGGAAGAACAACAGAGAGAAGTAGAACTTCTCAATCTTCCAACAGAACCAGATCCAAGTCAAAAGGCAAACGAAAGTTTTGCAACTATTGTCACAAGAAGGGACATGTGCTTGAAGAATGTTTCAAGTTGAAGAATAAAGAAAAAGAGAAGGCTGCAGCAAATGGTAAACAAGCTAGCACTTCGGGTGAAGCCGATGTAGCAGAGGTCGAATGTATTGGAGAACTCTTGACAGTTTATTTAGATAAACTGGATTCCACTGGTGATTGGATACTCGACTCTGGTTGTACTTTTCATATGTATCACAACAAAAGTTGGTTTTACACATTTGAATCCGTATGTTTAATGGTGTTATCCGAACCATTGGGGATATTAGATATGTCCCTGACCTTAGAAGAAACTTGTTATCTCTCAGTTCCTTTGATAAAAAGGGATACGAGTTTGCCGGTAAAGGTGGAGTTCTCAGGGTGTTCAAAGATGGTTCCGACAAACTGAGAGCCAATCGAAAAACCTCCGACCTCTACTTTCTTGACGGGCAAACAATTTCGAGTGATGCTGCTGTTGTTTCAAAGTCTCTTTCTGATCCAGATCAGTCCCGTCTTTGGCACCTTCGACTTGGCCATATGAGTTTTCAAGGCATGTCAGAATTGAGTCGAAGAGGTTTACTTAGTCAACAAAAGATTGTTGATTTGGAGTTCTGTGAAGACTGTGTATATGGAAAGGCAAAACGAGTGAGGTTTGCAAGTGGTATCCATACAACGAGAGGACCACTCGACTATGTCCACTCGGATTTGTGGGGACCAGCTCGAGTTGCTTCTAAAGGTGGAGCTAACTATATGCTCACTATCATTGACGATTTCTCCAGGAAGGTGTGGTGTTTCTTCTTAAAACATAAGGGAGACGTTTTCTCTACCTTCAGAGACTGGAAAGTTCAGGTTGAAAAGCAATCAGGATTGGTGGTAAAGTATCTTCGTACGGATAATGGACTAGAGTTTTGCTCAGAAGAGTTTAATGCCTATTGCCGAAAGGAAGGCATTACTCGACAACGCACGGTAGTCTATACGCCTCAACAAAATGGTGTAGCCGAAAGGATGAATCACACCATTATGGAAAAGGTCAGATGTATGCTTTCAAATTCCAAATTGCCAAAGTCCTTTTGGGCGGAGGCTGCTTCTACTGCTTGCTATGTTATCAACCGATCACCGTCACGAGCAATCGAAAAGAAAACTCCGTATGAGTTATGGTCCGGGAAACCTGCCGATTATACACATCTGAAACCTTTCGGATGTCCAGCTTATGCACGAGTTGACAATGAGAAGTTAGAACCGAGAGCACTTAAATGTGTCTTTCTTGGTTATAATCCAGGAGTTAAAGGTTACAAGTTATGGAGCAATGATCTAAATAAAATCATCATCTCAAGAGATGTTACTTTTGACGAGTCTGCTATGATTCATCAAACTTCTGACTCTACAGAAGATACAGTCGCATCATCAAAAGCAAATGAAGAGAAATCTCAAATGGAGGTGGAGTTTCCTACTTCACCTGTCACCATTCCGATTCCAGTTGAGCAACAAGAGTCTTCCTCGCCAAATGATCATGTCGTTGTTGAAGAAACAACAAGTTCACAACCACAAGCTACTACTCGAAGCATTGCAAGAGATAGGCCGAGAAGACAAATTGTTCCTCCAAAGAGGTATGCTGAAGCTGAACTTGTTGCTTATACTTTTATTGTTGCTAATGATATTGAGTCGGAAACGGAGCCTCTAAATTATGATGAGGCTATCAAATCTAAAGACTCAAGTGATTGGATGATTGCTATGCATAATGAGATGGAATCCTTGCAAAGAAATGGTACTTGGGATTTAGTTCCTATTCCAAAAGGGAAAAGGCCAGTTAAATGCAAGTGGGTCTACAAGCTCAAAGAACCTGTTAACCCGAATGAGAAACCAAGATATAAAGCTCGGTTGGTAGCTAAAGGCTACAGTCAAATTCCAGGCGTTGACTATACTGACATCTATTCCCCAGTAGTCAAACACACTTCTATTCGTGCATTGTTGGGGTTAGTTGCTTTAAATGATTATGAGTTGGAACAACTAGATGTTACTACAGCTTTCCTAAATGGTGAGCTTGAGGAAGAGATTTTCATGCAACAACATGAAGGTTTTGTAGTTCCTGGCAAGGAGGACTACGTATGTAAATTGAAGAAATCTCTCTATGGCTTCAAGCAGTCTCCTAGACAATGGTACAAGAGGTTCGATTCTACCATGACCAGTCACAAATTCAACAGGTGCACCTATGATAGCTGCGTTTATTTCAAGAAAGGTGACGATGGTTCAAAGATCTACTTACTCTTGTACGTGGATGACATGTTGATTGCAGCAAAAGATATGAAGGAGATTCAGAAGTTAAAAGACCAGTTGAAAGCTGATTTTGAAATGAAGGACTTGGGAGCTGCCAAGAAAATTTTAGGTATGGAAATTGTTCGTGACAGGAAGTCTAGGATCTTGCATCTTTCTCAAAAAGGTTACATTGAGAAAGTCCTAAGATGTTTTAATATGCATGAAGCAAAGCCTGTCAACACACCTTTTGCAGCTCATTTCAAGTTATCATCCGCTTTAAGTCCTACTACTGAGACTGATATGGAGTACATGGCACGCGTACCATACTCTAGTGCTGTTGGATCTTTGATGTATGCTATGATCTGCACACGCCCTGATTTGGCTTATGCAGTTAGCATGGTTAGTAGATATATGGCGAACCCGGGGAAAGAACATTGGAAAGCAGTATAGTGGATCTTACGTTATCTACGCGGTACGTCTTCTATGTGTCTACGCTATGGACAATCTAACAATGGGGTGGTTGGATATGTTGATTCAGATTTTGGCAAAGACTTGGATAAACGAAGATCCATTACAGGGTATGTGTTTACACTGAACAGTTGTGCTATTAGTTGGAAAGCCCAGTTACAGTCTACAGTTACACTGTCTTCTACAGAGGCAGAGTACATGGCGATTACAGAAGCAATTAAGGAAGATATTTGGTTGAAGTGATTGTTTAGAGAACTCGATGATAGAATAAAGGTTACCACAGTATTCTGTGATAATCAAAGTGCTATCTTCTTGAGTAAAGATCAGTGTTTCATGACCGTACAAAGCACATTGATATTCGTTATCATTTTGTGCGTGATATCATTGAAAAAGGTGATTGCGTCATAGAAAAGATCGATACAGATTATAATCCCGCTGATGTGTTCACTAAAAGTCTTCCAATAGCCAAGTTCAAACTATGTTTGGACTTAATGGGTATTTCTGATCGCAGTTGAGCCTGATTAGGCTCGTGGTGGAGGAAGTATTTCATTTTTTCAGGATCAAATTTTCTCTATATGGTGATTCCAGTTTCTTATGGAGTTTTGGAGTTTGAAGAGTTGTTGGCTTTAGCAAATGGGTATACAAGTTTTGTTCCATTTTGAAGTCAAGGTGGAGATTATGGAATATGACTTCACAATGGCTGCTAAACAAAGTCAAAAATGAGGCTGCCCACGTGAAGAAATATTTTTCCAACAATGGCATGCAGGAAAGTTTTTCAAATGAATCAATTTTTCCAAAGTGGCATGCAAACATTTGCTATATATATAGGATAGAAACTCATTTATGCAAACCACACCAAAAACCATATCTTCTCTTGTAAATACATAAGAGTTATAAACTCTTTGTATTTTTATATTTCTCCAAACATTTTGTAAACACCACAAAATATAGTGAATTGGTTCTCGGCTTCCTCCGCCCGTGGTTTTTCCCGATTTGGGTTTTCCACGTAAATCCTCGTGTCTCTATTTTATTTACTTTATTCGTATTTTCGATATGATTATTGCCGTTTGATAATTTTGATCCCATTCTGCATTGAGCTAATATTGTCTAAAGTCAATTCGGATCCGTCGTATTTTACAACATGGGTCTCGGAGAGTATACCACTAGAAAGAAAATGGTCGTCTTGGGACAATCCCAACACGTCACCAGAGACATTAAAGAGTACTTTAGTTTCTGGGTCAAAACTAAAACTATACATGAGTTTAGCAGGACATGCTCGAGCATGGTTCACTGTGGTCTTCCAATTTTTTCATGATTTGAACGATCAAATATCTAGAAATATCCCGACATATAAATAAAAGAAAAGGAAAAGAAACATTCGATGGACTGGCAAGCAACCAATATTACCTCCTTGAGACGTTAGAGTTTGTCGAAAGAGATGAACAAGAAAATCTCCCACGGTTATGATTTCTGCATGTCTCATGTTTTCAGCCAAACGACCATTTTTGTCAACCTTATATAATCGCCATACATCGTCATCTAGAGATGGGATACAATGCTTCTCCTTTGCTGCACAATAATTCTCATTGATAACACACATAATACATGCTGTTTTACACACGCATGAAAATAAAGCACCGAATACAAAAAAAGCATAAAGTAAAGGTCATTGCTCACCTTTAGTGCGGCAATACTTGAGAAGAAAGGTTCCTGTCTTTGCTTCTTTAATTTGAAGACCGTTAAAATCATCAACGAACTTTGCTCCTAGCCTAAGTTTTGATTTCTTTGTCCACTTCTCGTTACGTGCAAAAGAAACCATCCGTAAAAGAGCAGTGCCTTGTATTAAATTCAGGAAAAAATTATCCACACGATTAGATTTACTCCCTTCCATCTGCCAAACAAGTATGCAATTACTTTTTACATCCTCTCCTGTGACACCATCAATCTGTGATTCAAGAACAACTATTTCAACTCTTCCTGATGCTCCAGGACCTGACTTCACTGCTTGTGTGGTATGACTATCAACTAAAGTCACCTCTAAAGGCACGCCTCCTATTGCTTTTATGTGGTCCCCAGTCAAGAACATGGGAACCATGTCGTTTGAGAATCTTAATTCTAAGCTTCTTGATTCAGAGTTGCCTGTCCTATTAGGTCCAAAAACCAAAAGGGTTAATCAACAAATGGCTAGAATTCGATAATTAACTTATTAGTATAATGTATAGGTGCTCACCGGTGCGAGCTAGCTGTCGCCTGGTTTTTATGTGACAATTCAATTGCCTCTTTGATCTGTAAGTACATGAAGGATATAAATTATTATTCTGCCATGTGAAAGAACCCAATTGCTTGACCACAAAAAACATTTATTTTTTTACCTGTCTGGCTATATCCTTTTCTATCTGAACATGATAGTTTACACTGTACGAGTTTTCGGTTTCATCTAATGTTTTTTATGCAGTTCGATTCAATCCAAGCATCCATTGGTTATTGGATATTTGGATATTGTCGACCGATCCGATCCAATTAACTTGGGACAACCGAATCCAACCGATCCAATTGACCATTTCTTTGGATCCGTTTAGTATTGATTATCCATTGTCTCCAATTTGATCCATCCAATTTTACATCTAATTACAACCAACCAAAATACCATATGAAAGTGCGTGGTGTCATTGCACGAGGCCCTAACTTACCACTTTTATAAACTTATAAAACCGTAACTTAAAACTGATACCTACCACTTTTAAACATGCATATGATGAAATTTGATCAACTAAACAGCTGATGGAATTACCTAAAGTCTAAACAAACACACAGGTTTGTAAGGATGAACATACAAACACAAAAAGTTAAAATTCTGGCCACTGTGACCTCTTTTGATTGGAACAATCAAATAAGCGTCATCGGGTTATAGCATTCATGAAGGTTACATCTGATCAAAATGCTCAATAGTTCCAAACTAATGACTTCACCTCATTGTAACTGGGTTGAAGGCTTTTTGAATATTTAAAATACGTGTATTAATAATTTTATATTAATTGAAATTAAATAATAATTGGATTGGACAATTGGATAATAATTAGATATTATTTGGATAATTCAACTGGATAATGGTTGGATTGGATCGATTCAGTTTTTATTGGATCTGTCATCCAAGAACTGACTGATCGAAATTGGATAATGAATCCTGCTCTCTGTGAGAAGCGAGTCTTGCTAAGGAATCATCATCTCCAAGATTGTTCGTTTTTGGTGATCCGACACTTTGCCTGCTGCAAATCCGTGATTGATAAGCATCATGAAACGACATTTTTGGATTTTTCGTGAAAGTAAAACAGACAGAAACGACTACAACTATCAAATCTATGTCTTTGATTCTCAAATTGATTGCGAGTATGATGATTCGCACATGATATGGTGTAGTAAAACACGAACACAGTAACAAGGCGCATGGTGACGGTAATTTCGCGGCTACTTCTTGGAAGATTCTCCAAGGGATATGGTGTAGTAAAACGCTCGAACCGTGTTGAAAAGTAAACTCCTCCTCCCCACCTCTCTACACCTCCATTAATAATATATCTAACTGAATCATATTGTATGCAAGTGTTAAATGGTTTTTAAATTAATAATAAACAATTAACAATATTTATCTAAATGATGCCACATTGCCACTGTTACTCTTATATATTTAAGCTGATATTTTTTGTATTTTAAACATCATTTTTGGCTGAATTTTATTAAGATCTAGCAAGTAGCTAGAAACAAAAACAAGTACAAATTAGCGGCTAACAATGGATTTTGCATCCAAACATTCCAACTGATATGCAGTTTAAAATTTGTGAAAAACAAACCAATTGAAGGAAAATAAGACAAGTTTGTGGAACGCTGGCACATATGTTCTTGATCGATGTGGTGGATAACCAATTGAATTACGTTCGAACCCCGTCACATACACTCTTGTGGTAATGGAGGTTCGTTTGCGGTGACTTCGGGCATGATGCATGACTTCATGTTCGTATAGGGGATTAGTCGTGGAGCGTGAAAGCTGGCACAGACATCCTCGTTAAGGAAGACTCTTCCCAATAATAATAATAATAATAATAATAATAATAATAATAATAAATAAGACAACTTTCTCGAAAGTATTGTGTCTACAAAACTCTTTATCTCTAGACACAATGAAATTCCTATGAGTCCATTATACCCATATTTTGATGAGGGGCCGAAGCCTCTTAAGACAATTTTTTTTTACTAAATTCTAATTGTTAATAATCTATGCTAACAAATACATATTAATGGAGCTTTCAACTATAATCAACTGCTTGTGTTTTTGATTGATTTATGTTAGTTAAGAAATTCTCTTTCTTATAAAATGTAAAAATGATTAACTATTTAAGATAAAATATACTAAAAAACTAAAAAAGATGAATTTCATTTACATTAACAAGGTACATATTTTGTTGTAACTTTTTCTTTTACATATGTCAGATTATACATCTACTACTTTTTCAAAGTTTAGTGATTTTAACTTATGTTATGAATAATCTGAAAATTAATAAAATTAATCATACTACAAAAAGTTAATAGAATAATTATATCACAAATTTTATTACGTATAACTAATAGATACATAAAATAGGGATAACAAACCAACTTTCATTTGCTATATTCCACACATAGAGAAGAAAAAGGTAAAAACTTAAAAATCCTTTTCTTATAATTTCTAGGCACACTGGCATGTTAAAGAGTTCAAAGCTTTTCTATCTTTCTAAGTACACTACATATACAAAATGCTGACAATTTAAACAGGAGAAAAGCAATTACAACTCTTTACCTTCTCAAACAATTAAAGCATACATTAACCTCTTTTGATCCATGAAGCAATGGAGACTTCAGGTTAGTGATCCATGAAGCTCCAAGTCGAATTCGTTTAATCCCACAAATGCGTTGTATACATCATCATTTGATGAATGCTCATGTAGCTGTGATGTCGAAGTCTTATACTAACACATGCAAAACAAAGCATACATTAGCCTCTTTTGATGATCTCTGACTATAAATACACAAAATTTGTAAAAAGTTGTCTTACTCTGCCTTAAAAAATGGCATATGAAGCTTCAATTTGTCATAGTCTCCACACGATCCAATGTAACTTCTTCCAAGCTGAAGCGTAATGCATTGATCAACCCTTTCTTAGTTCTCAAACCCTTTTCTTCTAATGATGATAGTTTTTACCCAAGAAATTTGATAGCCGATGGTACATAAAAAAAAAAAAAAAAAAAAAAAACTATTTTGGGGTGAATCCGTAAAAGTGGATGCAAATTCAAAGGTTTTTTTTTTACAATTTTTTCAAGACTAAAAGTTAATAGTCAAAAGCTATTAAAAACATTTGTCAAACTGAGGTAACAAATATATGTGTTTTGATTGCTGTCTCTTTTGTTACGGTTAGCATACGAGGTGTAGAGAACTGGGTTGAGATCTAGTTCGACTTTTCAACAAGTTTTCTAGCATTCAACTACACCCTATTCATTTGAGATTGGCCATTTCCAGGAAGTAGCCGCGAAAGTGCAGAATCTGTCCACATCCACCGTGTTAATGTGGAAAATGAAGGCATATAAAGTTATTCAGGTAGTATTATGTCCGAATCATTGCAAGCACAATCAATTCGAGAATCAGAGGCTTAGATTTGGTGGTTGTACCCGTTTCTGTCGGTTTTACATTCACGAGAAAATCCAAAATGTCGCTTCATGATGCTTATCAATCACGCATTTGCAGCAGGCAAAGCGTCGAATCATCAAAATCGAACAATTTCGGAAATGATAATACTGTAATGAGATTCTCTCCTCATACAGAGTATGATTCTGCCTATTATTCCTTTCCGTTTAGATTTTGCTCTTTTTGGAAGGTTTACTTCTTTATACCCAAACTTTTTGACTTTTTGCAGGAACGAACTGAAGGAGATGTTGAGCTGTATTCCTCATGAAATGCGGCCTAAATTCGACAATTGGTTTCGAACAGTTGTGAGTGCATTCCATTATGTGTTTATAATATGTATGATCTATGATTCTATGTGCTTGTGTGTGCGCGCAACTTTGTATTACGTACTTGCTCGAATTTATTATCTCACGAATGCAATACCGTCGTGATGATTTTCGATCTTGTTAGCAAAGAGCGTTGTTCGACTAATAATTAATCAAATATTGTTATTGGATCTGAATCGAATCTGATCCACCAAATCTTGATCATAAAAGGCCTCTCTACTTATGTATATATTTATACATGTTGAAATTCGATAAATCGTAATTATAGTATCTCTCTTTGTCCCTCTTTGTAGATATGTAGATCTAGACTTTCAGGATCATAAATATCACTAATTTCACCGTAAGGAGATACAAACGCAGGATCGTTGATCTAATCACACAGGTGCCATAGTCATTTCATTCATTAAAAAAATAGTTTCCTTGCTTTTTTTCTCATACATATTCAATCTGCCCCCAATCTTCACATCCCTTGCAACTGGAAAACCCATACTTTTATCTATTGTGTACTTCAGATAAAAAAGGATAACCAGACTGAACCGTTACAAAAAAAACTGTTTCATATGCTTTCAGGTGAAAGAGGAAATTGAATTGTCACATAAAAACCAGGCAACAACTTCCATGCACGGGTGAGCATCTATACATTACACTAACAAGTTATCAACTTGTTTGTTGATTAATTAACCGTTTTGCTTTTTGGACCTAATAGGGCATGCGAGTCTGAATCAAGAAGCTTAGAGTTAAAGTTCTCAAACAACATTGTTTCCCCATTGTTGACTGGCGACCACATAAAAGCCATAGGAGGAGTTCCTTTAGAAGTGACTTTAGTTGACAGTCGTACCAAGGAAGTAGTAAAGTCAGGGCACGAAGCGTCAGGAAGAGTGGAAATACTTGTTCTTGAAGCACAGATTGATGGTGTCACGGGAAAGGATGTAAAAAGTGAGAGCGTGCTTGTTCAGCAGATGGAAGGAAGTAAATCTAGTCGTGTGGGTAATTTATGGCTGAAATTAATACAAGGCACTGCTATTTTACCGATGGTTTCTTTTGCACGTAACGAGAAATGGACAAAGAAAACAAAACTTAGGCTAGGAGCAAAGTTTGTGAATGATTTTAACGGTCTTCAAGTTAAAGAAGCAAAGACAGGGCCCTTTCTTCTCAAGGATCGCCGGACTAAAGGTAAGCAATGACCTTCGTTTTTTTCATTTTCAAGATTCGGTGCTTTATTTTTACCGGGGGAATATGAAATTTGTACTGGTAGGAAATATATTTGATAAAAAGAATTGTTATGCAGCATACAAGAAGCACCGTATCCCATCTTTACATGATGATGTATGGCGATTAAATAAGGTTGACAGAAAGGGTTGTTTGGCCAAAAATTTGAAACAGGAAGGAATAAAGACCGTGGGGAATTTTCTTGTTCATCTATTTCGACAACCTAAACATCTCATGGAGGTAATTTTGTAGTCATATTCAATATTTCTTATCTTTTTGCACAATTTATATACTATTCGTCTATTCTAGTTTGGCCCCTGTAATATCAAATATATATTCTCTTTTCTCAGCTTTTACAAAATTGTCTTGCATCTTTTTTGAAATCTTTTCTGCTATATTAATTTATTTTTTTACAGTATTTATATGTTGGAATATTTCTAGATTTTTGACCGTTCAAATCATGCAAAAAGTTGGAAGATCACAGTGAAGCATGCTCGAGAATGCCCTGCTAAACTCGAGTACTGTTCTAGTTTTGACCCAAAAACTAAGGTTGTTTTCAATGTCTCGGGTCAAGTGTCGGAATTGTCCCTAGACAATCAACTTCTTTCTGTTCATATACTAACCAAGGCACAGAAGGCATGCTTACCATCAATCCAAACACTAGAATTAATCATATTTTCTTTTTTTTTTTTTTTTTCTTGATTCATTTAATAATTTTAAATTTGGTATATGTGGCAAGCAGGAAGACGCCAAAAAGTTGGTAATTTCTGCATTTGAGAACTGGGGGAATGTTAAAGTAATCCCGGTTGACCACGATCAAATTGTTGCAAAGCCAAAAACCGAACAAACTTTTGACAACAACATATTTCTGGAAGGACTGGACTTGCACATTGATGAAAGTTCCTTATTTGGGAACATACACCCAGAAACCCTACCCGAATCTTTAAGGACGTGGTTTAATGAGATCTATCATGGGTATGAGAGCATTTTAACTTCTGATCGACTTCAATTAGAGGCTGATCAGAAGAATAGGTTGTGTAAAAGCTGGAAGATCCTGTTTTGTATTGTAACCTTTAAAATAAGATCCCTGCCTGAAAATAGTTTGGATGATTTTCGTGCTTACAAGAAACCAAGATTCTCATATTGAGCTGCGTGAAACCAAACCTATGTTGATAGTTGCTGCCCGTTGAAGTATGTGTGCAGTTGTACAAGAGTTTGATAGACGATATATAGCTGATTACAAGTTGTGTGAATTTTTTATTATAATGTTTGTGTGAAGTCGCGGGGTAAAAGACACATAAGCCCCTTGCTATTTAACCCTAGCTGTTTTTTAAGTTGTTATGCTATGGAAACTTCTTTGTTATGGTGTGTGAACAAACACCCTTTCTTCATAATAGAGGTACACGTTCAAACCGGTTATTTTAAAAAACCGAAAAAAAAAACCGAACCGGTTTTGTAACCGGTTTTTCATTCAAAGCCGAACCGGTTTTTTACCCCGGTTTTTAATAGGTTAACCGAACCGAACCGGTTTAAAAACCGAAAAAAACCAGTTTAGAAGTCAATTCCATTTCAAAAAAAACCGGCCAAAACCGGTTAGGTTTTAACCGAAACCGGTCGGACAAAAACCGGTTTTTTAAATAACCGGTTATTAAAAAACCGAAACCGGTTTAAAACCGGATTTTGTGCACCTCTACTTCATAATAGTGATATGGATACAAAAGATATTCAAAATTCCTAAAAGAATTTAAAATAATAAGCAATATTAAATAACTAAACTGAAGATTCCGAATAAGAGTAGCGTTGTTGCTCGTGTACATAATATGTCAACATAAGATCGTTAACCAATTTGGAACGACTCACTGCAACAAAATTCAAACTGTAGCAAAACAGCAATTGGGCTAATGTTTCATCAAATTGGGCCAAAGCCAACTCAGAGGAAAAGAAAAGCAAGCTATGAGTGGGCTGTTTTTTGAACGAGGCGGTGATCTGCCAGTAGACCTGGCAAACGTGTCGTGTCGTGTCAAAACACTAAACGGGTTGAAAGTGCTCGACCCTAACCCAACCCGTTTAATAATCGTGTCGTGTCGTGTCAACCCGTTTATTTTCGTGTCGAGTTCGTGTCGAGTTTCGGGTTTGGGTTTCGACCTTGTAAATATGTAATGTCACTTTTCAAGTTGAAACACTAAGTATGTTGAAAGAATAAGAGTTTGAGGCGAAAAAGAAAACATGAAAGACTAGTAGTAGAAGCATTCACACTAAGTTTATAGAGCAACGCTAAAAAATTAGGAGTCGGAGAGATGAATGACGAGGTTGCGAGGATGAGAGAGAGGCCGAGTGAACTGTGAAGTATGAGTGAGAAAGTAGAAAAGTGAATATGAATTCATGACCTAGGTGGCTAAGCGACTTCCACATTATAAAACACGTAAATCAGAAGTTTTTCTTTTAAATATGGTATTGGTTTTTGACCTGTCTAATTTATATAAGAATTAGAAAACTTGAATATAAATAAACGGGTCATTTTCGAGTCATTATCGAGTTGAAAGTTTTAACCCTGACCTTATCCGTTTAATTATCGTGTCGTGTCGTGTCAACCCGTTTAATTAAACGGGTTGAAATCTCTTACCCAAACCCGTTTATTTCGTGTCGAGTTCGTATCGAATTGTCGTGTCGTGTCAGGTTTTGCCACCTCTATCTGCCAGGTCGCTGATCACGTTTTTTAACCGAGGCGGTACATAATATGCCACATAAGATCGTTATGTTTTACGCTTTATCTATCTATTTGAAAAGGGAAAGGGAAGTGGTATTTTCATATTGATTAATCCACGTTTAAATAGACTTATTTACTATTAGAACTAGTATATTGAGACTCTTTCTTATTATTTCACAAGATTATAAAAAATAAATTACAAAAATAATATTAAGAGTCCCTACCAACACTCTTTCACAAATAGAATATAAAAACACTTCAAGTATGTACAGTACACCATATTTTATCTTCTTACCGGTGTCAACTCCAGCATCGAAATTAAAACAATTAAAATCGCCTCTTTTGCATTTCGGGTGATCAAAGTTCACCAAAGAGGGTTTCAGGTTCTAGCATCATCACACTCCATTCAATCAACAGTCTAAACTATTGATCATTTTCCATCTCATGGACCCGAATTGAGAAACATCACACATCACCTGAGCCAAATCCAACCTTCATGGAACTTATAATGTAATCAGTCAATAATTTTTATACCATCATGTCTAAATCTTGGTTAAACTAATAACCATCGTTCATATGTAAAATTACCTGTTGTGGTACTGTATACATAAAACCAGGAACTTGAACTTTAAATCACACTCTAAAACCGAGTATTCTCATTCACCGATGGAGCATTTAACGATACATCTCCCTTACGTATCTCTAACATGAGTGAGAACCACTTTACAACACTCGACACAATCTTCCATCTCCTCTGAGCTTTTCCAATTCCCGAACACGGAAACAAAAACCTATCAACCGCACTCTGCAAATCACCCGGAGAAGAAGAAGAAGTACCAAGATACTGCAAATGCATCGATGAGCTCGGGTCACAAATCAATGTGTTGTCCACGTGGCATTCAAAGTCCATAGGCTCATCATATCTAACATCAATGGAACCCATTTGGTTTGACCCATATTCACCCAAACCGGCTGGAGATGGCGCGTTCATCTGTGGGTAATCAAATCGGCCTTTCGGATGGTAATCATTGTCTATATCTTCCGTAAAAGAGCAAGTACCGGTTCTAAGAGATGCTTCATCATCATAGGATAAAACTTTGTCCGGGTGTTGAAATGCACATATCACCATCTTGTGGGCTTCTGCCTATATACACATTTTTTCAAGTTGACGTCAGAACAGAACAGAACATAACATAACAGAATAGATTGTGCCTAAGAAACTAACCTTTTCGGTTTCTGATAGGTTGTTGGAAGCAATATATTTGCAATCCGAAAGGAGTCCGAGGACTTGTCCCACAACATTGAACACAACGCCGTCTCTTTTTTGAGATTGAGGACAATACAAGTACAACTTGTTATCATCCATCACACATCTTGTAGCATGTTCCACAGCAACTTCCCACATTTTAGCAGACATACCGGAGCCGAGAATCTGAGGTGTTCAAATTTTGGTAAAAAATACGAACTCTATATGATCAAAATATAACAGAAGAAGGCAAAATGTTACGTGTCGAAGCCTTGCGGGGTTGACAAAGTAAAGAACTAAGAAATCTTTGACCGTTTTGATCTTTTCCATGTTCAACCGCTTGTGAAAAGCTCCGTCCTTGCTGATTTTTTCAAGTCTCCATACCTCATCGGATAGATACGGTGGGTGATGTTTCTTGTACACTAAAACCAAGTCAAAAGGTAAACAATCACGTATAGTTAACCAGATTAAGTGCTTAACCCAGTAAGCCTATTACGTCATTACGAAAACACCCCATACATGGGTGTTTCTTTTTGAGTTAATTAATACTTGGTAGAAAATTATAATCTCCAACTTTAGTAACCGAAATTCTAAAATAAACTTACGTTCGCCGCGATGATCCCGGACAACAAACGACTTCGACTTTGCTTCTCTCACTCTAATTCCATCAAAATTGTCCAAAACACGTGCTCCCAGTATGAACTTCCGACTCCTTGTCCAGCTTGAATTATCCGTAAAAAAAAGATCACCCACTAAACCTATGCCTTCTTTAAGATTCAAAAGCACATTTCCATGAAGAAGTGGTTTCTTCCCACGCCTCTCTTTAACAATGTTGGCATTAAACTCTTCAAGTGTCCAATTATCACCATAATCGTCATCAAAATCTCCCTCAAGAACCACTATCTCCACCTTTGCTGACGATTCGATCCCACTGGAAACTGTTTTTCCAGTATGAGCATCGATTAATGCTACTTTTAGCATATTGCAGTCTCCTCCTTCAATACGGGTCCCAGTAAAAACCGGAAGAGATAAAGCACTTAGGAACTGTAACTGTAAATTTCTAGGGCGCGAAGATTCTATATCGTCATCACAATCCCTGTGTAAAAACATAATAGTAGTTTTAACGTTTAATACGAGGTGACAAATTACACAACCACATAAAATTAGTTTTGATAATGACGTACCACTTCATGTTAGCGATATGTTTTTCCAATGCTATTTCAACCTCCTCTCTCACCTGTATCAAGATATACTTATCTAATTAGCAATTAAAAAGTTAATTCAAATTGGATGTGAAATGAATAAGATATTGTGACATACTACTCTTCGGATTAAGGGCTCCAAAACTGGTTCCACATACTTGTGGATGGTACAGAACTTCATCACCTCCAGCACTGCACTGTATACATCAAGATTCAATAGTTACTTCTCTCAGAATCTTGTAAATAAAACATTTAAACATCGAGGCTTTTAAAGCCAATTATTATGGTTCCTAAAAGTAAATAATCAAACACGAATCCCGCCAAAAGCAATCGGTGGTGGCCATGAATACGCAAGAACGAAATTCAATTCAAGTAGTACTAACGCACGAAAAAGAAACCTATAGATTTGGGGGATGAGTAAGGGTATAACGGGATTACTTTCTGAAAGAAGGACGTTTGCGACGGCCTGCTGCATCAGAAAACGACTGTTGTTCCCGTTCATGTTCATGTTCCTGTTCCTCCTGTGGTGAAGTACTGATATCATCGTGCTTTTGCCGCTTCTGCGACATGATTTAGTACAACAACCAGCGGTGGAGGTGGAAACAAAAGAAAAGCTAGAAGGAGTAGAGGTGGAAAGTGATCAGCATGAAGGAATAGTAAACAGTGAATTGATGAGGATGAACCGAAATCGACAAAGGTGACCAACATGCGGTGTCAGAGTGGAAGACAAAAATTCGAAATATTCTTAAGATCATTAATTGCAAAGAAACAAATGAGTCGTAAGGTAGCCATCGGCAAAGACAATGTACGGAACATGCCGAAACTTTGGTCCATATATAATATAGGATATTCACGAAAATGATCACCTCCTTTTGATAGCAAAAGGCCATCAATTTGAAATTTATGAGTAAGGTTCAAAAGTAATGGTCCCTTAAGTTTTATTTTCATGCTCTGCCTACAAATTAGTTTTAACTTTTAAAGTTAAATTATAAATAAGTATATACTATTAAAAAAAGACTAAGTTGGAATTTTTGTTTTATTTAATAGAGTTAATGTATAAAAAACTTAGTGGTTTAGTTTTATATGATTATTTTTATACTTAATACTAACAAAATATCTTAATGGATTAACCTAAGAATTATGTTTCATTAACATTAAGTCATACTTTTATATTTATCTTTTCTCAGGAACTCTTATTTTTCCCAGTAAAAATCATATTTACATTTGAAATTATGAGTAATGAAATATATTTCATTCTTATATATATATATATATATATATATATATATATATATATATATATATATATATATATATATATATATATATATATATATATATATATATATATATACACACACACACATACACATGCACACACTAGTTTACAAACTAGTGTGTTACACGATTGACAATTTGAAAAAACTTATATAAAACTAGAATTGGCTTTTTGGTATACGAAGTAGGTTGCTAAAACTATAATTAATTAAAAAGTATGTTATTAAAGATAGTGGTTTGGAAATAACATAAATGCAGTTATTTGTCAATTGCAACCTTGTTTAGATAGTAGGTTGCTAAAAATTTGTAGTGGTCATTTCTTGAAAATTGATTTTTTGTGCTACAAAGTAGGTTGCTAAAAATAGCATTTTTTACAAAATAGGTTGGTAATTAGCATGGTTTGCTCTATGTTTGGTCCAAATAGTCAATTGAAATAAACAATAATGTACGTTAACATTATTTGTTTATTATTCCTACTTTTTGCAAAGTGTCAAATTCAATTTAATAAAGTACAATGTTGTAATTGAGAAGAAATAGAGATGAGATGCTATAATACACAAATGATGAAAGTATGTCTTTCTTTGTTGCATTTAACCCACAATAACCTTTATTATCAGATATGAAATTATACATTGTTATTATTGGTTTTAAATGTAAGTATGTTGATATTAAGGGTAAAGAAAATGCAATTACATTGCTATCATGGATTAAAAACAAAGTTACATTCCATATATTGGTAAAAAGGAGTAAAGTGCGTTGCTATTTTCCCATGATTTACCCAAGAATTAATGTCCATACCCTGTTTTATGCTGCTTAAAACTAAATGTGTTTTGCAAGGTGCGTAAGTTTCAATGTATTATGTATTTATGTGTCTCCTCTATATTGCTCGATGAAGGAGTAACAATGCAAATAAGCTAAAAAATAAGATTCAATAATTAATTATTATGGTTTGAATTTAATAAAGATGTGGTGAATTTGAAACTTATATGCAAGACTTACCGATACTCTTCCATGCCCACCTAATGAAGATTGAAGGAATCTAGTTAACTTTGAGTCGTTATATGGTATATGAGCTAACTTTGTGCCTATTAATTTTGATATAACTTGTGACAATTTACGTGTTAGCAAATTAGAAAAGATATTTAATTTAAACATATATTTTAGAGCAAACTATTACACTGATAAAACAATAGCTATGATTGAGGCCTCACAGTTCCAAGAGTTAGCAGACTTTTATTTATGTATGATCTTTTTCAAACAAAACACTTGTACTCTCAGCTGTTGAGCTTTCAAAACCTACCAAATCTATGAGGTTCAGCAATTAAACGAAAATTTATTAAAAATAAAATAGATACACATATAAGAAATTGAGTGCAAAGTTGGATTTATAAAAGAATATATGAATACCAACTATGACAAGTTAACATCACCATTATCACCATTTTCACCATATGGGTTACTCTCTAATGTTTGTAGGAAGGTAATAAACATTACATCAAAGTTAACCCAAAAAAATCATTGTATATCATCTTTAGAAGAAATAAAAAAGTTGTTGTTTAAATAGGAACCGAGAATGGTTTATGAGAAAAATTATATGAAATTTGCAGGGTTTAGGTACTATTTCCTTTTTATTTAATGGACTTAATGTATAACAAACTTAATAAGTTCAACACTATATAGACGTTTCTTTTTTACTTAATGTTAACAAAATATATTAATAAGTTAAGTTATGAAAATGGTGTCCTTAACATTAAGTGATGATTTCATATTTATTTTTCCATAATTTCCTGACTTTTCGTAAATTAAGAAATTCAATTTTTTCCAAAAATAAGGATACATTTTTCTTTATCTTTTTAAATCGATAATATACGAACAATAAAATAAAAACAATAAAAAACTAGATATGAAAATGAATTAATGTTAAATGACTCCACACTTAAAAATTACTGGAACGAAATTCTTCTATAAATGATTAAGGCAAAATAAAACTGTAGCCCTATAACGTTTTTGAAGTTGGTTTAAAAGGTCCCTAAAGTTTTTTTTTCTGCTTTTGAGGGGCATAAAGTTGACATATTGGCCCAAGCAAGTATACCAAAATGTTTTAAAAGGTCCTGTAACTTATTTTTGGTAGTTTGAAGCCACTAAACACTAATATTACAGGTTAAAAAACCCTTTCGTTGGTGATGATATGACTTAACCGGTTATATTGGGAATTTTGAATTAAAAAAAAAGCTAGATAATGCCACGTAAGCAACCAAGTGGACACGGTGTAACACGTAAGCAGCATGACGTCAGTGGAACACTCTTAAAAGAGTTGTTGGGTGTAATAAGCTCACAGACAAAAGTTGGAAGGGTAATCGAGGTTACGAAGCTGTCGACGAACCAACGAGAAATTCGAATTCGACAAAAAATGGCGGGCTTCAACAACTACTACCTGCATCTGGTGGAGAACAACCTTCCCTTGCCTGAGTGTCAATGTCGGCTTACGTCGATCTTACGGACTTCCACAACCCCTGAAAACCCTAGAAGGAGGTTTTTAAACTGTCGGTATTCGATGGTAAGAACTCTTGATTGAAGTTTTTATGTAAAAATGGTGATGATCGGAAGGAGGAGGTAGTACATTGAACGTTTTGCGTGGATTTCTTCGTAAAAGAAAACCCTAATTTACTGTGAATTTTTTTTTGAATGCAGACATCAAGAGACTGTCGTTGGTTTCGTTGGGTGGATGATGAACTGACCCGTCATTATAGGGGTGAGATGAGGAACCTTCAGAACGATGTGGTGAGGTTGAGACGCAACCCTGAAGTTGCGATGCTGAAAAATGAACTGAAGGAACAAAAGGCAAAACACGAAGCGGATCTGGATGCAGCAGTGATTAGGATTGTAGCTTTGGAAGAAGAACTTCGAAAAGAAAAAAGAAATGCAGGTCAACAGAAGCTGATTTTGATGATTGTCGTTTGTTTGCTTGTTGGGATCTGCTTGTGCAGGTGGTTAGGGTAGTTTGCTTACAGAAAGGGTGGGTTTTTGGGGATTTTGGGGGGTTTTTTGGGGATGTTTATGTGCAGAAAGGGTAGCTTTTGGGATGTGTATGGGTAATTTTGTTTTTGGGATACACAAAGGTTGTGGATGTGGTTAGGTATATGAATGGAAGGTTGGTAATTCGTAGGGATAAAGTTAGGATAGTGTACAATCCTATGTATGTAAGCAGCATTTTGTAGGGTTTGTTGGGATCCCCATTTTGTACAATCCCATGTATGTAAGCAGCATTTTGTAGGGTTTAGGGGGATCCCCAATTTGTACTAACTGAATCCTGATGATGAATCCGATGTATGTATTAAAAGCAAGTAATGGAATGGATTAAACTTTAAATGGGATCTAATACAGATTCCCAGTTTTTATCTTGTTTTTATTGTCCATATGTTATTGGAATGGGGGACCAATGGTCATTACAAATAATAGTTTATGTCATTTGAACTTTATTGTCCATTTCTTTGAATGATTGTGCTTGCAAGAAAAACAATGAATTTACTGGAATGGGGGACCAATGGAAACATGTGGGACAATGCAGAATATATGTCCACTATTCTCCCAAAGTTCCAGGTACAATCCCATGTATGTGAATAAAATAAATGCATGGACCACATGAATTTTGTCCCAATGTGCATGAATTAAATTATCATAACGTCAATTGCATGGAAACCTCAATTTAATAATGCAACATGCAATCTCATTACCAAAAAGTGGTATGCATATGCACACCAACATGTTGCAAAGTACAGTACTATTCCTGGATACGAATCCTAGTTACACAATTTTTTAACATACCAAAAAAGGAAAACACATTATCATTCAATTAGTTAAACATATCAAACTACTCCAAGGTGACTGGTTTGGATGCTGAATTCCCTTCCCCATTTACTCAAATGATATTCCTGGATAGCTTTTTCTTCACAATTCTCTCAGATTTTCTGATGTGTGCAAGTTTCTCCTTTTTCACCTTCTGCATAACATCTGCATGATTTTGTAGTGGTATTTCTTGTGTAAGTCCCTCAGTCTGTACTGCTTCATCATCTACTTGATTTCCAGTTGGAGTTGATTCCATTGCCATCTGAAATGGATACAATTATTAGTTTGTAGTTTAGTTTGGAACAAAAGGCAAAGTAGGTTGCTATTAACTGCAGTTTAGTGTATTATGTTTATTGTTTACAGACCTGCTTATTAACTGTTTGCTGAGTTAAACCCTCACATGTGTTTTCTTGAGTTAAACCCTCACATGGAATTTCTTGAGTTAAACCCTCACATGGAACACCTTCAGTTTGATTTGTCATGACTTCATTTGGAACACCAGCATCCTCATTTGTTTGTGCTGGAACCTGTAAATGTCACATAACACCATTATAGTTGCACTAAGTTACCAAAATAGTTAAAAAAAATTTTAATTTGACCTTGTTCCCTGTCATTGTTCTAGCACGTTTGAACTTCATTTTTGCAGGTTTTGGATCCTTTGGACATCTTGCCTTGTTATGACCTGGTTCATGACATATACTACAAGACATTATTTTTCCAACTTTTGATACTCTATGTTTTCCTACCTTTTCAGTAACATCTTTCCTTCTATTCACTTTGGGTCTTCCTGGCATTCTCCTATTTATAGGTGGCAAGGGTGGGGTAAAAGAGGTTTCTGGCCACATGTTGCTCCCATTCATCGGTGATAATCTTTCTTTGTAAGCTTTTAAGTACGTATCCCTAGTGAAAAAATCATGGACATAACTCTCAACTTTTTTATTAATAAAAGATATGGCTGCCACTGAATGGACACAACCATACCCATTTAGTTGCCATAATCTACAAGAGCATGTCCTTTTTTCCAAGTCCACTTCATATGCTTCACCTGCATTTCTTGTTTCAAACTGATGAAATCCACTTGGCAAAACCTCCCAATATCTTTGTTTCATCTTTAAGTCATTCAACTTATGTGTAACCCATGGGGAAATGTTTGTGGACCATCCTCTTCCATTCATCTTGAACATCCTCTCCATCATGTAAAGCCTTAATTCCTCTAGCATTGTAATGATGGGTTTCCTTCTTGCTTCAACAATTACTGCATTGAAACTTTCACATAAACCATTCTCATTAGATGCACAACCTCTCCCAGTTTGAAAATAGGCTTTTGACCAAGTCTTGGGGTCCTTGTCCATCAAGTACTCCTTGGCAGGTGGACAAAGCAATTCCAATTCCTTCATAATCTGTTTGAAGTGTTGTTCTGTAGTAGCATTGGATGCTTTCCAAAACAAGTTTTCAAAATGAGCACCAGGGAATTTTTTTTTAAGTTTGCACATATATGTCTTGCACACTGCCTGTGTTCTGCTTGAGGAAGAAGTTCCTTAACAGCCTCCATTAATCCCTAAGACAAACAACAAATTGTAAATAATCCTACAAATACACTTACACAACTTATTATATAACAAGTAAATGATTACCTTATGTTGGTCAGACATCAATGTTAACCCATTGCCCAAAGCAAGTTCAAGGTCATCTATAAGCAAATCCAGGAACCACTTCCAATTCTCCTTATTCTCAACAGATACCACTGCCCAAGCAATTGGAAATATCTGGTTATTAGCATCCCTACCTATAGCACAAAGCAACTCTCCACAACAGATTCCCTTTAAGAAACACCCATCTAGTCCTATGACTCTTCTACACCCTTCAATCCACCCTTTCTTGATAGCTGCAAAACACACATAAAACTTGCTGAAGTAATTTTTTCCATCAGGCATTGAATTGACTTCCAATTTCACAGTGGATCCAGGATTACTCCTTCTAATCTCTGCACCATAAGACCATAATTTTGCATAATGCTCAGTAAGGGTTCCCTCTATCAATGAAATTGCATGTTCTCTTGCCCTTCTACATTGGCTAACGCTAACATCAATTCCAAATTTCTTTATCACTTCAAGTCTAAGTTGCCTAATGGTTAGCTTTTGTCTATGTAACATCTCTTTTGTGTAATGACTTCCAATCTATGAGTATGTCACAATTGATCCTAACTTGTAGTTTCTTGCACAATTATGGTCATTTTTCAAGGATTTGATTTGAAATGAATGTTCATCTCCCATCCATGAGGCCCATAATCTGAAAGTACATTCTCCTTTACAACATAACACCAATAGTCTTTTGTTATCATTTTTCTTGAAACAAAGTTGGTATCCATGAGCAACAGCATAGTTACATAACATGTGTTTAAGTTGTTTTGGGTTCTCAAACCTCATACCTAACACGGGACATTGCAGCTTCCAATGTACATTCTCATTGAAAATGCAATGTTCAACTCCATCCTCAATAACATCTGTTTGGCCTTCATGAGTCTCCTCAGAATACATTTTACTCAGGAAGTCATCATCACGTGTCTTGTTCATCTTAGGAATATCTTCTGGACCAATCATATCATCCAAATCATGAAAATTGGGAAACTCTTCTTCTACAGCAGGCTCTTTGTCATCAACTTTATCATCATTATCAACAACTTCATCATCTTTATCAACAACTTCATCTTCTCCTTCATCACTTAAAACAATATTCATATCTTCATCAAACCATTCTTCTAGCCCTGAACCTGTATGGTCCATATACAATGATATGACCATATTTGACTCATATGCTTCAGTAGCCTCATCTAAAAATTAGGCATAGTCGAGATCATTCTCTATGGGTCTTACACCTTTAGACAAAGGTCTATTCGGGATACAATAGTACAGTCCCTCACATGGTGATCCAGTAAAACATTCCAACCAAGTGCCACATGTGTGAAGATTCATAGCAGCAAAATCAAAGTCTGTAAACAGATACGTTTCCCCTTCAGCATAAGAGCAGGGATGGCGAACAAACGTACCATTGTAGTGCAATCGTACTTTGAAATAAACTGGATCGGGAAGATTATTATCCATGCAATTTTGGTTCTCCAGTTGATACTACTTCAACCTTGCAATTTGTTGTTGGTCACTGCCTTCGTCTTGAAAAAACCCTAATCGCCCCCATTGTTCTTTCAACAACAACGATTGTGCAACTGAACCTCTCACTTAATGTCATATGGTCATTTATTGCACTCAAGTTTTCCACGTGTTTTTCCTTTTGTCTGTAAATGAACCAAATTTGCCAACTCTACTGCCACATACGCACTTCACCGGCTATTCAGGTTTCCCTTCCAAAAGGGACTACATAGACACGGTATTTTCCTCTTTAATGGCTTAAAACACCCAAAATAAAGTTCAGGGATCTTTTAAAATAATTTCACATACTTTATGGGGCCATTAGATCAAAAACCCCATTCATTTGGTCCCTTTTAACTTGAGTTACTGGTTATTGTGCCACATAGATAAATACAATCCAACGTGGCATAGTTATTAATTAATATTGAAATTAATGTCTGAATCAGAACTTCAAACGACAATGACAATCTCTACCCTTTCCCCTTCTTTATCTTCTTTTGTCTTTCTCCTCACAAGTTCTGAAAAACCCTACTCCATTGCCATTGCTGAGCCTCTCACGGTCGATTTAGATACATCGAACATCGAGAAGTGATGCGAATGGAGACTCCCCGATGGCTTCGCTGCGCAGACGCTTATCGGCACCGGTCGCCGGAAATGTGCCATTGCCCGATTGTCATTCATCCAAGACGGGACTGGGAATTTTATAATAAATTACAGTGATGCGAAGGTACTTTCATGTGATTCAGCTGCTATACTTCATTCGAAATATCTATATTTGTTTAAGAATCCCTTATGCTATGATTTGGTTTCTGTTCTTCTTGGTTGAGTCACCAATGTTCAATCTCCTGACCAAGTACCTGAATCAAAACCAGATGCAGATACATCATCATCTTATACACCTCGTGCTTCACAAAAATAGCTTTCTTTTTATTGTTTACTGTACCTGAATTGAAACCATCATCTTATACAGTGGCATTCCGCCTCCTCCTCTTCCCCGACGTTCCGACAACTCCAAATCAATGTTAAGATTAATGACTGAAATCGGAACTTCCCTTCATCCATTAAAATCAGGAGCATCAGTGAATCACGAGCATCATGGGCCGACGTGTTGTACGTGAAATCGGTGAATAGCGAAGGAGGACAGTAGCAAGGCGGAGAACAGACAATTGATTTTGATTGAAGGCATGAAGTCACGATTGAAGATAATAAATTTGGATTGAAGGCACCAAGTCGCGTAAGAAGGGAGTAGCAAGGCTTTAGAAACAACAAAGAACCAAGGGGCTTTAGAGAAATCGGAACTGATATATCTCTGACTCAAAACAAAGGGGTTATAATATGCCACGTATAGTCGTATAGGTACATGTCACATGCCACATTGGATTGTATTTGTCTGTGTGGCACATCAACCGGTAACTCAAGTTAAAATGGATCAAATGAACAGGTCACTACTGACTTTATGCCCCTCAAAAATAGAAAAAAAAAATTTAGGGACATTTTAAACCAATTTCGGAAACATAATAGGGCTACGGTGTCATTTTGTCAATGATTAACGTGTTTCTCTTTCTCTGATTATGATAATCATTGTTTTTATTTATGACGTTCTTGTAAAATATTTTTTAAGACAAAATAAATTTTAAATATTTTAATTGGTTTGATTATTTAAACTTATGTTAAAGCTATGTTTAATTTAAGTTACTAATCATGTGCTATTTTGGATCTTTATTTTTTGATAATGTACAATTTTAATTTATAATGGTTATTAAATAAATGATAATGTGTTATTTGTTAATTTTCAATAAGATGATAAATTAGTCATTTATTCAAATTTAGACAGAGTGTTCGGTTAAACAAATAAATAATATTTATTTCAATAATATATTATCAATTCAAATATCGTTATACATTCATTATACGTTATAAATTCAAGACTTAATAAGAATAAAAAATAAAAGAGAACCTTGGATTAATATATATTTGTGAAAAGTAAAAACTAAAAACAGAACTATCAAGAGCTACGGTGCCGGTATATCGATAGCACTACTACACCATTCCTTGCATGAGGTTTTCGACGAAGAAAAGGACAGACGCGTTTATGTTATTTTAAAAAACATCGTATTTATTTTAATATTTATTATATTTTATATTTTATACGTGTCTTCCTAAATGGTATGCCGTATAGTGGGCCATTCTTTCGGCATCACGATGGAGAGTGGTCACCAATTTTATTCCCAAAATCCCTGTCCCTCGATCCATTTTCTCTCCTTTCTCATTCATATACGAAATTTCAAGAAATCAATCATTCTTCTTTAACTTTTCTAATGTATAATTCGAGAAAAAATCCATATATATATATATATATATATATATATATATATATATATATATATATATATATATATATATATATATATATATATATATATATATTAAAGATCAAATGAGAACCAAGAAACCAAAATTCTTGTAATTATTAATAAATCTAAAGGTATATTAGGTATTTATAAAAAGCTGACAAAGATATTAAGGGCGTGTTCGGCACGGAGCTTTTGGTAGCGTTTAAAAGCTTCTAGCTTCTAGGGTTTAGAAAATAGCTCTAATGAAAACCAAAAGCTTCGTTCGGCGACACGAGCTTGAAGCTTTTATTTTAAACTAAACGCTACTATTTTAAAAGCTAGTTGAAGTAGTATTTAACAAAAAGTTCCGCCAATTATATCATTAATTACTAGAATACCCTTAAAACTATAACCAATAATTACGCAGATGTCCTTTTATGTAATTTTACATATTTTAAAAGCTTCCAGCTACTTTTGTTGAACGGTCATATACAAACTAAAAGTCACAGCTTCCCGCTACCCGCTATCTACTTCCCGCTACAAGCTACTCGCTACCAGCTAATTTTACCGAACACGCCTTAAAAGAACCAAAAAATTTGACACTAAATAAAATCTCTTAAAATCAGGTAATTGAATTAAAAATCACGTTCTCTCTCCCTAATTTCTCATCGGCTCGTGACTCTCCATCATCTCCTCCATTATGCCACGGCACCTCCTGACCTCCACGGACCATCGATTTTCTTCTCCAGAGGCAACGAGGGTATAACCATTGCACTATTCATTACCATCGGAATAACCATCGATTTTCTTCTCCAGTGGACGGTCGACGGTTCCGTCGGCGACAGTTCTAGATTTCGATGCCGATATCAATGTGGACGAGAAAGATTTCATCCTCAGTTAGGATTTCTTCTGGTAAATTTCAGTTTCTAATTCGATTTTAGCTTTTCAACTATTCTAGATTATCTAGGGTTTGTAATTCGATTTTAGTTTCTATGCCGATATCGATTTTCTTCTCCAGCGGACTGTCACTTTCTTAATATTCCTGCATTCCCTATCTCGTTTAATTTTTGGGTTTTTGTTAAATTTTCGATTTACAAATTACTCTACAAGAAAATAAATTTTGAAAATTTCAGTTTTGGTGAAATTTGCAAACATTTAATTCCGTATTTTCGGGATATATGACAGAAAAATATGAGATTTCAGGGGGCATACCCACATGCAGTAAATTGTTTTTTATTTTGATAAATAAAAACTGATCTTTATAATCATTTTTGGGTTTTCATAGGAAAAAACAGATGAAAAGGCTTTGTCAGGTGCCTGCTGAAGGATTATCCTCCGATCTATGGTCTTGGAGAAAATATGGTAAAAAACCCATTAAAGGTTCTCCAATCTCCATATCCAAGGTTTGTAATTTCCTTATTTAATTTCTGGTTTGTTATTTTGTTTCTAAATATAGTGCGAAAGAAGGGTTCAAAAGAATATATTCTCAATTTTTTAATTTTTTAGTAGGTCTTTTTATTAATTTGATAGCGAAATGGGTTTGAAAAAATATTGATTGAACGATAAAAGAGATTAAATTGTGTTAATTTGGATTGAACAGGGGATATTATAGATGTAGTACTTCAAAGGGCTGTTTGGCTCGAAAACAAGTGGAGCGAAATAGATCCGACCCGGATATGTTCATAGTCACCTACACCGGCGAGCACAGTCATCCAGTTCCTACACACCGGAATTTTTTAGCCGGCAGCACCAGAAACAAACCCGCCACCTCCGACACATATCAGTTGGTGAAAGACACGAAGAAAGAACTTCATAACTTACATCCTGATGTTGTGCCATATGGTTCCGTATCTTTGTGCATATATGCATATATTCCGTATGTACATAAATTTATATATTTTTTACATATATATATATATATATATATATATATATATATATATATATATATATATATATATATATATATATATATATAGACTAAATATCAAATGGGAACCAATATTTTCCTAGGAACCGTAGGAACTTTTTTACTGAAAATTTTTTTTCAAAAAAAATGACATAATACACCTAATCGCTTATATTTAAGACCTTTTGTAAAAAAAATTTGAAAAAATAATATATATATATACACGAAATGTGCACATATACACGAAACGTGATCATATACACATTTGCGAAAAAAATGCATATATGCACATTTCGTGTATACATATTATTTTTCAAATTTTTTTTGACAAAAAGTCTTAAATATAAGCGACTAGATGTATTATGTCATTTTTTTTTAAAAAAAAATTTCAGTCAAAAAGTTCCTACGGTTCCTAGGAAAATATTGGTTCTTCCTTGAAACGGAATATATATATATATATATATATATATATATATATATATATATATATATATATATATATATATATATATATATATATATATATATATATATATGCAAGTGCATGTGTGCATATAAGCATATATGTATATGTATTTGTCCATATGTGTATGTACAAATATGCATATCTGCATATATGTATGAATATAAGCATTTTTATAAATATGTCAATGTATGTATGTATGTATGTATATGTGCATTTTATGTGTCTGCATATGCTCACATGTGCATATGTACGTATGTGGGCATTTATATGCATTTTTATGAAACTTTTTCAACATGCATTTTTATCCATTTTTATTAAAGTTTTTTGTAGATTTTGAAGATTTTGCCGAGTAATTCGAAGAAGTGAATATAAACCGAAGACCACATGATAATTAAGGATGAACAAATGAAGATATTATGATATTTTGTTGTATTCATTTGTTTTTTAGTTTATGGTTATACCGTATAAAATGAACGTATGTTATTTGTATGTTGTTTTTTAATAAAATGGTTTTGCTTATGCTTCGTGTTCCAATTGTTTGTGAATTTTATTTCTTTTTATACTTTATGGTTGTATGGCATCCGAACATTATGAAATATGGATATTTTGTGTGTTTTTTATGAAAAATTCTCGAATGTGCACATATGCATTTTTGGATATAATGCAAAAACATAAATATGCATATATGTCTTCTGTTAAAAAAATTGTCATATTAGAAATCTAATTATAAAAATCAAATAAAAATCCAGTTTTTTTAAAAGTTAAAATTCTGATTTTTTTTAATATTTCGAAAATCTATTTATATATATTTTGAAATTTCCTTCTTTTTAAATTCAAAAATTTTAGTAGCTTTATAGGAACCGCGGGAACTCTTCTCATCCAATCATTCTCATAAAGGCAATAACGTCAAATATCTTCCTTCGACGTGATGCAATCACGTGCGACGCACGTCCACGGAACGAAATACGGACTCTAGGATACGATTATATGTGACGCATGTTCGTCCAACGTGATTTAAGTGTGATTTTTCTCATTTTTTTTCTTTTTCGTTTTTATTTATTTATTTATTTATTTTTTCAAAAAAAACTTATTTTTTTCAATTTTTTTATTTTCGATAATACTCGGTTTTTAGATTTCTTATTTTTTTATTTTATTTTTTCTTTACTTATTTTTTTAATGCTACAGTATCCTTGGATTTTTAATCTAATCAATTTGGATCATGATATTTTATTTATTTAACGTTTTCTTTTTCGTATTTTTAATCTAATCATTTTGTATCATGATATTTTTAATCATAATGTTTTGGATAATGTATTTTTGGATCATAACGAGTTTTGAATCTTGGATTATAACTAATTTTGAATATTGGATCATAAGTTTTGAATAATTTTGTCGTTGTATGTTTTTTTTAACTCGTTTTGGATCATAACGAGTTTTGGATCTTGGATCATAACGAATTTTGAATCTTGGATCATAAGTTTTGAATCATAAAACATACTTTGGTTATTAATATTTTTGGATCATGTATATTTTTTTGCTATTTTGATGAGTTTTTTACTTAAAATATAAAAATAAACACATAAAAAACTTTTTTTTTCAAATTTTTGTTTTTAAAAACTTACTAGTATGATGTCTAGAATGATCTCTTTAATTTCATAATTTTTGGATAATTTTTTAAATTTTTTGATTTTTTATAAAAATAAAAAAAATTCAAATTTTCATGATGGTGCTTGTTTTGTAGATAATTAAATTTTAAGAACTTTGGTTTTTTAGAAATTTTTTTACATAGAAAAAAAAAATTTATGGTCCAAAAACTAAGCAGGGGGAATAAAAAAACTCAGCAAACAATATGGCGACAAGTGTCGTAATATGGTGGGCGGTCTCGTTTCAATTATCGTATTACTCTTATTAGTTTGTATTATCCACCCAATAGTTTTGATTTTTAGACAAGTAGCCCCCCAAGCTTTTAAGATGTGACATTTTATTCACATTGAATCTTATCCACCCATTTTTCAAGATTAAATTTCCAGATTTGTTCTCACGGTTCTTACCGGATTTTGGGTTCCTACTATATATATATATGTATGTGTATATATATGTATATATATATATATATATATATATATATATATATATATATATATGTATGTGTATATATATATATATATATATATATATATATATATATATATATATATATATATATATATATAGATATATATATATACATATATATATATATATATATATATATATATATATATATATATATATATATATATATATATATATATATGTATGTGTATATATATATATATATATATATATATATATATATATATATATATATATATATATATATATATATATATATATATATATATATGTATATATATATATATATATATATATATATATATATATATATATATATATATATATATATGTATGTGTATATATATATATATATATATATATATATATATATATATATATATATACATATATATATATATATGTATATATATATATATATATATATATATATATATATATATATATATATATATATATATATATATATATATATATATAAGTTCAAATGAGACCATGTAAATTTTGTGAGATCGGGAGACTTAATCCTAGCCACTCATTTTAGAGATCAAAAAAGAAATTTAAATAGGCTAAAATAATGAGAATTTTCAACAACAAAAAAATTTCTAATTAATTTCGCTACTTATACAATCTAAAAAAAATTAAAAATAAAAAAAATTCGAAAAAAAACCTGGAAAATCAAAAAAATATTTTATAAGAATATTACTGGATGATGCATATTCTTATAGAATATTACACAAACTAGTGTAATATTCTACTAGAATATGAAAAAACGCTAATGTTTTTTTTATTTTTTATTTTATGTTTTTTTTTAATTTTTTTATTTTTTTTTTGAATAAAAAAATGACGAAAATAATAAATAAATATATTTTTTTCAAATTTTTTCATTTATTTAGCATTTTTTAATTTTTTTTGTTTTACACCCAAAATGAGTGGCTAAGAATGCGTCTCCTGGTCTCACGAAATATAAATGTCTCATATGAACCTAACCATATATATATATATATATATATATATATATATATATATATATATATATATATATATATATATATATATATATACATACATACATACATACATACATGCATACATACATACATACATAAATACATATATATATATACATACATACATACATACATACATACATACATACATACATACATACATACATACATACATACATATGTATGTATGTATATATATATATATATATATATATATATATATATATATATATATATATATATATATATATATATATATATATATATATACTAAATATCAAATGGGAACCAATATTTTCTTAGGAACTGTAGGAACTTTTTTACTGAAATTTTTTTTTCAAAAAAAATGACATAATACACCTAATCGCTTATATTTAAGACCTTTTTTAAAAAAAAATTAAAAAAATAATATATATACACGAAATGTGCACATATGCACGAAACGTGATCATATACACATGTGCGAAAAAAATGCATATATGCACATTTCGTGTATACATATTATTTTTCAAATTTTTTTTGACAAAAAGTCTTAAATATAAGCGACTAGATGTATTATGTTATTTTTTTTGAAAAAATAATTTTAGTCAAAAAGTTCCTACGGTTCCTAGGAAAATATTGGTTCTTCTTTGAAACGGACTATATATATATATATATATATATATATATATATATATATATATATATATATATATATATATATATATATATATATATATATATATATATATATGTGTATATATATATATATATATATATATATATATATATATATATATATATATATATATATATATATATATATATATATATATATATATATGTGTATATATATATATATATATATATATATATATATATATATATATATATATATATATATATATATATATATATATATATATATATATATATTAGTGGTGTACCCGCGCAATGCGGCGGACGATAATTGGGGGGAGGGGGTGTAGCAAGGTTAGACGATTATTTTCTTTTCAGCCTTAGTTTCTTTTGGTTATTAGTTATTGGATTTTACAGTAATTCGATTTGATAAGCTATATAAAGATATCGTTTACGATTAAGCAGAAGATTTCCTTTTAGCAAATAGTTTCTTTGCGGCATATAATTTCCTTTTGAAACATATATATTCAAAATAACATGCAACGTAACTTGCAATGATAGCATTGCAAAGCAAATTGTGTTAATCTTGTATCTAAATGGTGTTTGATCACTTTTGCATCGTGGGTTAACCCGACAGTTAGAACCAGTTGACCTGTGACCTGGTCGCAATATCATGTGAACTAAAAACATTTTTTCTAAAACATACACAATTTACAGGTGGTTTCTTAATCCTTTAGGCCGCAATGTGTCCCCTTCTTCAAAGCCTCATAACAATTGCCCAATTCAAGAACCTTGTAGTTTTGGAAATTTTGTTTAAATGTGATCAATGAACTTTTACTTACAGATATAAAAAAAAGAACAATAGAAGCTCATTAATTTCAAATTAAGTTACATTAAAAATAACACTATTTATGTTATTTTATTGTTAATTGATATCCTAGATGGAAATTGACATTTTTAATATACTATATAGTGCAGTTTTCTTGCTTAAAATATTGCTTGTACAAGATTGAGGGCTTCTCCAATTACATTGCTTCAATCAAGTAAATATGGAAAAATAAAATTTTCAGTTCTTTGCACAATAGAAAATAGAAAATGTGCACAAGAATGTTGAAATTGATAAAAATAAACAAAAATAAAATTAAAGAAGCGACATAACAAAATCAAATTACAGACCTTCAAAGAGAAATCAATTTACAGACCCAACAACTTAAGTCTAACATCCGACGAATGAGTTTTACAAATCTTTAAAGAGAAATGTGACAGATTTTTTAAAAGTCGACTATTTTATTCTCACCACATATGATAAACAGCAACATCAAGAATCAACTTGTGGATGGTGGTACAATTGCACTTTCTTTTCATCTAGTGTGGGGTATTTTAGCATCCTTTTGACATGAACTTCCTTTACAGGGAGGTTTTCAATCTTGGAATCTTGCAAATATCGATAATGTAGAAATATGTTATCAAACATATTGAAAGTATGTGATGTAAGTTCAAGAAACATGATGATTGTACCTTGGCATTCAAGACTTTAGTTCTTTGGGTTGCTTCATCTGGTTCATCTCTAATTTCACTTAACATCACTTCCATGTGTTCATTCCCTTCAAAGGCCATTCATATATGTTCTTAAAGTTCCTTCCTATCTGATGAAAAAGGATCTAATATTTATAGTAGTTCCTTAATATTGCAATTTCTTGCTCTATTAAGACATTTGCAGCCAAAATCGAGGCATTTGGTAATCTGGAAAGTAAACAAAGTGAAAGCCAATGAGCTTTAACTTTAAAGGTAGATAATAAACAAAAATAAAAAATAAAAAGGTAACCCTGCACCAAGAGGAGATAACTTGAATTTATTAAACCCATATTATCATTTTAAAGACATCTACCAAATGTAGTTTTACTTCACCTCATCTTCTGAAACATCACCTGCATTCGTTGTTGTTTATGATTATTAGGGCTTCTCTAGAAAAGTGGTTATTGTAAACACCCCAATAGTGGTGGAGTGGCAACCATGGAACTGGAGAAAAGGAAACCATGGAAACGGACTAATGGAGAAAAAGTATCACTTACACAAACAACAAAAGAACAAAATAGAAAGGATAGAGAGCCGATATTCATTTTGTTCATACCAATATCTAGGCGGATAGTTGTAACACCCGGTTTTTTTAATAAAGCATCTTCATTAAACAAATATGAATTTATTCAGAAATCATCATTTTGAAGGTATTTAAAATTATTTTATACAACAATTCACCGCATGAATCCCCAAATAAGCAGTATCAGTGTGTACCCGTCATGCCTGTCCGTCATTTCCACCTGTACAACCTGAAATGGTAATTTAAAAGGGAAATGATAAGCACACGGCTTAGTGAGCTCCAACAACTACACTGCACATCAGCTACACATACTTTACCCCTAACAGGAAAAATACAACCACACGTCACATAATCTGCTCTACCCAGTATATTGGATTATATCCTCCTATACGTTTCTGCTTAGTAAATCTAATTCCCCGGCTCAGCACTTAGAGCTGCGCATACCCTGTACGTCGAGTCATGCGTATCTGCTCAGTGTATTTTGCCCGTATCTCTATATTACTCAATACGTCGAGCCCACCATAACCCAACCCATACAATTATAACAGAAAGATATATATCAATAATATACACACAACTTGGTACCATTTACCAACATCTTATAAACATCTTATAAGCACACAAAAATACGGTAAAGCACATATAACGTCCACACAATGCAGTGAGAAACTCACCTGATTATAGTCGACTACAGCGTTTATCTCTGCTTCGTATTCCCTCTTTAACTGTTAACACAGTAAGACATTTATCACTCTTTACTCCGTAACTATACCATAGTTGCATCACTAAACCCTTCCATAATTCCAACATGATACCTCGTGATTTATCAAGTAAAGGATAGCCAGGTAGAAGATTAGTTGGGGTGGCAGGATCCTTTCAGCATTTTAGCCTTTCGGAAAATCCAACAACCAGATCCCAAGTAATCGGCCTAGACACCATCCTCGTAAGTAAATCACTCGGTATTATTTTTGGAATTACGAATAGTATAACCTCTACATATTATAGTTTAACACTTATAAACTACTAGAGAAATACGATAGTGATTACTCACCTGATATGTAGAAGTAGGTTGCACTCACGAGCACGTGACTCTCAAGAACTCTCCTTCTCTCCCGAACCCCTCGGATGTCGAGACGACTGCTGCAACTCGAAATCTATTGATTTTCCGTACCACTAACTCTTAGAATGACTCCTAAGATCATAGGTGTTTATATGGAAGGTGTGATGAGAATGGAGAGCTTGAACCTCTATTTATAGGGCTAAAACTGGACATTAGCGTCGCTAATATGTCAAATTAGCGTCGCTAATGTTAACGTAAGCAATGACATTAATCGACCAGCCGCCTCGTGCGTTTTGACCGTTTTAAACATTAGCGTCGCTAACATTATTCATTAGCGTCGCTAATCACTATTCATGCGGCACTATTCATTAGCGGGCACTATTCACGCTAATCACTATTCAAGCGGCACTATTCACGCTAATCACTATTCACACGGCACTATTCATGCGACATTTTTTTTTTTGAAAAACGGTCGTTACAATAGTGAGCTCTAATTGAGATTCATACCTGGTAAATGGTAAAAACGAAAAAAATATAAGAAATCTCACATTTGTCATTTATGGAAAATTATAGGATAAAAATAAATAAACTTCAAATCAATACTCATAAATTTTGAATTTGTCAAAGCGTGTGTGTGAAGGTGTAGTAGAGAATGAGAGTGTTTATAAAGAGAAAAAGATTTTAAATTCTGAAATCCAAATGAGAAAATGAAGCCCTGTATAATGGTTTAACACCATGTTTGTGGCACATCTAACTCGCTTCAACAGTGGTGCGAATGATGCCTTGGGCGCTCTCTCATTGTAATATCCCTGAGAAACAATTAAGGGAAGAAACGTACCTTAGTGGACCTGGTTGAGAATAAGGAGGTGTGGCTAGGCTTTCTTTCCACGGATAGTTCCTTTAGATATGATGATATTCAGTTTTGGAGTAATTCGGTTTGGTAATCAATGTGATGTCTACACTCTATGAAAGTATACAATCACGTGGATTTGCAATAAATGTTTAAAATTTAAACACTTCAAAAGGTTGTCAATAATCAAAGTGCTATTGAGTGCACTTTTGACTGAAAGAGAATTTCAAAAATTATATATTAAAAGAAGTGTGGTGCCCGACATTTACTATTACAAGTTAAAGAAGTGAAGTACTTTGATATAATAAGTAAAAATTGTAAATGCGTTCTATCCTACTTTTTGGCAATTCTCTTAGGTAACAAAGTCATATTCAAATACTGCATATCAACAGTTATCAGGTAGGGAAGCAGCAAAGACTTCATGGTTTTGATTTGGCTCACCGACTTTCTCCAAATCATTTCCTTTTGTTTCTCTTCAATTTAAAGATTATGCAACTGTGGGTTGTTTTTGCCTTCAACTCCTGGAGTTTTAGCTTGCATTCGTAATGCATTGGCATCCCAGATGTAGCATTTGCCAACACAAAATCATGAGTTAATCCATTATCACAACAGCCTTGATCTTTTTGACGGATGACGCAATTTAAAATCTTAAAAAATAATGTCGTTTTCAAATTTTAAATTTAACGGTTTGCATTTGAGTTATGCTTCAACAACTAATCTTCTTTATCAGTCGTAATAAGTGTTTTGATACAAATACTTGTATCAAAACCATAATGCAAGTAAATATATATTTCCTTTTTATATATGAACTAATGAAAGCAGGGGTGGGGTTCAGGGCTTTTCTATTACAAAATTCAAAAAAAAAAAAAAACTAAAATTATCATATTGAGAAAGAGAAAGACAACTAAATACAATAACTAAATAATAGCCTAACGGGAGAACTTATTCCCAAATGATTAACAAGTTAGTTTACAGAGTTACTCAATTAAGATGGAATTGTCTTACATCAGATCGGGTTGAAGTACCCCGTTGCATTTTGAGCAACTTGGGACCATATTATGTAGTTGTGAGGTGATAAATGTTCTCATAATATAAAAGGCGAATTAAGAAGTATATGCAATAGATTCAAAATAAAAGCAACTTTAAAACTAAAATCATTTCAATTCCATTCTTATCATAGAAAGTCAGACGCTATTAACTAAAACCTACATCAACATGAAAAATTTTACCTTTCTGATTCTTTATTGGTGCATGAGATCTTGTTTTCAAAGTTTTCCCTTGCATCCTCATTGCTTGATGGTCTTGAACAACGAAAAATTTAAATCAAAATGAAAATGAATTGATGGAGCTATTATTTTAAATGATGCACCTAAAAGAATAAACTATCATATTTGAAGATATTGGCTCATCAAGCCTTTCCAGCTTCACAACTAAATCTTCAGAGTAAGATCTATAAACCTACATATTAGAAAAAATTGGATAAGATGCCCAAATCTGCGACTTTAAAGCCATACAAATCTGATCTGTGATTTTGAGTAACTACCTTCAATATACGAAAATAGATGGAAAAACTAAGATAAATATACAAACTTTTCTTAATGGCATCTTGAGTCCTGAGCAAATCAACAACATACCTGCACCAAATATTCTTAAACTAAGTCTATATTTTACCACCAAAAACAAAACAAAAAGAAAGAAAAGAAGGTTACTACCAGACGCTAGAAGCATGAAAATAAATTAAATTTAGGGTATCATTCAGGGTATTCGTGTGGCATGAAAATTTCATTCAAGGTATCAGTTGTAGCAATATACTTGAGGGTGAAAGCTCTTTGATCTGTCTCAACTTCTTTTGATATTCCCCACTCAGCAAAACACCCTGTCTTGGTTTTCCGAGGTTTCAACTGCAAAGAAGAAAAGAAGAGAAAGAATCACCAACAAATACAATGTACTTTCTGTTGGATTAGGTGTCTAAGCCATGACTTGTAATTGAACTTTTATCTTATGGTTAAAAGCAAAGTCCATTTGGGTTGCCCTCATGGGTGGAGGAAAGATAGTTCAGTAGAGAGAATAGTTGATTTATTAATTGTATAATAAATCAATAGAATATATATATTAATTAGAAACTATATTAATTAATTGAGATTTAATCTAGAATTAATTGGATTTAATTTGGAGATTAAATTAATTAATTAAAAGGTGCAGGGACTGGTTTGGTATTTATTCAATAGTTGAATAACTGGCCAGGAAAAACCAGGGACCAAAAGTGGCGCCAACTTGGAGGCTCCTCCAAGGGATTGGCGAAACCCTAATTAGGGTTTGGTAAGCCTGGTCCAAGTGGTCAAAAGCCTTGTCCAGTTGGAGGCTCCTTAGGGTTTCAGGTGTAACCCTTGGAGGCTATAAAAGGAACCCCCTGGCACCTCATATTCACGCCATCCTCTCTCTGGATTTACTCTGCTGGACTGATTCTTCCATCCCCTGGGTGTGACTTTCATCTGAGGCAGGATAATTTTGCTGCTGCTTAAAAGGATCATAAGATCTAAGGTTGGTTTTTCTTGATTCTTCTTTAGAATTGAATTGTATCCTTTAGGTTCTTAGTTCTAATCTTCATAGAAGAAAACATAGATCAATATTAGGGTTGCATGTGAACCTTAGGTTATTTTGTGTTCATTGATTGCATAGAAACCCTTCAGTGGTATCAGAGCTAGCTTGTTTTCTTGTGTTTGATTATGAACTGCTTGAATTGTTTTGTGCCTAAGGGTTATTGGCGAAAATTAACCCTTGGGAGGAGGCCAAAATCGATCCCAAGGCTAGGGTTTCCTAACCCTAGCCGCCACCCTCCCTTGGTCCCCCTTGAATGCTTGATTTGCTTGCCTTAATTATGTGTTGTTATTTTTGGTATCTAAATCAACTAAAATAACTTGAACCCTAATTCCTTGGCTTGTAATTTTCGAAATTCATGGGACCATTACAGGTTAATTAATTTGATTAATTGGTAATCTGTAACCTAGATTTAATTAATTTAATTAATTGATTAATTAAAGGCAAATTAAATCTGCCTTAAGAATTAATTAAAATTTTCAAGAAAATTAGAATAATTTGAGAAAATTAGAATTTAATTAATTCTAAAGATATTTTAATGAGATTAAAATATATCTTATATATATTTAAAATTAAAAGTTAATTTAATATGTATAAGAAAATTGGTTAGTCTACCGCTAGTAAGCCTCATTCACAAAACTGTCCTATAAAGAGGGTATAAGGCGACTGACTATAAAATGTTAGTCTAATGGGTATCTACTCTTACCCACCGCTCTCCTGGTCAGTCGAGTGTCGTTAGCTGAACGGGTATGATAGAACCGCTAAGCCTCTTAAAAGTATAATGCTATAATTGAAAGTACTAGAACCCTAAAACAAATCCCAATCTAGTTACTTTAGGAAAATGTGAATTTGATGCTACCCCATGAAATTGCACATTGCACTTTATGAAACGTTGGTGGAGCGTGTGTGGTTTACCGGCACACCAATAGGGGTTCATAAAGAGTGGCAATGGGTGTCTCGGGTGTTATCATTGTTGATGGAGCGTGTGTGGTTTACCGGCACATCAATTTGAGATGATAATGGATCCCGAGAACACCAAGCTAATTTGCATGGTTATTCACACCCGGTTTGTGATCCTCGGCATCCCAGTCACAAACGGTGGGGCATATCCGAGATTAAACATGCTATTGAACAGTTCAATAAATCTCATAAGAAACTAGGAATTCCATTTATAATAAGATTATTTTTCCGCGGTGGAATCGGCTGAATCGTCATTCGCCTACCTTTATAAAATTTGCTTATAGATTACGGCATCCCTCTTCTATGTTGCAAATTGTTATAGTTGGATCCTAGCCTTATTTTATATTGGGTTATTATAAGGACCGACAAGTATCTAATTAAACTTACCTTCTTTTATAGATGTCTTCTGCTGATCAATCCGCTCCCCAATCAAACTCCAGTGTTCCCTCAATCCTCTCACTATGTTCCAGGGTTCAATTGAACGGGACAAACTATAATGACTGGATTAGAAACATCAAGATGGCTCTGAGGTATGAGAACAAAGAGTATGTTCTCGAGACCGAGCTTGTCGATGTCGACCCCGAAACTGCTACTCCCGAGGAAATTACCTCGTACCAAAAACATACTGATGATGCAACCAAAGTGGCCTGCATCATGATCGCCACAATGAACCCCGAATTGCAGAGAATATACGAAGACTACTGGCCCTACGAGATGCACAAGGAGCTAGCGGAAAAGTTCCGCAAGCAAGAGCGCATCGAAAGGTGCGAAGTGGTCAAGGACTTCACGAACAGCAAACCCAAAGATGGAGAGTCCATCTGCACTCATGTGCAAAGAATGCAAGGTTACGTGGAGCGGCTTAGAAAGCTTGCGATGCCTGTACCGGAACAGTTGGCCGTTGACATAGTGCTTAACTCGTTGCCGAGTTCTTATGACCAGTTCAGGCTGGCTTATCATTTGAACAACAATCAAGCTAATATGACTGAGTTGCATCGCATGCTTCGAGTAGCTGAAGACGGGATGAAGGGTAAAAGTGTACCCTCGGTTAATCAGCCCGTTCTAGCCATTGGAAGTGGCAAAGGAAAGAAAAGGAAGGGCCCTCCTAAGCAAAATTGGAGGGAAAAGGTTCAGGCCGGGTCATCCAGTAATGGCTCGAGAACCAAGACTTCCCAAATTCCTTGTGTGGCCAACCCCGATGAAGCAAACTGTTTCTACTGCAAAGAAAAGGGTCATTGGAAGAGAAGCTGCCCCAAATACTTGCAGGATGTCAAGGATGGGAAAGTAAAGCCATCGACAGCAGGTATATACACTATCTCTAAAAACTCACCATCTTCTAATTCTTGGGTCCTTGATACAGGATGTGGTTTTCACATTTGTTCTGATATGCAGGGCCTAAAGGAAAGCAGGGAGGTGGAGCACGGTAGACTGAACTTGATCATGGGCAATAGGAGATCGTCCCCTGTTACCAAGATTGGAGTTTATAGTTTAGTGCTTAGTAGTGAAGTTTGTTTAGATTTATTAGATTGTTGCTATTCGCCAGAAATGGCAAGAAATATTATTTCATTTCACGCATTATTCAGACAAGGATTTCATTTTTCTTTTGATAATAATATTGGATCTATTTCTGTTTTCAAAAATGGTATTTTGAATTTTACTGCTTATCCTTGTAATGGTGTGTATGAAACTGTGAAATGTGTTGACAATCTAGGACAAAGTGTAAATTATATTGATTCTACTAGTGACGTGGAAAAGGCATGTCTGTGGCATAGTCGGCTCGGGCACATCAGCAAGAAACGCATCGCCCAACTCCAAAAGGATGGAGTGTTGGAATCATTCGACCTCAAGTCGGATGATGTATGCGAATCTTGTCTGTTGGGCAAGATGACTAAATCACCTTTCAAAGGGTCTTTTGAAAGAGGTGAGGGTCTATTGGACATTATTCACACGGATGTGTGTGGTCCATTCAGATCAACCACAAAGGATGGCACGCGGTTCTACGTGACTTTTACCGACGATTTTAGTAGATACGGTTACATCTACTTGATCAAGCACAAGTCGGACACCTTTGAAAAGTTCAAAGAGTTTAAGAACGAAGTAGAGAATCAATTAGGCAGGAAGATAAAGATGCTCAGATCCGACAGAGGCGGAGAGTATCTAAGTATCGAGTTCCTAGACTATCTAAAGGAATGTGGAATAGTTTCGCAGTTGACACCTCCCAGGACACCACAGTTGAACGGTGTTGCAGAGAGGCGCAACCGAACCCTGTTGGACATGGTTCGTTCCATGATGAGTCGAGCTTCACTTCCCATTCACTTCTGGGGGTATGCCTTAGAGACTGCCGCCCATATCCTCAATCTTGTCCCAACTAAGAAGGTTGCGAAAACACCTCATGAGATGTGGACGGGGAAAACTCCCTCGTTGGCACATATCAAGGTCTGGGGTTGTGAGGCTTTCGTTAGACGAGAGACTCAAGACAAACTCGCAGACAGAAGCGAAAGGTGTTTCTTCATTGGTTATCCCAAACAGTCCTTTGGATATCTATTCTACAGACCGAGCGAGGACGTGGTCTTTGTAGCTAGACGAGCAGTCTTTCGAGAGAGAGAGCTCGTATTCAAAGAGGACAGTGGGAGTACCATTGATCTGGAAGAAATTCAAGAGTCATCAGATGACGCAACCTTAGGAGAAACTAGCAACCAACATGAGGATGAAGTTCCTGTTGGACCGACAGATGTATCCTTACCTCTTAGGCGTTCCGGTAGGGTTAGCATGCCACCCGAGTTTTATGGGTTCCATATAACTTCGGATGGGGACACTTTTGTCAGTGATAGGACACTGATAAATTTGGATGAACCAGCTAACTACCAGGAAGCAGTGGCGGGCCCTGAGTCTGCCAAGTGGAAAGAGGCCATGGATAGCGAGATCAAGTCCATGTATGACAATCAAGTTTGGAACTTGGTTGACAATGTACCGGGTCGAAAGACAGTCGGGTGCAAATGGATCTTCAAGAAGAAGACAGACATGGACGGAAAGGTACACACTTTCAAGGCAAGACTGGTTGCGAAGGGCTTTACTCAAACCCCAGGGGTTGACTATGACGAGACCTTCTCACCAGTAGCTAAGATAAAGTCTATTAGGATTATGCTGGCCATAGCTGCATTTCATGACTATGAAATTTGGCAGATGGACGTCAAAACCGCTTTCCTTAATGGGAAACTGACTGAGGATGTTTACATGAATCAGCCAGAGGGTTTCGTCGATGCAAAGTATCCTAATAAGGTGTGTAAGCTTGAGAGATCAATCTACGGATTGAAGCAAGCTTCTCGCAGCTGGAATCTTTGTTTCCATGAGAAAGTCAAAGAGTTTGGCTTCTCTAGGAGCGAGGATGAGTCCTGCGTATATGTCAAGGCTAGTGGGAGTATAGTCACTTTTCTGGTGCTGTATGTCGATGACATACTGCTCATGGGAAACGATATTCCAACCTTGCGAGATGTTAAGGCTTGGCTTGGGAAATGTTTCGCCATGAAGGACCTAGGAGAGGCTGCCTATATTCTTGGGATTAGAATATTGAGAGATAGGAAGAAGAGACTGATTGGACTCAGTCAGGGTACATACTTGGATAAGGTACTAAAGAGGTTTAGTATGGAAAATTCCAAGAAGGGAGAGCTGCCTATCCAAAATAATGCGAAACTGAGTAAGACTCAAAGTCCGAGTACAGACGAGGAAATAGCTGAGATGAGTCGAGTACCATACGCTTCGGCTGTGGGATCGATCATGTACGCTATGACGTGTACTCGCCCTGACGTGGCTTTTGCTTTAAGCATGGTCAGTCGGTACCAGGGTAACCCTGGAAGGGCGCATTGGATAGCTGTAAAAAATATACTCAAGTATCTGCGAAGGACAAAGAACATGGTGTTAGTCCTCGGTGGTAGTGATACCTTGAGAGTTGAAGGATATACAGATGCCAGCTTTCAGACGGATAGAGACAGTGGTCGGTCTCAGTCGGGCTGGGTATTCCTTTTGAACGGTGGAGCAGTTACTTGGAAAAGTTCCAAGCAAGAAACAGTGGCTGATTCCACGTGCGAATCAGAGTACATAGCAGCAAGTGAAGCGTCAAAGGAAGCGGCTTGGCTGAAGAACTTTATCGGTGACCTTGGAGTAGTCCCGAGTATTCAGGAGCCCTTGGAACTGTTCTGCGATAATGAAGGTGCGGTCGCCTTGACAAAGGAACCGCGAGATCATGGAAAGTCCAGACATATCGACAGAAAGTACCACTACATCAGGCATAGGGTAGAAGAAGGTCACCTCCTTGTAAAGAGGGTATCATCGGAAGATAATCCTGCAGATCCCTTGACAAAGGCTCTGAGTAGGATTAAGCATAATCAGCATGCTAGGAGCATTGGATTAAGAGATGATATAAGTTTTAGTAATTAGATAGGTTCGAAACTTGTAACAATGTATTGTATTTGACTCTTGTGATTTAATAATAGAGATTTATTATGGTTTTCTACTCTTGTCAGTACTTTATCATTGTGTTTCATTTTGCATGTTTTACTTCCTGAATAATTGGATTATTCAAATATCCACAGTCGATTACACTTTAAGGGAGTAAGTGTGAAGTAAGACTGTCATGAATTGGTAATAGATTGTCTAAGGAGCTATGCAGTTAATCGCGCCGGTATAGCGCCGGTATAGCGCCGGTATCGCGGTTCGCGGTGGTCAGCATAATCGCGGTTCATTTTAGCGGTGGAAAATAGCGGTACCGATAAAATCGCCGCGATTTACCGCTATTTTCCGCGATTTACCGCGATTTACCGCGATAATTAACCGCGATTTACCGCGATTTACCGCGATAATCCGTGTGGAGGATTTTCATGAAGAAGTGAATGGTTTGGCCGATGATGACTTGGATGTCGATTAAATTTGAATTTGATACTTTGACATTTTCTATATTAGAATGTTATGTTATGTGACTTATGTATTAAATTAAGTCTTATGTGAAGTTTTTTTGAATGACTTTATGATATTAATTCTACTAGTAATAGTCTAATATATAAATTCTACAAATTACTAAAAAACCGCTATACCACCGCTATACCACCGCGAAAACCGCAAAATTAAATATCGGTAGGTTACCGCGATAACGGTTTTGACCGCGATAACTGCATAGCTAAGGAGTTAGACATTGCAATTGGATTGCTGAACCATTCGTGAGTACTTGGAAATGGAGATTTGAGTATTGGATAAACCCGCGCTCAATGGATTGCTTCATGGATTACATCACGAGCAATGTTGAGACGATAATATCTTTTGATCTTTAAGCTAAGACATATGAGTTATGATTTATTAGACGGTTGTTCATTGATAATATGAAAACGCATCGGTAACTCGATGTTATAAAACGTATTGTTGTGAGTGATTTGTCTGGTAAAAGACATAAGTATATGAGTCGAAGTTTATTCGTCCCTTGACCCTAACGGGAAACAGATATCTGTAGGCCTCTCGATGATTTTGAAGTTGACTAAAATGGTTGGCCAACCGGGACTAAATTGGTAGTCTAAGAGTCATATGCAAATCGGAAATCGAGGAACAGTGAATCAGACCAGATTGATTTTATCCATGTCTTGAGTCTGAAAATATCTTGTTGGACGGAGGATCATCTGATCACTTATCTTTGGACAGAACTGACTGGGTCAGAGTTCAGACAATTAAAGTCATAGACTTATCCAAGTGGGAGACTGTTGGATTAGGTGTCTAAGCCATGACTTGTAATTGAACTTTTATCTTATGGTTAAAAGCAAAGTCCATTTGGGTTGCCCTCATGGGTGGAGGAAAGATAGTTCAGTAGAGAGAATAGTTGATTTATTAATTGTATAATAAATCAATAGAATATATATATTAATTAGAAACTATATTAATTAATTGAGATTTAATCTAGAATTAATTGGATTTAATTTGGAGATTAAATTAATTAATTAAAAGGTGCAGGGACTGGTTTGGTATTTATTCAATAGTTGAATAACTGGCCAGGAAAAACCAGGGACCAAAAGTGGCGCCAACTTGGAGGCTCCTCCAAGGGATTGGCGAAACCCTAATTAGGGTTTGGTAAGCCTGGTCCAAGTGGTCAAAAGCCTTGTCCAGTTGGAGGCTCCTTAGGGTTTCAGGTGTAACCCTTGGAGGCTATAAAAGGAACCCCCTGGCACCTCATATTCACGCCATCCTCTCTCTGGATTTACTCTGCTGGACTGATTCTTCCATCCCCTGGGTGTGACTTTCATCTGAGGCAGGATAATTTTGCTGCTGCTTAAAAGGATCATAAGATCTAAGGTTGGTTTTTCTTGATTCTTCTTTAGAATTGAATTGTATCCTTTAGGTTCTTAGTTCTAATCTTCATAGAAGAAAACATAGATCAATATTAGGGTTGCATGTGAACCTTAGGTTATTTTGTGTTCATTGATTGCATAGAAACCCTTCACTTTCTATAGGTAGGAAAACGATTGAGTGAGGAGGTGTGGTAATGGGCCAAAACGGGTTGGGTGAACTCACAAACACCTCTTTTTTTAAGATCATAAGTAATAGATATACTTATGAGCTAAATGTAACAATAGCAATGTACTTTTATTATTTGTTTACTATCCCACCAGAATCTCATATCTTTCTATCACAACATTTCTTTTTAGTTGTTTTTTTCTTACTAAGGCAATTGTAGAGAATGGAAAGGTCTTGGTGTTTCCTGGATTTTATTATGGGCAGAATTGGAACTCCAGGGACTAAAAAAAGGGGAGGACATCTTATATGGGAATTAGGATAAGATTCTAATTGTTCTTCGGTTTCTTCACAACTTTCTGCAATGAACTGAAGAAACAAAAAAAATTAAAAACCCATCATTCGTCAGTCAAATAGCGAAACCTTAATCCCCATTTGAGGTTTTAGCAAGAAAAGGGGGAGTTGCAGAACTTGCAGCAGAGAGTGCACTTGAGAGCTTCCTAACCTTGATGATTGCAGCGCCATGTTGTTACATAATGCTAAAGTATCCAAATTTCAACCTAAGATAAAAACAATTACATTTATATAAGTACATAAAAGAATTCAAACAAAAACAAAGATGATATATCAATTTGCTATCCAACAAAGATGATAGCAAACTAAACATTGAAATTTGCTAAGTTAAAAATGGAATTACTTGAGCCATTTTCTGTATTACAAACAGCAAAAACCAAGATATTTGTCCTAAAATTAACAATAGTTAGCAGCAAATTAACATAGAACATACACAGGAACAAACAAAAAACCAAGAATTTACCTTCATAAGAAACTTTAGATGTTTCATATAAAGTAATGAATCTCTTATGATGAAGGAAAAGAATCGCTTTCACAAACCCATGTAACCATCATTTAAATTGACGTGCTTGGCATATATAGCCATACCGAAACCCCTAAATCTCTGTTGAGAGAAATAAAAAGGTTAGAAAGAGATACTAAGAATTTGTATTTAAGATAAAAAAAAGAAAGATATGTGCAGAAAGAAATTATTCTTTAATATCCATAGTTAAAAGCATACGTGGTACTTCGAAAGCGGATGATGAATGTGGGGGTAGAGGTCCATCGAACAAAAAACCATGCCTTTTGAGAAACCAGAAAGAAACACTTGAACCTGTAATAATTTAAGGAATTAGATTTACAGTTCAAAAAATCAAACCTGTGAGAATGGGGTTTATAGAAGAAGCGGCAGCGTTGGAAGCAATATCATTGAGTGGTTGTTGATGGCGGTGGTGCAATGGAGAGAGAAAGAGGATTGTGGTGGTTGTGCGGTGTTGGTAATGACGGTGAACATTCAGTAAATAGATGCTCTAATCGGGGGCTCGTGGGGATGATGATGATGACTGCTAGGGTTTTTTATAGTCAATAATGAAGGTAAACATCGGTGGCGATCGATGGTGGTCGATCCTAGGGATAGAGAGAGAGAGACTTACCTTAGTGAGTGGTGGTGCTTGAGTCAGACAGGCAGATCGGTGAGAATGGTGGCCAAAGTTTCAAGTGATGGTGGATGAGGGAGACGTGAAGAACGGCTGTTGATGGTGCTGACTCTTCAGATTGTTTGCATATATATGTTCATGTGTGCGTGAAATCAGGAAGAGGGAGATTAGAGGCGATAGTTTGAGGGCAGTAGTTTGGGTGGCTGCTTGTTGAGTTAGGGCTTAAAAAAACGAATTCAAGATTGAGAGATAGATAGGATATTCAGTCGAGGAAGAAGTTGAATTAGAGCAGGATTTGAATGATATTCGAAACAGATAGAAGCGAGAAGGGGGGATGTTTGGTATCGAAACTCAATGCCGTGTAAAACTGAGATTGAGTAACAACCATAGCAATAATACAGGGAATGAACCGGTGGTGTATAGATGCATTAAAATTTGTACTTTGTGCATAAGAAATAGGATCTCTTAATTTTAAGAGTTTCCATTTTTAGAAACCATTTTTCCTTTTTAAAGTAGTATATATATATATATATATATATATATATATATATATATATATATATATATATGGTAAAGGTCCGTTGAGAATAGAAAAAAAGTTAAAATCGTGAGAATAAATATGGACAACTAGGGTCAACGCTACCACTCTACGACGACGAGGGGTTATTATTATTCATATATGATTTATTCATATATGATTGGGTATATGACTATTCATATATGGTTTATTCATACATGATTCTTCATATAATCATTTATGAAACACATATGAATAATCACTTATAAATAGATATATAAAGGTGGGTGGTCGAAATGGTGGTAGAGAGTGGCGATGACGATGGTAATGGTGGCGGCGATGTTTGTGACGTGGTGGTGTTTGTGGAGGTGGAATTGGCGGTGCGTGGTGACGAAGGTGGTGGTGGTGGTGGCGGTGATGGAGGTGGTAGTAGTGACGATGGGTGGTAGTAGCGGTGGTGGTAAAGATGGTAGTGGTGGTGTTGGTAGAGGTGGTGGTGATGGTGATAGAGGTGGTGGAATTGTCATTAACTGTGGACCTGTGGTGGTGGTTGGTGGCGGCGGTAGTGGTGGCGATGGCAGCAGTAGTGGCAGTGGTGGCGGCGGCAACGGTGGTGGTAGTGGTGACGAAGGTGGTACAGGTGGCGACGCCAAAGCATTAGAGCGTCATGAAAAAATATGTGGTCCAGATTTAGTCCCGCAATCTCAAAGTTTTTTTATTCTCAAGGGAACCTATATATATATATATATATATATATATATATATATATATATATATATATATATATATATATATATATATATATATATATATATATATATATATATATATATATATATATATATATATATATATATATATATATATATATATATATATAAGTTTTATGTTTACATGTTATTTCGGCGAATCAACAAAATGAATCAATAGATGATGCAAAAATAACTTGATTCATAAAAAAAATTCTCAAAAAACAAGTCAATTATTCATTTTTACGATGATTTTGTTGTTATTTACTAAAATTGTCCGTAATGTAAATAAAAACTTGATTTATTAAGCAATGATTCATCAATATGTTTTTTCAGGAATTTATTTCTATGAATCATGTTATTTTTTATTCATCTAGTGATTCATTTTGGTGATTCGTTAAAAACCAAGTAAATAAAAAACGTCTTACAACTTAAACCCTTGAAGCTTTATTTTATAAAATGGCCCTTCAATTCTCCTTATCTATTTAATTTATATATATAATTCTAACAAGTTTGAAAGTGAGGTAGGCTAACATGCCACTCATCTTTTTAATTTTATAAAATGGCCCTTTAATTCTCCTTATCTATTCATAAGTTATCCATATTCCATTTTTATTAAGTTTTTGATTTCAAAAGTTACAACTTAATTCCTTAAAGTTTTATCATTTATATGTATTATTCACAAGCTATCCATATTCCAATTTTTTTAAACTTTTGATTTTTAAAAATTACAACTTAAACCCTTGAAGCTTTATTGTTTATATGTATTTCAATTTCTTTTTAGTTTTAGTTTTTTTTACATATATAAAACAAATTAAAAAAACGCTGCAGGCATTTAAAAAATAAAATTGTCTTTGGGAGAGATGGCTGAGTGGTTGATCAACAAACTTCAATTTCAAGCCCGCGAAGACGGATTCGAAGAGTAACAACCATGTCGGAATCTCAGAGGCCTTGATCATAGACTCAGCAAAACTTTCCAAAAATGGCGTTAATCCATGCATTTGAAGGATTCGGATTTCTGAACTAATTTCCATGTTTATAGCAAACTTTATTAAGCGCAAGTTAGAATCAGTGTTGCAACCATGGCTGCTACAAGAACTGGAGTTGGAACTCAAGTTAGGGTTTCTTCATTCCCATGGAATCTTCAAAAACCTCCGTTTCAATACTTCAGCACTCAACGAGCTTCTAGACGATTCTAGCGGCTTTTACTTCACTAATTTCATAATCGATCAATTGACCCTCCGAATAGCCAACTGGTCTGCTCCTGCATTCAATTGGGAACTTCAAGGTTTTTATGTCACTATATCCCCGAGGTTTGCTATATACAAATGTCTATGACTCTATTCATATGTACATCTTTTACTTATGCCGTTTCGATTGTTTTCGTTTTTTTGTTCATTTATTTTCGCAATGTTGCTTAACGTCGAAGGGTAGTCGAGGGGAGTGGAAGACGCCGGGAACCATCGGAGGTGTTGTTGGAGGACAAGAAGAAGGTTCTACATGAAATTGACTCTGAGGTACTTCATTTTACGTTCTGAGATTTTACTCGTTTTAAACAATTATACACAAAAGACACTCAAATTGATTGTTAAGGCGATATACGAATAAAGATAGCATAGTTGAGAATGCAATGTGTACCATTGATTGAAACCAGCTTGAGTACTTTGACACTTCTAAGAATACGAATGAGAGATATGTAAAATCTGTTATTGAAATTCGTTACAGTGAAAGTGAATACAACTAACTATTTATACTCAAAGTAGAATGCTATTCTAGAGATATTAAGCTAACTAACTAACAGAATATTACACGTGTTATAATCTTCACATTCTCCCTTCAAGTTGGACCTCCTTGATGAACATCTTGAAGGTTCAACTTGGATAGCAAAGTTTGAAATTGTGGACCATATAATCCTTTCGTGAACATATCTACAACTTGTTGTTTTGTGGACACATATTTAGGAATCACAAAACCCAATTTATATTGATCCCTTACGAGATGACAATCAATATCCAGATGCTTAGTTCTTTCATGAAATATTGGATTTTGCGTAATGTGTATGGCTGCCTTGTTATCACACCATAGTGAAACAGGTATCTTTATATTTATTTTAAAATCTCGAATGATGTAGCTGATCCAAAGCAGCTCACATACAGTTGCAGCAAGGCTTCTATATTCAGCTTCACATGATGACCTTGATACTGTTTTCTGTTTCTTCGTTTTCCATGACACCAAGGATGATCCAATGAATATGCAATAACCACTTAACGATCTTCTTGTATCCTTACATGTTGCCCAATCCGAATCATTGTACATCGTTATTTCTACATTTGAAGAATCTTTATCAAAGAATAGACCTTTCGATGGAGATCCCTTTAAGTATTTTAAGACTTGTACCGCAGCTTTCCAATGTATTTCAGTTGGCATATGTAGATATTGACTTAATTGCTGAACTGCATAACTAATATCAGGTCTTGTAAATTTGAGATAAAGTAATTTACCAACTAACTTTCTGTATTTCTCTGGATCTTCTAACAATTGCCCTTCATCCTTGCATAATTGCATATTCTTGATAACTGGGGTTGATGCCGGTTTTGCCCCAGTTAATCCCATTTCTGAAAGTATATCGAGTACGTATTTTCTTTGATTCACGTATAATCCCTTGTCTGTTCTTAATAATTCTATACCCAGAAAATAGCTTGCATCACTTAGGTCCTTTATGGTGAAAATTTTATGTAAGTACTCCTTAACTTCTGTAATAAGATCCTTGTTTTGACCTGTGATCAAAACATCATCAACATACACCACTAATGCTATAAATTTCGTTCCCTCTCCTTTTGTGAAAAGACAATGATCATGTGGAGATTGTTTGAACCGAAATTGTAACAATTTATTACAAAATTCTATGTGCCATTGTCTACTGGCCTGCTTGAGTCCGTATAAGGACTTATTTAATTTGCATACTTCTCCTGGTTTCGCCTTTTTATAGCCTTATGGTGGTAGTAAGTAGACCTCTTCTTCAAGAAAACCGTGTAGGAATGCATTGTTTATATCCAATTGATGTAATAACCATCCTTTTGATGTAGATAATGCTAGTAATATTCTTACTATAACTACCTTTGCAACAGGTGAAAAACTATCTAAATAATCAATGCCATATATCTGATTATATCCCTTCGCCACAAGCCTTGCTTTGTATCTTTCAACAGTACCATCTGGATGTAGTTTCACTTTATATACCCATTTTGATCCTATTGGTCTTTTATTTTGCGGTAAGGACATAATGGTCCATGTGTCATTACTTTCCAAAGCTTCCAACTCTTTGTTCATAGCCTTGACCCATTCACTGTCTTTACTAGCTTGTTCATAATTGGTTGGTTCAGAAATTTGAGAGATTGAATTAAGAAGACTTTTATGGGTTTGGGTTAACATTGCAGAATGAAAATAAGGATATGTTGGTGGATAGTGAGGAGAGGTAAATGTCTTTGATGTATCTGTTGGATTAGGTGTCTAAGCCATGACTAATAATTAGTATTTATCTAATTAATAGTAGCATAGTCCATTTGGGTTGCCCTCATAGTTGGAGGATTGGCAGAAAGTCCGGTAGAGAGAAAGATTGATTTATTATGTGATTAATAAATCAATAGAAATTAAATAAATAGTTTATTAATATATTTAAGTGATAATATATTAATTAGAAACTATAATAATTAATTAGAAAATTTTCTGGAATTAATTGGAATTAATTTGGCAGTTAAATTGATTAATTAAGGTGCAGGGACTAAAACTGTAATTATTCAATAGTTGAGTAAGTGACAGTTGAGTGAGTGAGAGTGGTGAACGAAATTATATATGGAAACATATATATTTTCGATTTTGATAATGAGGATAAAAGGGTTTGAATTATTAAGATAAAGGCTTATCTTAATTTGAATTCAAAAAGGTTTATCTTTATGGTTTATCTGATCACCACTTGGAGCCTATAAATAGGGAGGCTCACCCTAACCCTAGAGCCACGATTTTTGAAGCTCTCTTTGAAGGATTTTCGGCCAAAGTTCCAGCTTGGGTGTGACTGCATTTGAGGCAAGAGATTTCTGTTGCTTTGCTTCCAAGATTCACCTTAAGGTTGGTTTTTTTTATCTTTCTTTTAGTTTAACTCTTTCTGGACTTTTAGGAATTGTTATATGTTTAACTAGAAGAAAAACTTAGATCTAAATAGGTTGCATGTGAACCTAGGATTTTTAGTTCATAGTTGCAGAAAACCTTTCAGTGGTATCAGAGCATTTGGTTGTTTTTCTTGTTAAATTGCTATAACTGCTTTCCTGAAAATTAGGGTTTAATTGTTTATAAACCCTAATGTGGCCAATTTCGAAATTTAGGGTTTGTTTTAGAAACCCTAGCCCCTCCCCTATGATTTGGCGATTTTTTGTGGATTAGGTTAGAAGGTATTCTATTTTTGGTAACTTTAAATTGTTTAAAAGATAAACCTTAAAACCCTTTATCCTAAAAATCGAAATTTAAGGGATTAGGATAGGTTTTAATTAATTTGATTAATTTGATAAAAACCTATCTACTTTTGAATTAATTTAATTAATTGGTAATTAAAAGATAATTCAAGGATTTAATTTAATTTAAAATTTAATTGCTTAAATTGGCGAAAATTAAATAGATAAATCCTAAAATATTTTAAAATGTTTAAAATATCAAATTTAATTAATTGGTTAATTAAAAGATAATTAAAACCGATTTTAAGGTTTAATTTAATTTGAAATTTAATAGTTTAAATTGGCAATAAATTAAAAGATAAACCAGAAACAATTTTTTAAATGGTTTAAAAAATTACATCTTATATATATTATAATTAGGGAGTTATTATTATATGTATAAGATTAAAATGGTTAGTCAAATCATTAGTAGGCCTCATTCACGAAGCTGGTCTATAAAGTGGGTATAAGGAGACTGCCTATAAAATGGCGGTCTAATGGGTGAACACTCTCGCCCACCGCTCGCCTGATCAGTGGAGGGTCGTTAGCCGAACATGTTTGATAGGACCACCTAATAATCACTAAAAGTTAATGATTCAAAGTACTAGAACACTTAATAAGACCCATATCTAGTTACTTTAGGAAAATGTGAATTGGTGCTAATCCATGAAATTGCACATTGCACTTTATGAAACATTGGTGGAGCGTGTGTGGTTTACCGGCACGCCAATAGGGGTTCATAAAGAGTTGCAATGGGTTTCCCGGGTATTATCATTGTTGATGGAGCGTGTGTGGTTTACCGGCACATCAATTAGAGATGATAATTAACCCGAGAGTACTAAGATAATTTGCATGGTTATTCACATCCAGTTTGTGATCCTCGGCATCCCAGTCACAAACAGTGGGGCACATCCGAGATTAAACATGCCATTTAAAAGTTTAATGAATCTCATCAGAACTAGGAATTTCATAAGATGAAATTGATAAGTGTTTATCTACCTTAATGACCATTATGTTGTGATTACGGCATCCCTCTTCACACCATAGTTGGGGTATTTTGGATCCTAGCCTTAATAAATAATATATTGGGTAATTATTTAAAAGGAACAGTTAAACTAATAAATTCTATTTCTTTTATAGATGTCAAGTGTCAATTCTCCTCCTTCTCCTCCTTCACCCATTTCTAAAAGCATCAGAATGCACCTGCTTAATATGGAAAGGCTGACTGGCCTCAACTGTAAAGAATGGCTTCGCAATTGGAGACTGGGTCTCGGCATTGCTGGCAAGCTACATCTCACCGAGTATCCGATCCTAGTTCCACCGGAACAAGTCATCATAAAAGGTCCTTATGATGAATCCGAAGAGATTCGTGACCTCATGCTATCAACCATTGACCCCGAGTTCCGCAAGGATTTTGAATCCTTGGGGCCATATGAGTTGATGCAACTGGTGGAGGAAAGGTTCCAAAAACCAGTTGAAGAGGAACGAGCTAGAATCCTCGGAAGACTTGCAGAGTGCAAGCTAAAGGGAGGAAGTAGCATCAATTCGCATGTTCTTCAAATTAAAGGGTACATAGGCGAGTTATATAAACTTGGTCATCCCATGAGTCAGGAGGAGAGTGTTAACATCCTGCTCGCTTCGCTGACAAATGAGTACGATCTGTTCATTCAGACGTATAGAAAGGAAAACCAGAAAAAGACCCTCATGGAAATGCGTCCACTGTTGACTTTATACGAGTCACTCTTGGATAGGCATAGCTCCAATGGCTCAGCTACTTCTGGATTAAGTCCAGTAAAGAGACGTAACAAGAAACGGTCAAGATCGACTGGACATGTCTCAAACTGGGAATCCGCTAAATCGGATACAGTCACGGAAAGATTGGAAGACGCTCAAACTCTTTTGAAAGCTCAGGTATATCTAAAAACCTCAAAACTCCTGTTCCAAGATTTCTTGATACATAATGTGACAGTCACATTTTGGTTTGTATGCAGGGAATCAAGAAGGCACGGGACTCTGGTGCATAGGAGCATATATGGATTGGATCTCCAGCTCGTGCAGTTTTGAAGTTTAGATAGATATTAAATATTGTTATTAGTCTTTAGATACATTTTTGACATTGTCTATTACATTGTTCAAGGATTTTATTTTTAATAAAATTGTCATATTTTCTTTTAACACCTGTTGTCTGAAATTATCCTTGAAATGTTATATGAATGTGTTGAATGTATGATTAGTAATAACTTGAATGTTGATGCATCCAAAGTGTTTGGATTCAAGAATTGTGTCATTTATGATTGTTAATACAAAAGTTATAAGAATCAATTCAACCATAGGTCCAGTTGGACAGGACCTTGGAATCATTTGACTTAGAGTCACTTGATGAATTGATTTCTTAATGTGTCAAGAAATGAATCACCCAAAGATCCAGAGGATAGGATTTTGGAATCAGTTGACTTAGAGTCAACTGAAGATTGCAAGTCTTGAACAAAGTCATAAGTTTACATAGATATGTAAAGGACATTGAGATTAAGAGCAACGGACACACCTGTTGTTGTGTATTGCTAGAATCTTGATATAGAACATAATTGTTTGTACTTCACGATATTCATCATTCAGTATGACGAATATGACATTGCTAATCGGGATAAGCAATTGAATTGAAACCTCGAACAGTTCAAGGACTTCGAAGGAAGTACAAGTTCCACAGAACCTGAGCGATAACATAAACTGAGGAAAAGGTTTCACAGTTCATTCTCTTCCAAGAATATTAATGGTTATAATGTGTCTTAGGGAAGATAATGGAGCATTGGTCGAAACAGTTCGATCCTCGGTGTATGAGATACATTGCCAATTAGTTTCCAATAAGATGAACACTATACCAGTCAGTCCATATAAACCATACTCCGACCACATCCTAGACTAAGTAGGTCTTGCAGACACTGCCTGAAATGTAAAGCTGGGATTATCCCACTTGTACATAGAAAGTCCAGGGTCTTGTAGTGTTCATCTGAGCCTCATGACCAGCTGAACTTGATCAGCATTGTCGTTTCATTAGCTATCCCACTGTAACTAAAGAGCTCTTTTAGAAAGAACTCATGGTCCAAGGAAATAGTGGGAGTTGGAACAGTCCTAAATGAGTTTAGGATTAGCAATGAAAGAACCTTTTTAGTCATCACTAGGATTGGAGCAGAAATCAGATTTCTGCTTTACAACTGACATAATCTCCTCTTGACCAGTAGTATTGATCACCATCATAAGTAGTTATGATCAGGGTGACATACCGATTGGTGGTAAAACACTGCAGTTGGTACGGATTTGCAATCCGACTACTTGGAAGCATTGGTGAGCCCGAATGCTGCCAAATAAGAGGACCTTAGGGCGAGACACGGACTGTGTGAAAATTTGATTGATTTTACACCTGGTTTAAAAACCAGTGGGAGTAACTGAATCATCAAAAGAAAGCAACATGGACATATACATACCTTCAGAGCATCTAGTTGAGTCGATACTCAGAGTCAAGCAATTGATTCCAAGTAAAGCACTCTCAATAGAAGATGAAATCCGAGAGGATTCTCCATGGCATAGTGTGAGTCGTTAGTGGAGCATGTGTGGTTTACCGGCACACTAATAGGGACACACATAGAGCATGCCATTACAAAAGGTACATGGCCCCGGGTTTCGTCCCACGGGCATCTCGCAAGAAAGGATATTCAGATTCTCAAAATATGCCAAAGGATTGGATTTTCAGAAAGGGCTGAAAGATTTCCATTAAAATGTCAGAAAGGTTTAGATTCTCAAAATGTGCCATAAGTCCTGGATTTTGTGAATAGCCTATAACCGTGTCAAAGCTAGTGGGAGTCGCCGTTATCCACTATCCCCACATGTGGGATAAATAATGGTTCTAGGAAACGTCTCTTTTCATTACGAAGTGTAATGACTTGGTGTTAAGAGACGGATCGCTATGAAAGCCTTAATAAAAATACGGCATACTCAGGTGGTTATAAACGTCTATGAGATAGATCCAGATTCTGCCAAGATGATCTTGATGAGATTCAAGATGCATAGACTTAGGAAAGGTTTTTCCTTGTCATTGCAAAGTGTGATGACTTGACATGAAAGAAATAAAGAAGGTGCAATATACTCATGTAATTCACAGTCATCTATTGGAAAGATGAAATCACCAGCATAGACCTAGTCATTGTAAGCATGATCTAGATAAGATTCAAGATGCACGAGAAAAGTCTCCGAAAGGAAAATAGTTTTTCGAAAATCATGGCACAAAGGATTATAAATAATCCTTGGATTCCGAAAGGGTTTGGAATAGGATTAGATCGGGTTCCACAAGTTTTGGATCGATCATAAAGTCATGAACATGTCCTGATAACTTAATGCTTAGGGCATAGTAAGTTGGATTCAGGACATTGCCTGGCTAGGTATACTGGATAGATTGTTTGAACTCAAGTGAGAATTCATTAGGAAATGATTGGGGTGATAGTGTTAATATGAAAGTTTTTCAAATGGGTAACGTCAGGACATGATGTTGAAGGACATGATGGTTAAAGAATCTCGATGGTATTCTGATGGAGCGCGTGTGGTTCACTGACAACGCCTAGTGATATCAAGTATTTTAGGCGTTGTTGAGCCCTGTTCTTGGTAAAATTATATCATATATGCATGGGTATTCTCACTTTTCGTGTCAGGACTTGTCTGGAGAAAAAGAACAGAAACAGGGACTAAAAGTGTACAAAAAGGAAAAAGTATGGAAAGAATGAAAAATCAAGAGAAGACGCACGCGCGCCGCGGGTTTTGGACTTGCGCGACGCGGATGTAAGGCGGTGGAACACATTTAAATGACGAAAAAACGGGGAACGGATAAGTACGCGCGCCGCGGATTTCACATTTGCGCGGCGCGGTCACGGGAAATTTGCAACTATAAATAGAGGCATTTCCGGCCGAAAACGCTAGCAAAGATCAGGTGTAAACATCGACCTAGAAGCTCTTTGACTCGAGGATTCATTTCAGCAAGCTCATAATTGGTATTTCATGTTTTTGATTTAATTTCCTTTTTAATAGTGAATCGTTTTGTGGTTAGAGTCTTTGGGAGTGACAACCACTGACTTTGAGCCTTTAGGTTTCTGATTTTGAAGCATTTGGTTACTGATTTTGTAATTGGATTTTGGTTTTGGTGAATGCAATCATTCGGTTAAGTTAATATTGGTTTTTCGGTATTTCGGATGTTAGTTTGTGTGTTTTGATTGTTGGATTATGTTTGGATTGTGTTTTGGACTTGATTGGGACTGTTTTCCTTCGCTGAAAACAGTAGCTAATTAAATTAGGGTCAAGCATTAAACCTTGGCTGGTAACTGTTCTATTGGACTGTAACTAGCGGTAGTTTTATGCTGCTTGGTTTTGCTAGGTTGAATGCCTTCAATTGCTTCTGATTCAGAGATGCACTTCTGAATTCAGAAAGTAACTAGGTTATTTGGACATAGCTAAGCTTGGCTTGGGTGTTTGAATATTGCTTTGAGGTAGTCAGATAGAAATTAATTCCTCCGACTATAGCCGTGACACTATCAGTTGGTAATCTCTCACCTAGGCTGACCACGTAGCTCCTGTGGATCGACCCTGACTCCACTATACTAGTGAATGTTAGGTTATTTCTTATTTTTGACCGCATGACGACCTCTGCGTGCACGTCATTCACCGGCACATCATAGCACCTCGAAATAGTCTTAGGGTGGAGTCAAGTAGACTAAAGACCCTAAAACCATAGGAAGTCACCGTACACATTACCAGAATGGAGTTAGGAGAGAAATTGACAGGATAACATATTGAGATGTTATCGGATGAGCATCCGATTGGATCATCTGCAATAAAGTGTACAAGTATAAGATACTTTGGATACATAGAAAGAGTGTAAGGTTCATAAAGACATAGATGTAAAATTAGAATTGAATGTTTAAAAGAAATTTTTGAAACCGATAATAGTTTATGACAAGACCAGACTTGGTGATTACCTTGTAGAGACTTGGTAATAAGCTGGAGTAGCTGCCAGTCAGATCTTTATGTTTCGTTTTCGCATGTTTTACTTCCCGAATAATTTAATTATTTAGAAAGGTCCACAGTCGCTCATACTTTGGGAAGTAAGTATTGAATCAAGACTGTCGTGAATTGATTTGTAGACTGTCTAAGGAGTTAGGCATAGCAATAGGATTGCTACAACATTCATGAGTACTTAGAAATAGAGATTTGAGTATTGGATAAACCCACGCTCAATAAATTGCTTATGGATTATATCACAAGCAATATTGAGACGATAATATCCTATGATCTTCAAGTAGAGAGATATGAGTTATAATTTACAAGGCAGTTGTTCATTGATAATACGAAAACGCATCGGTAACTCGATGTTATAAAACGTGTTGTTGTGAATGATTTGACTGGTAAAAGATATAAGCATATGAGTCGAAGCTTATTCGTTCCTTGACCCTGATGGGAAACAGATATCTGTAGGCCTCTCGATGATTTTGAAGTTGACTAAAGTGCTGGCCAGCCTGGACTAAATTGATGTGTTCAATTAGAAGTTCTAAAGTCATAAGAAGAATCGGAAATCAGGGAACAGAGTATCGGACAGAGATTGATCTCAATCCATGTCTCGTGTCTGAAAATATCTTGTTGGACGAAGGATCATCTGATCACTTATCTTTGGACAGAACTGACTAGGTCAGAGTTCGGCAGCGGTTTCTAGGAAGCTACAGTTGCTAAATTAATTAGAGGGTAAATTGGTAATTTTAGTCATAGACTTATCCAAGTGGGAGACTGTTGGATTAGGTGTCTAAGCCATGACTAATAATTAGTATTTATCTAATTAATAGTAGCATAGTCCATTTGGGTTGCCCTCATAGTTGGAGGATTGGCAGAAAGTCCGGTAGAGAGAAAGATTGATTTATTATGTGATTAATAAATCAATAGAAATTAAATAAATAGTTTATTAATATATTTAAGTGATAATATATTAATTAGAAACTATAATAATTAATTAGAAAATTTTCTGGAATTAATTGGAATTAATTTGGCAGTTAAATTGATTAATTAAGGTGCAGGGACTAAAATTGTAATTATTCAATAGTTGAGTAAGTGACAGTTGAGTGAGTGAGAGTGGTGAACGAAATTATATATGGAAACATATATATTTTCGATTTTGATAATGAGGATAAAAGGGTTTGAATTATTAAGATAAAGGCTTATCTTAATTTGAATTCAAAAAGGTTTATCTTTATGGTTTATCTGATCACCACTTGGAGCCTATAAATAGGGAGGCTCACCCTAACCCTAGAGCCACGATTTTTGAAGCTCTCTTTGAAGGATTTTCGGCCAAAGTTCCAGCTTGGGTGTGACTGCATTTGAGGCAAGAGATTTCTGTTGCTTTGCTTCCAAGATTCACCTTAAGGTTGGTTTTTTTTATCTTTCTTTTAGTTTAACTCTTTCTGGCCTTTTAGGAATTGTTATATGTTTAACTAGAAGAAAAACTTAGATCTAAATAGGTTGCATGTGAACATAGGATTTTTAGTTCATAGTTGCAGAAAACCTTTCAGTATCATCAGCGCAATGCATAATATAGTCTTTGTGCCATGCCGGATTCTTTCTTGTTCTTGTCCCTGCTCCGTGGTTTGCATCATTGACATTTTCATTTTGACCGTTTTGCCCCGGATCATGAAAATTTTCATTTTCATTTATAAGGTCTATGTTATCAGGATCATAGTCTTGTGAAGGTATAAACTCTGCATCATTAACTTCAATAGGATCTTCATTTATAATTTTTGGTATCACTATGTCATTATCACTAGAATTTGCTTAAACTCCTTTATAAGGAAAAATATGCTCATAGAAGATTACATCTCTAGACATTATAACCTTTTTGTCATGAAGGTCATATAATTTGTAAGCTTTTTGTCCAGTATTGTATCCAAGAAAACAACACTTAGTGGCTCTAGATTCAAACTTTGTTTTATGAGGGATTGTATTTGTAGCAAAACACAAGCAGCCAAATACTTTCAAATTTTCGTATGTAGGAGATTTATTATATAGTTTGGAATAAGGAGTTTTCCAAGAAAGAGTTTGAGTGGGTAAGATATTGATGATGTAAGTAGCCATCAAAATAGTATGACCCCAGAAAGAAATGGGCAAATTAGATTGGTTCATGATAGCTCTAACAACTTGTAGAAGGTGTTGATGTTTCCTTTCAACCCTTCCATTCTGTTGGGGTGAATAAGGAACTGTTTTCTGGTGTATAATTCCTAAGGAAGAAAATAATTTTTGACAATTAAGATTGACGAATTCAGAACCATTATCAGTTCTAATGGTTTTAACAGTTGTTTGAAACTGATTAGAGACATAAGCAAAGAAATTTGTAAGAGTAGGATGAACTTGGGTTTTATCATGTAAAAGAAAGGTCCATGTGGATCTAGAATAATCTTCGACAATAGTTAAAAATATGAAGTTCCTGTAATGGTTTTTGACTTATAAGGACCCCATAAGTCAACGTGAATAAGGTCAAAGCACTGTGTTGTGAAAGAATCACTATTGTAGAAGGGTAATCGTTTTTGTTTTGCTTTATGACACGAAGTACAAGGTAGTGTATCAATATTAGTCTTTGGAGGAATAAAATCCAAACGAGTCAGAGTAGAATCAGAAGAGTGACCAAGTCTTTTATGCCAAATGGAATAGTTTTCCTTATTTGAACATTGAACAACATTACACAAATGTAAAGTTTTACAAGGATAACGATGTGAAACAGAAGAAACAGATATAAGACTTTGATTATCCAGGACGAAGAGATTTCCAATGATCCTTCCAAAGGCCAAGAGTTATTCAGTCTCAAGGTCCTGCAAAACACAATGTGTTGAGTAGAATTTGAAAAAAATAGATCCAGATTCAGCAAGTGCCTTGACAGAAAGTAAATCACATGTGAATTCAGGAACATGTAAAACATTCTTTAGAGTTAATCTGGAATTAAGAACAATTGAACCAGTATGAGTGACCGATCTTATTGAGCTATCGGGTAAAAATATAGGAGTATATTTGGAAACAGGGGATAAGTGTTGTATTGAGGATAAATTTGAACACATGTGAGCAGTGGCTCCTGTATCAAGGATCCATATGTCTTTTCTAAACTTACCAGTTCTTAACGAATTTAAGAGTGATAAATTAATACCTGCAAAATCCCCAAAGTGTGACATATTTGCAAAATGACCATCAGCTTTTTGATTTGATTTCATGAATTGAGTAAATTGTTGTAGCAAATCTTCCATATATTGATCATTAGACTGTCGTCCTTCTGTACCTTCATGAAGAGGACTTTCATTTTGCTGTGGGTAAGAGGAATTAGCCATGTGTGCAGAGTTCATATTTGCTTTCTTTTTGTCCTTGAGATCCTTATACCAGTCAGGATAACCATGAATTTTGAAACAGATGTCTTTGGTATGACCAGCAATTTTACAATGATCACAGTAACGATCATTATTATTCTTTCCTTTTGAGTCATTTCTTGGTTTATATTGGAACGATTTCTTTGTATTGGAGTTATAGTTTGACGATTTTGCCAACAGTGCTGAGACATCAGTTGGAGTAGTGAAATTAACCTGAATCTCTCTCTGTTTTTCAACACTCAATGCCATAGAATAAGCTTTGTATACAGTAGGTAAAGGATCTAGAACAAGTATCTGATTGCGTAAACCATCATATGAATCGTTTAATCCCATTAGGAATTGCATTAATCTTGCAGAAGAAGTAAAATCTGAAATCGCCTTTGACGAACCACAAGAACATGGCGGCAATTGAACTACACAGTCCAATTGGTCCCAAAGTTGTTTCAATTTTGTATAATACTTGGAAAGAGATGAATCACCTTGGCTAATTGATGAAATCTGTCTTTGGAACTGGTATATAAGAGGACCATTGCTTTCTCCAAAGTGCTCTTCCAATTCTTGCCATAGTTCTTTAGCAGTTGTTGCAAAAATGAAGGCTCCAGCAATCTCTTTTGAAATCGCATTGAGAAGCCATGATCCGACCATGCAATCGGTACTCTTCCACTCATCAAGCTCAGAACCTTGTGAATCAGGTCGATTCGATGTACCATCGATAAATCCTATCTTCTTCTTAGCTCCAAGGGCTAATTGTATCGAAAATTTCCACAGCATGTAGTTTTCGTTACCAGTGAGTAAATTGGATACCAAAATCATATGTGGATCATTTCCCTTAGAATCAGAAGAAGAATTATGTGTCGAATTAGAAGAGGAATTTGTATTTGAATCATTAATCAGATTTCACTACTAGAAAAAAAGCCTTTAATGACTGACATTGTCAGTCATTAAAGGGTATAGATGACAGACAAATGTCTGTCATTGAAAGCCTAGTCATAAATGAAAGATGACAGACATTTGTCTGTCATAAATTTATGACATACATTTTTGACTGACAATTATGACATACGTTTATGACATACATTTACGACTGACCATTTGTATGTCGCAATTTTTTGATACTTTTTAAAATTCTCATAATACAAAATAAAACATCTTACATAAAAAAAATTTATTTCACAAATAAACTATGTCAAATACAAATATCCATTCCAATGGTAAATCAAAGTAATACATTGATATTATGAAAAATCTTCAAGCTTAAGATATGTACAACATCCGACTCATACATCAAATGATCAACTATGTGTAACCAAAACTAATTCTAAAACTAACAAACTAATAAGCCAAAACTATATAACTTAACCAATCTTGATATGTTTCACAATCCTCTTGTTTAACTTCTGTCACGCAGGAAAATCTAGGCTTTTGGGGTACCTGAAACATTTATATTTTTAATGAATAAGTTATTAAAAATTTTCAAAATATGATATATTTTCTAGGTTAAATGAAAAACCTTCAAGTTGCTGAAACATGATGAAGTTGATGGAACTGCAGCAGAGTTTTGTGCAACCCTCTCGGTTGTCTTCAGGTGAAATTCCTAATATTTTTAATATGAACTTTTCTATTGAGTGGAAGTGCTTTGAACCCATGAGCTGTTGCAAGATCAGGTGGTCTAGGAACAGTTTTGCAGAAATGTTGTATCACATTTTCACATTGATAAAAGGGTATTTCTGACCTTACACAAGAGGCCTCCCTCGAGCTTTTGTCTTTTTTCTGATTGACCTTCCACATTTAAAGAACTATTACCTGATTTATGAAACCTAACACACATTGATACAAGATTTAGAAATAAATAAATAAAAAGATGTTTGATCACAAAAAGATTTTCAATTTTAGCATTGTAAATAATACCTGGATTGATCCATTAAACGTTCTTGATTTTGTTTAGCCAATTGACTTGCTATAGGTTTCAATAGTCAAGAGTCAAATAGTCAATACCTTTGTTTGAGAGACAGAGAGTGCGCCACTGAATCATACCTTATTATTCCGCCATAGTTCTGCTACAGACCTTATGATTCCGCCATCATTCTGCCGAATTGGACCTTTGTCAAAGCTTATGATTCCGAGATACCAACTAAATCAGATCCGTCGTGGAGACCTATGGTGACCTGGTGAAATTACATAGAAGATACGATCGGTTTACTGACTCGTTTACAGATCCGTCGTGACCATTTTTCCAATACTGGAATCATGGACACCCGTGAGGATCGACGATCAAACATAAGAGAGGATCGGTTCTTTTTCTTAGAGGAGACAGGTGAATAAAGATTAAGAACATTAACCATGGTTGCATCCCGTATAAACCAACCGAAAATTGACTCTAACCGGTGTTCCTCCCCCAAATCGACCGACGATGGTGGCTTGGAGATGATGAAGATGTTCGTTGGATCGGTAGAGAGAAAAAAAAAAGACGATCTAGGGTTTTTTGGATGGGGTGAACGATAAGGGGGATTAATCAAATGGTTTCAAAATTTTTGGGGAATACGAGAGGGGGGAATGAAAGTGCTTTCAAAATTTTTGGGGTATACTAGAGGGAAAATGTAAAAACAGACACGCGTATTTATTTTTTAATAAAAGATGACGTTTTTTTTACGACTTACATTTTTGTTAGTCATAGATTTTCAAAATTTTACAAAAGATGACATACTTTTAATGACTGACACTTTTGTCTGTCATAAAAAGATGTATGTCATTGTTCGTAAGTCATGAAAAGTCATTTTTCTAGTAGTGTTTGAACTCATGATTAAGATCAAAATTGAACGAATTAGGGTAGAAATCAGGATCGATTTTGTTGCTCTGATACCATTCTAAGAATACGAATGAGAGAAATGTAAAATCTGTTATTGAAATTCGTTAGAGTGAAAGTGAATACAACTAACTATTTATACTCAAAGTAGAATGCTATTCTAGAGATATTAAGCTAACTAACTAACATAATATTACACGTGTTATAATCTTCACAGACACTAGTTTGCCATACATCAAAGCTATTTCGAGTCCATGACTAAACTACTTCTGATTAAAACTAGCTTTCGTTCGACAGCAAGGTTTGCGAGCGATCAACAACCTAGGTTGGCATTCATGCCTAAACGATCAACAAAAAATATCACAATTCTCTACCGATTAATATACAGTTGGACTAGATTTGGAAGCCCAGTCTCATTTAAATTGTTGATGTAGTAGAACTTTTGCAGGACTGAAACGAATTTTCTCCTCCGTCATAGTCATCGGTTGACAAACAAACAACCCTAAACATCTCGTGTGCTTGTGTGAACATGTAGGAAGACTGGGAAGCGGGAAAATGAAAATCTTTTTGGATGTGAAATGGAAATTTTATTTGAGAAAATATGAGAAATATAGGTTGCTTTTAAACATGATACAGTTTTTCTTTTACGTTGCATGGCCCGTACTCGATTCTTTATGATAACATCTGTTTATTAAATGAGAAATTTTTAGAAACCGTATTGTATTTGATGTTTTCTATCTGTTATTTCTAGCGGTGCTTCTTTCTTATCTTTAAGGTTATGATATGAACGTGATGCTGAAACGACAAATGATGGCTGGTCGTGGCTGCTATACATATACCGCAAGTCGTGGGAGGTACGCCAAAAACTAAAAAAGAAAAAGAAAAACCTGTGGAGATCGGCCACATGAGTCTTTCATATTCGATCAAATTAACGTCAACAGAATCGAATCTTTTTGGCCATTGCAATTTCCAAGAGCAAAGGATTATCTCAGCACCCGCAAACATAAAAATCGAAAATCGATTCGACCAATATTATTGACGGTTAGACAGACTCTCGTGGCGGAGACACGTATCATACCGTGCAAGCATGCAGCACACACGCGTCCAGAGACTCGATCGTCATCTCTCACGTTCGCAGTCCATCCACATCTTTAAAATCCATGGTCTCTGCATCGACCGACCCTCGCCGACCCTCTGTCAATTCAATAACACACAGACATCACATCGAGAGTGATCAATCAAGACGATGCATCTTGTGTTTCTTTGTCTTGTTCTAACGTCTCTGGTAACTGGAGCGACTTGGCCTCCTTCTCCACATCACCACCATCGAGTTGTTGTCAAATTTGCAGAAGAACCCGACGGGAACACCAAAGTATCGGTTTTACAACGCGAGGATTCCGGTGTCGGTGCAAATGGCTTCTCTGGTACTCCGAGAGAGCTCTTAGGCAAGTGCAGTGATAAGCTAGCGAGTGTGATCGAGAAGACGAAGAACATGGTTACTGGGAAAACCCATGAAGGTTTAAACAAGTTTCACAACTTCGAAGAACAAGCGAAAGAAGTAATCGACGAAGCAGTTGGGGGAGTTGGTGATCATGAAGTCAAATTATCGGAAAAACTATCTGAAAAGCTTAAAGCCGTCGGAGAAAAGACCAAGGAGATGGCCAAAATGACACTAGGCGCGATTACCATTGGAGACAGCACAGAAGGAACACTCAAAGACTCGGCACTTAAAATGGAACAATGGGATCTTATCGATTCACCAAAACGAATAGGGGAAGATATCCAAAGTAACGCTAGCAGAAAAGTCGAAGAAGGGGTGGAAGAAGTAAAAGAAACAGTGGAAATTGTAAAGGAAACTAGTTTGAATGATCTTTTAACAAGATCCACCAAAAAGGTGACAGTTTTAGTTGACAATATACAATCAGTGATCAGTTGGTGTCACTTATTAGGGTTCTCAACGGCTTACGGGATGGGGGTGTGGGTTACTTTCTTTACGAGCTGTGTTTTAGGCAAGTGTCTACCTAAGAGACAGTATGGAATGATCGTAGACAAGTTGTACATGGTGTATTCCAGGGCAATGACGTATTGTGTTGGGGCAGCTCTTATTGGGTATCTGGTGAGCCGAGGGAGAAGAGTCTTCTTTCTGTGTAACAAGATGGAGTTATTCCAAGGATTCAATCTCCTTTCTGCTCTTCTTATGAGTTTGACCAATCTGATGTTCTTGGAGCCTCGAGCAAAACAGGTACGCAAGAAAACTTTTATGTTACTTACAATTATTTTTTCTATTTCTTGGATCCACAAAAAGGTAATCCTAACATGGGTTTCTTGGTTACAGTTGAGTATAGAGAGAAAGAAGATAAAGGAGGATGGTGGAACGAAAAGCGTAGTAGCAGAGGAGCTAAAGAAACTGAACACATACTCGTCGACATTGAATGTGTCGACAATGGTGGTACTTACATGGCACCTGGCATACATAGGTCAACTACTTCAAGCTCGACACTGATGGTATATGGCTGCAAGCTAGAGACGGCACATAGTTCTTCCTTTGATCATCAGAGAATCAGATATATATATGCTGATGGTCTATGTTTCTTTCCTTGTTTTGAGAGAGAGAGAGAGAGAGAGAGAGAGAGAGAGAGAGAGAGAGGAGAGGAGAGTACGGTCTGTCACGGTTGTCAATGCTTGAAGCTAGAGAGAGAGAGAGAGAGAGAGAGAGAGATGGAGAGGAGAGGAGAGTACGGTCTGTCACGGTTGTCAATGCTTGAAGCTGATCAGGTTTTCAACGACTGATCTGGTTTCATTCGCGTGTATCATATATACATTGATGACTATGTTGATTGAGTTTATGTTTAAATAACATGCCGGGATCGTTCATATTCTTATTAGTTGATATATTAAGTGTGTTTTTATTTGGGGTCGAGTTAAGTGCGTGTAGGCTAAAACAGGGATGAATCAAGCAAATGTCATTATTACCCGTTCAAGAATATCGAGTTTTTTTTTCTAAAAAGGTGTAAATTTTGAAAATATTTACTAAAATGGTGTATTTTTAAAAATAATTACCAAAAAGGGTGTAAATGCCATTTAATCTAAAAAAATGGGATACGCAAAAAAATTGAAATCGCCTGCCCGAATCCTGCTTACGACTTCGACGACTTCCAGTCGCCTCCGATCACCGGCGCACCCTCCTCCGCCCACGCAGCCGCCGGCGGTACCTCCTCCACCCACACAGAAGCCGTCGGTAACTCCTCCACGTTTGATTTTCACTTCTGTATTTCGGTTGTTCCACGATTCGAGGTCCGATTTTCGGGTGTTCCACTGCTTGGCGACTTCCACGACTTCCAGGCTGTATTTCGGTTGTTCATAATCATTTTTTTTATTCTTGAATTTCCAATTCCATCTTCTTTCCAGGTTTGATTTTTTGTTGTTCATGATTTTGTTATTGATGTTTGTATTCTGAATTTCCCGTTGTTGAATTTCCAATTGCATCATCTTTCTAGGTCTTGAATTTCTGATACTTTTTCCCGTTCTTGAATTTCTGATGCTTTTTTCTGAATTTGAGACTGTGTATAATGAAGTTCGAAAATTTAACTCCGTCATGGAAGAAATTGGGCAGCTAAATCCACAAGCTCAACAATGGCTGGAGAGACATCCACTTGATAGATAGATTGACACTTGCACATGATGGCGGGAGTGTTGGATTAGGTGTCTAAGCCATGACTTGTAATTGTAATTATCTTATGAATAAAAGCAAAGTCCATTTAAGTGTTAATATATTAATTGGAAACTATATTAATTAATTGAGATTTAATCTAGAATTAATTAGATTTAATTTAGTGATTAAATTAATTAATAAAAGGTGCAGGGACTGCTTGGCATTTATTCAATAGTTGAATAACTGGCCAGGTAAAAACCAGGGACCAAAATGGCGCCACCATGGAGGTTCCTCCAGGGTTTGGCGAAACCCTAATTAGGGTTTTTGGTAAGCCTGGTCCAAGTGTCAAAAGCCTTGTTCAGTTGGAGGCTCCTTAGGGTTTCAGGTGTAGCCTGTGGAGGCTATATAAGGAACCCCCTGGGCACCTCTTTCTCACGCCATCTCTCTCTCTCTCCCTTACTCTGCTGGATTGTCTTCTCCTTGCTTGGGTGTGACTTGCATTTGAGGCAGGATCTCTTTGCTGCTTGCTTGAAGGATCATAAGATCAAAGGTTGGTTTTTCTTAATTCATCTTTAGAATTGAATTTTATCCTTTAGGGTTTTAGTTCTAATCTTCATAGAAGAAAACATAGATCATATTAGGGTTGCATGTGAACCATAGGAATCTTTGTGTTCATTGTTTGCATAGAAACCCTTCAGTGGTATCAGAGCTAGCTTGTTTTCTTGTGAATTGATTTGAACTGTTTTGTGCCTTGGGTGTTTTGCGAAAATCATCCCTTGGAGATGACCTAAAATCGATTCCAAGGCTAGGGTTTCCTAACCCTAGCCGCCATCCCTAATGGTCCCTCCATTGATTGCTTGATTTGCTTGCCTTAATTGTATGTTGTTATTTTTAGTAATAAGATTAATTAAATAACTTGAACCTACTTGTTTTGGTTTGTAATTTTTGAGAATAACAAGGACCATTATAGAAAAATTAATTTGGTTAATTTGGCAATATGTAACCTAGATTTAATTAGTTTAATTAATTGATTAATTAAAAGACCAATTAAATCAGTTTAAAGAATTAATTAAAATTTTCAAAAATTAGTAAAAATTTGCGAAAATTAAGATAAAATTAATTCTAAAATATTTTAATAAGATTAAAATATATCTTATATGTATTTATGATTAAAAGTTAATTTAATATATATATAAGAAAATTTGGTTAGTCTACCGTTAGTAGGCCTCATTCACAAAACTGTCCTCTAAAGAGGGTATAAGGCGACTGACTATAAAATGTTAGTCTAATGGGTATCTACTCTTACCCACCGCTCTCCTGGTCAGTCGAGTGTCGTTAGCCGAACAGGTATGATAGAACCGCTAAAGCCTCTTAAAAGTATAATGCTATAATTGAAAGTACTAGAACCTTAAAACAAACCCCAATCTAGTTACTTTAGGTTAAAAATGTGAATTGGTGCTAATCCATGAAATTGCACATTGCACTTTGTGGAACGTTGGTGGAGCGTGTGTGGTTTAACGACACGCCAACTGGGGTCCGCAAAGAGTCGCGATGGGTTTCTTGATTTTGTCATCGTTAACGGAGCGTGTGTGGATAACCGGCACGTTAATTAGAGATGACAATTGACTTCAACAGTACCGAGAAATTTGCATGGTTATTCACACCCGGTTTGTGATCCTCGGTATCCCAGTCATAAACAGCGGGGCATTCCCGAGATTAAACAATGCTATCGAACAGTTCGGTAAATCTCAATGAAACTAGGAATTCCATTATAATATGATTATGTTTCCGCGGTGGAATTGGCTGAATCGTCATTCGCCTACCTTATAAAATTTACAATATTGATTACGGCATCCCTTTTCGGTATTGTAGACTGTTATTGTAGGGTCCTAGCCTTATATTTATTCTTAGGTGAATATAAGGATTATTATTATTATTATATCTAATTAAAACTACGTTCTTCTTGTTCAGATGTCTTCTGACCAATCCGTTCCCCACTAGAATCCCGGTAATGTCACCTCGATTCTGTCATTATGCTCAAAGGTGACGTTAGACGGCACTAACTATAATGACTGGATCCGCAACATTAAAATGGCTCTAAGGTTTGAACACAAAGAGTATGTTCTGGAAACCGAGCTTGTTGATGTGGATACTGAAACCGCTACTCCCGAGGAAATCGCTGCGTACACTAAACACTCTAATGATGCAACCAAAGTGGCTTGCATCATGATCGCTACTATGAACCCTGAACTGCAGCGTATCTATGAGGACTATTGGCCTTACGAGATGCACAAAGAGCTCACGGAAAAGTTCCGCAAGCAGGAGCGCATCGAAAGGCGTGAGGTTGTAAAACCCTTCACTAATGGCAAGCCCAAAGAGGGCGAGTCCATCAGTGCACATGTGTAGAGGATGCATGGTTATGTGGAGAGGCTTAGGAAGCTGGAAATGCCTGTCCATGAGGATTTAGCAGTTGACATAGTGCTAAAATCCTTGCCCAGTTCTTATGACCAATTCATACTGGCGTATCATCTGAACACCAACCAGGAAAATCTAGCTGAGTTACACCGCATGCTTCGGACGGCTGAGGACGGGATGAAGGGAAAAGGTTTGCTCCCTGTCAACCCGTCTGTCCTGGCTATTGGCTCTGGAAAAGGAAAGAAACGGAAAGGTCCCCCTAAGCAAAACTGGAGGGAAAAGACTCATGTCGGGTCATCTAGCAGTGCCCCGAAAGGCAAGTCTTCCGGTATTCCACATGTCCAGAACCCCAAAGGGCCATTGGAAGAGGAGTTGCCCAACGTATCTGCAGGATATCAAGGACGGTAAAGTGAAACCGTCACAAGCAGGTACATATTCTTTATCTAATAACTCATCTTTTTCCCGTTCTTGGGTCCTTGATACAGGATGTGGTTTTCATATATGTTCTGATTTGAAGGGCCTAGAGGAAAGTAGGGAGCTGGAGCATGGCAGACTGAACATGGTCATGGGCAATAGGCAAACGTCACCTGTTACCAAGATCGGTGTTTATGTACTGATGCTGAGTAGTGGAGTTAGATTAGATTTACATAATTGTTGCTATGCGCCTGATATGGAAAAGAACATAATTTCGTTTCATGCATTGTTTAAACAAGGTTTTTATTATGAGTTTGATAAATTGAATGGTTCAATTTCTGTTTTCAAAAATAATGTTTTTATATTTAATGCTATGCCTTGTGATGGAGTGTATGAATCTATTATGTGTGTTGATAATTATGGTAAAAATGTTTTAGCAATTGATGCTTCAAGCGGTGTAGAAAAGGCATGTCTGTGGCATTGTCGCCTTGGCCATATAAACAAGAAACGCATCGCCCAACTCCAAAAGGATGGAGTGTTGGAATCATTCGACCTCGGGTCGGATGATGTATGTGAATCTTGCTTACTTGGCAAGATGACAAAATCACCATTCAAAGGTTCCTTTGAAAGAGGTGAAGGTCTGTTGGATATCATACACACAGATGTGTGTGGTCCCTTCAGAACAACCACTAAAGATGACACGCGGTTCTATGTGACTTTTACCGATGATTTTAGTAGATATGGGTATATCTACTTAATCAAGAATAAGTCGGACACCTTTGAAAAGTTCAAAGAGTTTAAAAATGAAGCGGAAAATCAATTGGGCAGAAAGATAAAGATGCTTAGATCCGACAGAGGCGGTGAGTATCTTAGTATCGAGTTTCTCGATTACCTCAAGGAATGTGGAATTGTTTCACAGTTGTCGCCTCCAAGAACACCTCAGCTGAATGGTGTTGCTGAGAGGCGAAACCGAACCTTGTTAGACATGGTTCGTTCCATGATGAGTCGAGCCTCACTTCCAATCCATTTCTGGGGGTATGCCTTAGAGACTGCCGCCCATATCCTAAATCTTGTCCCAACCAAGAAGGTTGCGAAAACACCGCACGAGATGTGGACGGGGAAAGTTCCCTCGTTAGCACACATCAAAGTCTGGGGCTGTGAAGCTTTCGTGAGACGAGATACTTCAGATAAGCTCGCAGAAAGAAGTGAGAGGTGTTTCTTCATCGGATACCCGAAACAGTCTTTTGGATACTTATTCTACAGACCGAGCGAGGACGTGGTCTTTGTAGCAAGACGGGGGTTCTTTCGAGAGTGAGAACTCATATCCAAAAGGGACAGTGGGAGTACGATCGATCTCGAAGAAATTCAGGAGACGTCCGATGAAACGACCTTAGAAGAAACTAGCCACCAACATGAGGAAGAAGTTCCTGTTGGACCGACCGACATATCATTGCCCCTTAGGCGTTCAGGTAGAGTTAGCATGTCGCCCGAGTTCTATGGTTTCCATATTACTTCGGACGGTGACACGTTAGTCAGTGATCGTACATTGACTAATTTGGATGAGCCAGCTAACTACCGTGAAGCAGTGGCAGGCCCCGACTCTGCAAAATGGAAAGAGGCAATGGACAGCGAGATAAAGTCCATGTATGACAATCAAGTTTGGAACTTGGTTGACAATGTACCAGGTCGAAAGACAGTCGGATGCAAGTGGATCTTCAAAAAGAAGACCGACATGGATGGAAAAGTGCATACTTATAAAGCTCAGCTGGTTGCGAAGGGATTCACTCAAACCCCGGGGGTTGACTATGATGAAACCTTCTCACCAGTAGCCAATATTAAGTCAATCAGGATAATGCTTGCCATAGCTGCGTTTCATGATTATGAAATCTGGCAGATGGATGTCAAAACCGCTTTCCTTAACGGGAAAGTGACTGAGGATGTTTACATGAGTCAGCCAGAAGGTTTTGTAGACACAAAGCATCCTGATAAAGTATGTAAGCTTGAAAGATCAATCTACGGGTTGAAGCAAGCATCTCGTAGCTGGAATCTTTGCTTCCATGAGAAAGTCAAAGAGTTTGGCTTCTCTAGGAGTGAGGATGAGTCCTGTGTATATGTCAAGTCTAGTGGGAGTATAGTCACTTTCCTGGTGCTGTATGTTGATGACATACTGCTCATGGGAAACGACATTCCGACCTTGCAAAATGTTAAGGCTTGGCTCAGGAAGTGTTTCGCCATGAAAGACCTAGGGGAAGCCGCTTATATTCTCGGGATAAGAATACTTAGAGATAGAAAAAGAAAATTGATAGGTCTAAGCCAGTGTACATATTTGGAAAATGTGTTAAACAGATTTAACATGGAAAATTCCAAAAAGGGAGAGTTATCAATCCAAAGTAATACTAAATTGAGTAAGACTCAAAGTCCGAGTACCGATGAGGAAATAGCTGAAATGAGCCGGGTGCCTTATGCTTCGGCAGTAGGGTCAATCATGTACGCTATGACATGTACTCGTCCCGACGTATCCTATGCACTGAGTATGGTTAGTCGGTTCCAGGGTAATCCTGGAAAAGCACATTGGATTGCAGTCAAGAACATACTCAAGTATTTGTGAAGGACAAAGAATATGGTATTGGTCCTTGGTGGCAGTGATGAGTTAAAAGTGAGTGGATATATAGATGCCAGCTTCCAGACAGATAGGGACAGTGGAAGGTCCCAGTCGGGCTGGGTATTTCTTTTGAACGGTGGAGCGGTCACTTGGAAAAGTTCCAAGCAGGAAACGGTGGCTGATTCAACATGCGAATCAGAGTGCAATGCAGCAAGTGAATCGTCTAAGGAAGCGGCTTGGCTGAAGAATTTCATCGGGGACCTTGGAGTTGTCCCGAGCATTCAGGAGCCGGTGGAACTTTTCTGCGATAATAAAGGAGCGGTCGCCTTGACAAAGGAACCGCGAGACCATGGAAAGTCCAGGCATATCGAAAGAAAGTACCACTACATTCGACATCAAGTAGAAGAAGGGCACTTACTGGTTAAGCGGGTATCATCCGAAGACAATCCTGCAGATCCTTTGACTAAGGCTCTGAATAGGATCAAGCACAATCAGCATGCCAAGTGCATTGGACTGAAGGATGATATTAGTTTTAGTAACTAGATAGGTTAGAAACTTGTAACAGTATAAATGTAATTGACTCGGTGATTTTATAATTGAGATTTATAAATGAGTATTGTTACTGCCTTGGTCAACTGTTTATTTTTGTGTTTCTATATTTGCATGTTTAACTTCCTTAATAATTAGATTATTTAAAACTCCACAGTCGATCACACTGTTAGGAAGTAAGTGTGAACAAAGACTGTCATGAATCGGTTGCAGACTGTCTAATGAGTTAGACATTGCAGTAAGACTGCTGCAACGTTCATGAGTACTTAGAAAATAGAGATTTGAGTATTGGATAAACCCGCGCTTAACAGATTGCTTAATGGATTATATCACGAGCAATGTTAAGACGATAATATCTGGTGATCTTTAAGTGGAGAGATATGATCTGTTACTTGCGATACAAGTACTTATTGACAATGCGAAAACGCGCCAGTAACTCGGTGTTATAAAACGCATTGTTGTATGTATTTGGACCCGCAAAAGATATGGACATATAAGTTGAAACTTATCCGTCCCCTGACCCGATGGGAAACAGATATCTGTAGGCCTCTAGATGATTTTGAAGTTGACTGAAAGTGTTGGCCAACCGGGACTAATTGATGTGTTCAATTAGTAGTCTCTAAAGTCATATGCAAATCAGAAATTGAGGAACAGAGTATCAAACCAAGATTGATGTAAATCCATGTCTTGAGTCTGAAAATATCTTGTTGGACGGAGGATCATCAGATCACTTATCTTTGGACAGAACTGACTAGGTCAGAGTTCAGACAATTAAAGTCATAGACTTATCCAAGTGGAAGACTGTTGGATTAGGTGTCTAAGCCATGACTTGTAATTGTAATTATCTTATGAATAAAAGAAAAGTCCATTTGGGTTGCCCTCATAGCTGGGGAATTGATGTACAGTTCAGTAGAGAGAAAGATTGATTTATTAAGGGTTTAATAAATCAATAGAATATTTATAGATGGTTTATTAATATATTTAAGTGTTAATATATTAATTGGAAACTATATTAATTAATTTGGATTTAATCTATAATTAATTAGATTTAATTTAGTGATTAAATTAATTAATAAAAGGTGCAGGGACTGCTTGGCATTTATTCAATAGTTGAATAACTGGCCAGGTAAAAACCAAGGACCAAAATGGAGCCACCCTGGAGGCTCCTCCAGGGTTTGGCGAAACCCTAATTAGGTTTTTTGGTAAGCCTGGTCCAAGTGTCAAAAGCCTTGTTCAATTGGAGGCTCCTTAGGGTTTCAGGTGTAGCCTGTAGAGGCTATATAAGGAACCCCCTGGGCACCTCTTTCTCACGCCATCTCTCTCTCTCCCTTACTCTGCTGGATTGTCTTCTCCTTGCTTGGGTGTGACTTGCATTTGAGGCAGGATCTCTTTGCTGCTTGCTTGAAGGATCATAAGATCAAAGGTTGGTTTTTCTTAATTCATCTTTAGAATTGAATTGTATCCTTTAGGGTTTTAGTTCTAATCTTCATAGAAGAAAACATAGATCATATTAGGGTTGCATGTGAACCATAGGAATCTTTGCGTTCATTGTTTGCATAGAAACCCTTCAGGGAGGAGATATGGGTTGCTTACAACAAATATGTTGGAGATTTTTAACAGTGTACTTAAAGGTGCTCGTTTTTTACCAATCACAGCTTGTGTCCAACTCACTTTTTATAGATTGGTGCACTATTTTGATGTCAGACGTCCTTTAGGAATTAGTGCTCGAACTAATAGAGATGCATACACCCCCCCCCCCCCCCCCCATGTTGCAAAACAAGTAGCTTTAATGTCAAAAGCAAGTGCACATTCCTTAAGATCTTTAAATTGATTGAAAGGTATATTTGAATTGATAACTCAAAAAGGAAGAAATGTGCTAGTAGTTAATTTGGAGCAAAAAACTTGCACATGTGGTAAGTGGAAAGTGTTTAAATATCCTTGTTCTCATGTGTTGAGTGTATGTGCCAACCTTTCTTTGAATAGTTGGCAATATGTTGATAAATGTTACTCAGTTGAAGAGTATTGTGATACGTGGGCATCTGAGTTTTCCCCACTTTCCCATGAAGCGTATTGGCCACAATCATTGTTTGTAGAATTGCTTCCAAATTTAGAGCTCTTACGAAATAAAAAAGGTCGTCCCCGCTCAACAATACTACAGAACGAAATGGATATTAAAGAAGGAAAAAATGCATATCTTTGTAGAACTTGTAAGCAAAGTGGTCACAATCGAAAAAAATGTCCGTCTAAGCCAAGGTAAAGAATAAAGAAATTCAATAATTTTTTATTTTGGCGTATTGGTATGATTTTATATCTTATTTTTTACTTTTTTTCTTTTTTACAGGTAGTGGTTATCGTCAAGTTATTTAGAATTATTATTTTTTGTAAGAAAACGTTGGTTTTGTTCCCAAAAACGTTGTGTCTATGACATTGGTTTTGTATCGGAAAAAGTTGTACCTATGATATAGATTTTGTAGCGGTAAACGTTATATCTATGACATTGGTTATCGATTCAATCTAACACTGTTATTTAAAAATGAACAATATAAACAATCTAGCATGTTTATTTAAAATGAATGGTAAAAATAGTTTTCGAAAAAAATGATAAAAATTACTTGCAAAAAGTTTTTAAAAAAAAGTCAAAAACAAACATTAAAAACAGTGAAAATAAAAAAAGCTGAAAAATTATAAATATTTAAACAGTGAAAATACAATAAAAACTGAAAATACTATAAATATTCAAAATTACACCTATTTGTTAATTATTTTTCAATATACACTTGTTTGGTAAATAAATTTTCAAAACACACCTATTTGGTCATTTACTCTTCAAGAATCAGGGTCCATCAGCTTCAACATCAAACCACAACCTTGAGACACGAATGTCAAGTTGACAAAAACCTACAAACTCTGTTTCTTTATATTTTCATATGTTATCTTTTTTGAATTTTATATGTATATTGAACTTGTACCGTATTTTATATTTATAGAACTCTAACATATATATATATATATATATATATATATATATATATATATATATATATATATATATATATATATATATATATATATATATATATATATATATATATATATATATATATATATATATATATATATATATATATATATATATATGAAGGTTCAAATGAGAACATAATTATAAGTTGAGAACATAAGAACAAATCTCAGCCTTTAATATTGGAAAAGTAGGCGCGTGTTTTTTTTGAAGTGTTAGACGGTATTTTGGTAAATGTGCATTTTTATATTCAACGTATGGATTAACGATAACAGCGTTGCTTTTTTACATTCAAAGTTCGTATCTTTTTCTGATATTCTTTCCATAAATGACGATATTGATTTTGATCCTGATATACATTCGATTTTTGTTCTGATTCATACTGATATACATTCGATTGCATAAACACGAGCTTGCGATTTCATAATTTTGTTCTTCTAGGCGATTTTTCTTCTGATGAAAGGCGATTTTGATTTTCGTCCTGATATACAATTGATTTTTCTTCTGATTGATTCTGATATACATTTGATTCCATAAGAACGAGCTTGCGATTTCGGATTTTTGTCTACGATTCAATTGTATTTGATATTCTGATTCGACGTTGACTAGTGAGAATACAGATCACGAGGATTCAAACGTATTTGAGCTTCTCTATCAGGTTTTCTTCAACTAATTTCGAATTAATTGTTTTCCTCCTTATTTATTATAAAGTTACATTATTAGTATTTCGTAAGTTACGATTCCGGTCCCTTATTATATTTTAAAATTACATTTTTCGTCTCTTATATAATTTTTTTGTCGAGCTGCGTTTTTCAATATACCGGGCTTCCGCAGCATCGCGCGGACAGTCCAAATACTAGTTTTTTATATATAACAAACTCTAAAAGTTCATACATGTTCCCAACAACCTTAATTTTGGACACCAAATTATGTTTTTTTATTTGTTTTGTATTTTTAAGAACTTTATTTTATCTAAAAAGAAAACACAATATATTATACTTATAACTTTTTTGTTCAACCATTAATAGTCGATATCAATATATTTTTAGACAAATTTTAGTTAGAGATCGAGTTCCTTTCATTGTTGAATGATCACAACTCTATTTTCATCTTAAGTTGAATGGTCATACGATCCTCGTTGATAATCATGATTCAAATGAAAATGAAGAATGTCTACAAACAGAAATCAATAGTAAAGGTGTTTGTGATGCGATGTAGCCACTAGCCATGTAATGTAATTAGGATCAAAACTGCAAACCACACTGTACATATATACAGTTTGAGATTTTTTAAACCGCGACACAAGTATGGACTGTTTTGTTGTTTGATTAACATATGTATTTAGGTTTAACATAATGTCTTTAAACTCTTTATTATTTGTTGTTTATCGTGTATATTGTGTATGTTTTCTTATTGTTTAGCAAACACGGTAACTTATAAACTTTGATAAGGTAACTTGTTTAGATACATAAATAAATCTATAATATTGAATGCCCATAAAACCTTAAACCACATCACAAAAGTTCTAAACCGCATTATTTTGATGTAATACAGTTATTTTATGTAGTTTGATGAACATCCATATTCAATAGATATTGTGAGTTCTTTCATTCTTTGTGCACTATGATCATTCTCATTAGGGATGTAACCGGTTCCGGATCTAGACCAAACCGGACCGGATACGGTATAACCGGAACCGGTAACCGAATAAGCATGAATCAAGGACTGAAACCGGACGGAACTCCTTCTATCCGGTTTTGGCTCGGTTTTTTAGTATAAACACTTGTCCATAGTTCTTGAACCGAACGCCAGACCAAACTTCTCCTATCCGGTTCCGGTGCGATTCTGGTTTCGGTTCGGTTTTTAATGATGAAAGATTGCCATGTTTACACTCAAAGGAGTGCCTTACAATGTGTAACACGCAATTTAAAGAGTAAAAGCATGTAAACGTTGAAATTGGCCTCAATTGATGTGTTCCACCACTTCCAAGTTTCCACGAATCATTCAATTATGTCAAATGACAGATCCAAAACTTAAACCAAACGCCTCAAAACCCGGGAATGATCTTAACACGTGTATGCTCTTGCTAATGTTGAACATCATACAATTACCACCTCACCCCGCATCATATTTCTTGCTACGTTACAAAACAGAAGCAACAAAATTAAATATCAACACTTTTAACCACCATACCATCAGCCTCTCAAAACAGTAAACTGAAGGGATAGATGAACATTTGCGACTTCAATCTTGTCTGGTCACGACTCTAATCAGTCACATTTCAGTCCTTCTCGATCCAACCTCAGTCCACTTCTCATAATGCTATCAAGATCGTCAGCCACTTACCAAACCTGATCGAAAGCAAATCAAGTGTCACAATGCGAAAACGGCTTAAACATTCATTGAGGTAGATCGCCCACCCCTACCTAACAACCGACCATCATCGACCTGGCCAACAGGTTACCGGATTCTTCTTCATGTCCACATCGACCTGCATATTCTTCACCAAATCAGAATTTGACGACTAGCCGACTACGATACTCTTGCACACAGTGACAAACATACCCTACCCCCTTCGAAGAACTTGCTACGGCTTTCGATCGATCGCCATTTCAAAAATCACGTTTGAACCTTACATTCCCTGTCACATAGTCAATCCGAACGCCCACCCATGATGAATCCGAATTTAATTTCAACTCCCGGCTGCTTGTTTTGATATTGATAGGTCTAAGAGCCTCCTAGCGAAAACCATATCCCGCCTCCCTCACGATCTCTCTTACGCACTGAAGTTGAAGCCCTAGATAACTTTCGATGAATATTTTCCTTACATAAAGAAAAAACGTAAAAATATTTCATAATAACAATAGTAGATTCCAGATATAGTCCATATGGTTGTTCACTTTTTACATTTTCGGTCCAACTTTTTTTTTCAAACATCCGGTCCTTAAATCTGTATTTTCTTGCGATGGTAATGAATCTATTAAAATACCTTTCATCTAATTTTTGTATTATTGTTAAAGATTTCATTTAATTTTTATGAAGATCAAATTTGATAGGCCCACCAGAACCTAACTTAACCCACAATACATGTGAGTTTGATATCAGAATCTGACCAAACTAGTATCATACTGATAAATGCCAAATTGATAAGGAAATTTATAGAAGCGAATACCGAACTATTATATGGTATATGGTACCGATTAGGTCGTAGTATTGGGTTCGGGTATTCGATACCAATCCTATTCTTGTACCGATTTTGAAAAATATTACAAAACCACAAATACAAACATACTTAAATTAGCAACCGTTTAATATGCAATGACAACAATTTTAAAACTATTGCATACACAAAGAAAGTTGGAAACAAATTTCGGAAACAATAACGACAGTATCAGTAGCATCAACTTTAAAGTATTACAAAGTTGGGAACAAAATTACCCAAAAAAAAAAAAAAACAAGTATTTTCATTCCAAAAAAGCCTATCAAATATCAAGTATAAGTTATAAATGTACCAATTATTAACTCTTAAATCTCTATAGATATCTTCCCTTTTTCTTGTCTGTTTTGATCGTGCATCACCTCTTTAATCTCCATATAGTATGTAATTTTACAACTTGTTACAAAAAGACAAAAAAGATATTGAAAGAATTACATATCACCATGTCGTCATCTTTAAAATAATTATCTGTCTAGTATCGGTTTCTCGACTTTCTTACTCAATCTTAGGTGAAAATTAAAGTTTCTGATGGGAAAAACGCAGCCACAAACGGTAAACAATAATTGCGGAATTAATCTTCGTTTGAGTAAACTTTCCCGACTTGAATGAACCTTTGAGGATGATAACAAATAAGGTATTTTAGATAAAACCAAAACAACCCCAATGCAATTTTGTAACCAATCTAATCAGCCCCAAAACAGTAAGCAATCAACCAAAATATAAACCGGAATTTTAGCGTGGAAAACCCCTCAAAACGAGAGTAAAAACCACGGGACTACTAGAGCCGCTTCAAATCCACTACCACCAATATTTGAGCAATACAAAGTCTTCTCTAGATGAACTAGAGGTATACAATAACCATCATATACTTGGAAACAAATTACATCAAGTATATGGAATCAAACAACAAAGAGAAATGAAAGATATCACCAAAAAGTGCTGCTGTCCAGCAGCAAACAGATGCAGCGATTCCCGATGCTCCGGAACAGATCTGGACAAGCCAACCGGACAGAATGTCGGTATGGATGTTAGGAAGCCGCTGTCCGAAAATCAAAGCAAACGGACCGACGGATCTCCGGGAAATGATGAAACACTGCAGGGGTATCCAGAAAAACGGAAATGAAGAAACCCTTTCTTTTGCTCTCTGTTTTCTTTCTGTTCTCTCTCGATGGAATTAGCTGCAAACATAAAATGAAAATATGGCTGAAATAAACATATATATAATTGGGCCAAACAGATTTGGGCTTCCTCATGGGCCAAAAAAAAAAAGAAACCCAACAAATCTCCCCCTTTTTGCCTATGAGGAAGAGTTCGCCATTCCGGCGATCGAGCAACATATCTTCAACTTTTCACTTGCTAAAGCTTTAGTCAACATATCGGAACCATTATCATCGGTATGAACTTTATTAAGTTCAAACAACTTGTCTTCAAGAGCATCTCTAATCCAATGATACCTCACATCGATATGTTTTGTTCTTTTATGAAACATAGAATTCTTCGCAAGGTGAATAGCACTTTGATTATCACAAAGAACCACATAGCGCTTTTGCATAAAGCCAAGCTCTTGCATAAATCTTTTCAACCACAATAGTTCTTTGCACGCTTCTGTTGCCGCCATATATTCAGCCTCGGTGGTAGACAAAGCAACACACTTTTGTAGTCTTGACTGCCATGACACAGCTCCCCCTGCAAAAGTCATCAAATATCCAGAAGTGGATTTCATGTTGTCTTTGTTTCCTGCCATATCAGAATCAGTATACCCAACAAGCATTGGCTCCCCCTTTCCAAAAGTTATACCCAATTTGGAGGTACCACGTAGATATCTGAAAATCCACTTCACTGCTTCCCAATGCTTTTTACCTGGGTTTGATAGAAACCGACTAACAACACCTACTGCATGTGCAATATCAGGCCTTGTACACACCATTGCATACATCAAGCTACCAACGGCTGAGGCATATGGAACTCTATCCATCTCTTCAATCTCCTTCTTAGAAGAAGGGCAGTCTTTATCAGTCAATTTAAAGTTGTTAGTAAGAGGTGAACTAACCACTTTAGCTTTATCCATATTGAACCTACGAAGCACCTTCTCAATGTATTGCTCCTGTGACATGTGTAACTTCTTTGAAGCTCTATCCCTAGTAATCCGAATGCCAAGAATCTGTTTTGCTGGCCCCAAGTCTTTCATAGCAAAAGACTTGCTCAATTCTTTCTTCAGGTGGACAATTCTATCTGCATTCTTACCAACAATCAACATGTCATCAACATAAAGCAATAAAATGATGAAATCATCACCACCAAACCTCTGGTAGAAAACACAGTGATCTGAAGTAGTCTTTTTGTAGCCTTGCTTCCCCATGACTGACTCAAATTTCTTGTACCACTGTCTTGGTGCTTGCTTCAACCCATAAAGACTTTTCTGAAGTTTACAAACATAATCTTCTTTGCCCTTAACCTGAAAACCTTCAGGTTGCTCCATATAGATTTCCTTGTCCAAATCACCATGAAGGAATGCTGTCTTGACATCCATCTGCTCAACCTCAAGATCAAGGCTAGCAGCTAAACCAAGAATCACCCGAATAGAACCCATCTTCACGACTGGAGAGAAAATCTCATCAAAATCAATACCCTTCCTTTGACTGAATCCTTTGACCACCAACCTAGCCTTGTACCTAGGCCGTGAGGTATGTTCTTCAACCTTCACTTTGTAGACCCATTTGTTCTTCAAAGCTCTCTTGCCTTTAGGCAACTTTACCAACTCAAATGTATTGTTTTCATGCAAGGAATTCATCTCATCTTGCATAGCTTCAACCCACTCTCTTTTGTGCTCATCTTCCATGGCTTCTGTATAACATTCTGGCTCTCCCCCGTCAGTGACTAAAACATATTCATCAGCAGAATAACGGGTGGAAGGATGACGATCTCTCGTTGACCGCCTAAGTGGGACAAATGGTGGTATATCTGGCACTGGTAGATCTGGATGCAACTCATCATCTAACTCTGATTGCTCTGGGAATTCATTTTCATCAGTACCATGTTGTTCATCATTCTGAACACTATCTTCATTCTGTGGCTCAAGATGTTGAGGAGAGACCGGATCCAAATCAATAAGATTATCAGTAGATTGAGGAACTATCTTTATCTTCTCAATATCTTTCAATGTCTGATCTTCCACAAATACAACATCACGACTTCTTACAAGTTTCTTCAGAACTGGATCATATAACCTGTATCCAAACTCATCTTGGCCATATCCAAGGAATATGCACGGCTTGGTCTTCACATCAAGCTTTGATCTTTCATCTTTGGGAATATGCACAAAAGCCTTGCATCCAAAGACCCGCAAATGATGATACGAAACGTCTTTGTTACTCCAAACCCTGTCAGGAACATCAAAAGACAAAGGAACAGAGGGAGTAAGATTAATAACATGTACCGCCATATTCAAAGCTTCACCCCAGAAAGAATTAGGTAATCCTGCATGTGAGAGCAAACATGTAACTCGCTCAGTCAATGTTCTGTTCATTCGTTCTGCTAAACCATTTAGCTGTGGTGTCTTTGGAGGAGTCTTTTGGTGCCGAATACCTTGCTCTCTACAATAAGTATCAAAAGGACCAATGTATTCACCTCCATTATCTGTTCGAATACACTTAAGCTTCTTCCCAGTTTGCCTCTCAACTAAGGCATGAAACTGCTTGAACGCACCAAATACTTGATCTTTGGACTTTAAGATATAAACCCATACCTTCCTTGAATGATCATCGATGAATGTGACAAAGTATAAGCAGCCCCCAAGTGATCTAGTCTTCATGGGACCACATACATCGGAATGTACCAGATCAAGTATATTCTCCTTCCTAGAGGGAGGATGACTCTTGAAGGAAACTCTGTTTTGCTTACCCGCCAGACAGTGAGAACACTTCTTCAAATGAACATCATGCACACCTGTCAACACATTTTTCTTCAACAGTAGAGACATACCCTTTTCACTCATGTGACCAAGTCTCTTATGCCACAAACTAGTCATATCAGTATTCACCACTGCATTGACCCTATCTTTAGAGATCTGTGGATGTGCCATGTACAATTTTGAAGTTCTTTTACCTCTTGCAACGATCAAAGAACCACGAGTGAGTTTCCAAATTCCATCACCAAAGTTGCTGTGGTAACCATCATCATCAAGTAAGCCAGTGGATATCAAATTAAGTCTAATATCTAGAACATGTTTTACATTGTGTAAAACCAACTCCATCCCAGTATCAAACTTCAAACAAACATCACCAACGCCAACAATCTTTGATAGCCCACTATTACCCATCTTAACAGTCCCAAAGTCACCGGGAGTATAAGATGAATAAAAATCCCTTTGTGATGTCACATGACATGTAGCACCACTGTCAATAACCCAACTCGAATCATCATGTGCAAGGTTAACCATATCATAATCACAACAAATAAAGAACTCTTCTGTAGCAGTATTAGCTTCAGCACCATCATTGCCACCTTCATCTTTCTTATGGTTGTTCTTTTGTTTATTGTAATTAGCCTTCTTGTTTTCCTTTTTCAACTGTCTGCAAAATCGTATTGTGTGCCCTTTTCTACCACAATGATAGCACTCAAAATCAGCAAACTTTCCTTTAGATTTACTCCGATGCTTTCCTTTGTTACTCGGACCTCTACTTTGACTTCTCCCCCTGTTTTCTGTAACCATGACATCTGAACTAGAAGAGGAAGCTTGTGACTTTCTTCTCGTCTCTTCATTTAAAATACTGCTTTTAGCCAATTCCATGGAGATAATACCATCCGGTGCAGAGTTGGACAATGATGTCCTAAAAGTCTCCCAAGAATCCGGTAAAGTGCCAAGGAGCCATAAGCCATGTATCTCATCTTCAAACTTGATACCCATTCCTTCAAGCTGATTAATTATTCCTTGAAAAGAATTCAAATGATCTGTAATAGGATTTCCATCATGGTACTTCAAAGCTATCAACTGTTTAATCAAGAACAGTTTATTATTCCCGGTCTTCCGAGCATACAACTGCTCAAGCTTGTTCCACAAAGTACGAGCATGAGTCTCCCCGCTGATATGGTTCAAAACATTATCATCAACTGCTTGTCGAATATACCCACAAACTTTCCTATGCAAAATATTCCATTCTGCATCTGTTTTATCTTCAGGTTTATCTGTACTAAACACAGGCGCATAATAATCCTTCACATAAAGAAGGTCTTCCATCTTGCCTTTCCAAATATGATAATTAGAACCATTCAAATTAACCATCCTACTTGTCTTATCTTCCATCGTTCAAACAAGTAACCAAATAACAAGAACCAATAGCTCTGATACCAAACTGATGGGAAAAACGCAGCCACAAACGGTAAACAATAATTGCGGAATTAATCTTCGTTTGAGTAAACTTTCCCGACTTGAATGAACCTTTGAGGATGATAACAAATAAGGTATTTTAGATAAAACCAAAACAACCCCAATGCAATTTTGTAACCAATCTAATCAGCCCCAAAACAGTAAGCAATCAACCAAAATATAAACCGGAATTTTAGCGTGGAAAACCCCTCAAAACGAGAGTAAAAACCACGGGACTACTAGAGCCGCTTCAAATCCACTACCACCAATATTTGAGCAATACAAAGTCTTCTCTAGATGAACTAGAGGTATACAATAACCATCATATACTTGGAAACAAATTACATCAAGTATATGGAATCAAACAACAAAGAGAAATGAAAGATATCACCAAAAAGTGCTGCTGTCCAGCAGCAAACAGATGCAGCGATTCCCGATGCTCCGGAACAGATCTGGACAAGCCAACCGGACAGAATGTCGGTATGGATGTTAGGAAGCCGCTGTCCGAAAATCAAAGCAAACGGACCGACGGATCTCCGGGAAATGATGAAACACTGCAGGGGTATCCAGAAAAACGGAAATGAAGAAACCCTTTCTTTTGCTCTCTGTTTTCTTTCTGTTCTCTCTCGATGGAATTAGCTGCAAACATAAAATGAAAATATGGCTGAAATAAACATATATATAATTGGGCCAAACAGATTTGGGCTTCCTCATGGGCCAAAAAAAAAAAAGAAACCCAACAGTTTCAACTATTGATGTTGACAAGTTTGTTTGCTACAAATCTAATATAGGCTCACTAGTGTTAACAACAACTTGGTGTCAAAGTCGAAATTTGAATCGTCAATATATCTAAAAAAACATAAATTGACAAATTTATAACTCATAAGGTTTAATAAACAATATCAAAATAATTTACAATAAAACTAATAGTAAAAGTATAGCTTTGGCTATCCAAGAAACGATTGGAAAACTTGTTGCTTTTTGTTTCCACCACTTTAGAATGTCAAAGTCCTTAGTCTATGCGGTTTCCGTCTGGTTCAAGTACCTATTTAACTTTGTTTCCAATAAAAGCGAGTTGTTTTCCACCATGTTTACAGACTCACCCAAAAAAACATCTTCATTACCACCTTCTTGAGACGATTCATGAAACTCAACATCGTCACACTTTCGTTAGTGCATTGTAAATAAAACCCATTTTATTTTCAACCTTTTGAATCAATGACGCAGCCTTCATATCAACAACTTGTGTTAACATGGGATTTTCATATAGTATGTTGTAAATGATCATCTTCCCAAATACATGTCTAATAAATGCGGATCAAGTTGTCGGATCTAACAAATCACAAAATACATGAATTCGTTATGCTTGTCAAAATTGTGCTAATACTTGTCACATTGGAGGCTCATTTCTGTACCCATTAAAATTTGTGGCTTCGTTGCCCACTCCCGTAGATGTTTGTTGACAACTAAAATTTCTCTAAAAAAGATGTGCCAATGGTTATGAAGTTACCAATACAAGCTTTGTTTTAGTCTCATATTTTTCAAGAAATCAGACCACATATTTGCAAACACCAAAATCCGCATGATGGGGACTCTAACGAGATCGCATCAAAACAAAATATCTAACACAAAACGGAAGGCGAAACACAACTTGTAATTTATTAAAACAACGACAACACACCCATCATCAAATATAAGCTTAATATAGGTGAGACATGATCGCATGATATTTAAACTTAAATAAGCAATTTATTAAGCAACTACTGCACGCCATTTTAGACATTGAGTAACAAACAACAAACGGATTAAGCGGAAAAGTCTCAACCGACGTCGATATGGATGACAACAGCACCGGCACCAACTCCACCGGAGTCGAGTCTCCACTACTCAACAACTTCGTCGACGGCGTTGTTGACTGCAAAGGACGTCCGGTGCTCAGATCCAAATCCGGTTGCTGGCGATCCGCATATTTTATTATTGGTAATGTTAAGCCTCTCAGCAATCTTCTAAAATTAGTAAATAAAAAAAATTCAACCTCTCAATGTTTATGCAGGCGTTGAAGTGGCGGAGAGATTTGCATACTATGGCGTCAGTTCAAATTTGATCACATACTTGACTGGTCCCTTGGGGCAATCGACGGCTACGGCGGCCGAGAATGTCAACGTGTGGTCTGGAACGGCGTCGCTTCTCCCTCTCATTGGCGCTTTCATTGCTGATGCTTTTCTCGGTCGATACCTAACGATTATAATTGCTTCTATGCTCTATGTTCTGGTTTGCATCTTTTCATCTTCAATTTGAATCATCAACAGATTAGACAAATGGAAATAAATCATTAACTTTAAGTTTACCAGCTCATAGTCGGTGGCTGCTCTGTTCATATTACCGGTCATGGAATTCGATGAACCAGATGAAAGGATACTAACAAACCAGTGGCTTATAATGCGAAATAACTCTAATGGGTAATAACCTTGATAATGTATGATCGAATTGACAGGCACTTGCGGCTCTGGCTTTTTCCACTTTGCTTCCTTCAAACTGTATATCCGCCGATGGTGTTTCTTCATGCTCTCCTCAGCTCCAAGTCATCCTGTTCTTCGTATCACTATATCTTGTCGCATTTGCTCAAGGTGGCCACAAGCCCTGTGTTCAGGCTTTTGGCGCTGACCAATTTGACGCAGACAATCCACAAGAACGCAAAGCCAAAAGCTCATTCTTCAACTGGTGGTATTTTGGACTGTGTGCTGGCCCCACAGTCGGAATCTTTGTTGTTAGCTACATTCAGGACAACCTCAGTTGGGGTCTCGGCTTCGGGATTCCTTGCATCATTATGGGTTTCGCCCTCATCATCTTCTTGATTGGAACCGTAACTTATCGGTTTCATGAAAAAACCGAGGAGAAAAGTGCTTTTCTCAGAATTGGCCACGTGTTTGTTAAAGCAGCTAGGAATTGGCAAACTACACCTTCAAAAGTATCTTCAGAAGAAGAAGCTTCTGGAATTTTACCTCATCGAGATTCTCAGCAATTCAGGTAATAATAATATATAAAACTCCATATTCTTCAATTGCTTGTGCCTTTATTATTATTTTTTATGTTTTTCAGATTTCTAAACAAAGCTTTGGTTAATGGATCAAATGAAGATGGAACTGTTTGTAGTATTGATGATGTGGAAGAAGCAAAGGCGGTTCTTAGACTAGCTCCGATATGGGTTAGTTGTTTAGGGTATGCAATTGTATTTGCTCAAACTACCACGTTATTTACAAAACAAGGAGCCACCATGGACCGATCAATCGGGTCAAATTTCCAAATCCCAGCTGCCACACTCCAATGTTTCATTGGTCTATCGGTTATCATACTAATTCCCATCTATGACACCATCTTGGTTCCTCTCACCAGAACTATTACAAGAAAACCATCCGGTATAACCATGCTTCAAAGAATCGGCATCGGAATCTTCATTTCCATTGTTTCAATGGTGGTTGCAGGAGTCGTTGAGTCAAAAAGACTTAAAACGGCTCACGAGTATGGACTATTAGATGATCCAAGTGCAATGGTTCCAATGAAGATATGGTGGTTATTGCCTCAATATCTGTTGGCGGGAGCCGGTGATGTTTTTGCAATTGTGGGTATGCAGGAATTCTTCTACGATCAAGTGCCGAGTGATCTCAGGAGCGTAGGCCTAGCGCTTTACCTTAGTATCATGGGAATTGGTAGCTTTTTGAGCGGCTTTGTGATCTCGATCGTTGACAAAACGACAGGTGAAGATGGTTGGATATCTGATAACGTCAATCGAGGCCATATAGATTATTTTTACTACCTTCTTGCTGGGATTAGTGTGGGGGCGTTTATGATGTACATATACGTGTCGAAATCCTATATCTATAATAGAGGGAGAGGATTGTGATGTTGCTGAATAGAAGTTGAAAGATGCAACAAGATGTCATTGTTCTAGTGGTTGCATTAACCATTGGATGTATATGTGTTGTACTATGTCAAGAAGTAGAGAAGAAGATTTCTGAATAATTGTTATTTTCATTCATAATGGAATGTTACATTAAATACACAGGGATACCCTTTACAGACATAAAGAGCAGGCTACAAACAATAAGTGGGAAACACAGGAAAGTAAAAGTTGGAACAATGTTTTTAGAAATTATTAGGCTGTCTCATCTTTTGTAAAAGGTTTCTTTTAACACTCCCCCTCACGTTGAATGGTGGGATTCCCAAAATTCAACTTGACCAAACAATTGTTGAGAATTTTTTCATTTACGGCTTTCGTCAGAATGTCGGCTACCTGATCTTCTGATCGAACGAACGGTAGTTCAATGATTCGAGTTTCTAGTTTTTCTTTTATGAAATGTCTATCCACTTCCACATGTTTTGTTCGGTCATGTTGTACAGGGTTTTCTGATATCTGAATAGCAGCTTTATTATCACACATAATTTTAATTGTTTCTTTACGAAAGAGACCAACTTCGGTGAGAAGTTTTCGTATCCATAGAGCTTCTGCGACTCCTCGTGAAATTCCTCTGAACTCTGCTTCAGCACTAGAAAGAGATACCACCTTTTGTTTCTTACTTCTCCATGTGACTAAATTTCCGCCAACTAAGGTGAAGTATCCTGAAGTTGATCTTCGATTTCCTTTGTCTCCTGCCCAATCTGCGTCAGTATAGATCTGGGTTTTTAGATGCCCGTTTGCCTTAAACAACACTCCATGCCCTACTGTTCCTTTGAGATATCTGATAATTCTCCATACTGCCTCCATATGAGACACTTGGGGTTGATGCATGAATTGGCTAACTACCCCCACAGCATATGATATATCAGGACGAGTATGTGAGAGATATATCAATTTTCCTACAATTCGTTGATATTTTTCCTTGTCTGCTGATTTCGCCTTGTTTTCTATACATAGCTTTTGATTTATCATCATGGGAGTATCTGCCGGTTTGCAATCAATCATTCCAGTTTCTGCTAATAGATCTAAAACATATTTCTTCTGACAAATAAAGATCCCTTGTTTTGACCTTAAAACTTCAATTCCGAGAAAGTATTTGAGCCTCCCTAGGTCTTTCATTTCGAACTCTTGAAACAAATTCTTCCTTAGTTTTGTTATTTCCTCCTCATCGTTGCCTGTAATTATCATGTCATCAACATATATAATTAAACAGGTTATAAGGTTATTTCTTCGTTTAAGAAACAAAGTATGATCAGAGTTACTTTGTTTGAAACCATATTTTCTCATAGCTAAAGTGAATCTCCCAAACCAAGCTCTCGGGGATTGTTTTAATCCGTAGAGAGATTTTTTAAGGCGACAAACTTCTCCTGGTTTAAAGTTCTTCGTGAAACCAAGGGGGGCTTCCATATACACTTCTTCTTTTAGTTCTCCATGTAAAAAGGCGTTTTTTACGTCAAACTGGTGTAATGGCCATTCTTCATTTGCAGCAATGGAAAAAAGGACCCTAATTGTATCAATTTTTGCAACCGGAGAGAAAGTTTCAGCATAGTCGATACCATAGGTTTGAGTGTAACCTTTGGCTACCAATCGTGCTTTATATCTTTCAACAGTACCATCGGGCTTATGTTTTACTGTAAAGACCCATCGACATCCTACCGGTCTCTTTCCAACTGGAATAACACATTTTTCCCAAGTGTCATTTTTTAATAGGGCTTTCATTTCATTTTCCATTGCGTCTTTCCAATTCTTCATCTTCAAGGCTTGATCTATGCTAGTTGGGGTTTCTTCAGAGTATAGTGCAGTATTGAAAGCCCTAGCTTCTTGAGTCAAGTTACCCTTGGCCATATTTGCCATAGGATATCTAGAACCTCGAGATTCTCTTTCTGGAGAATATCTTTTTGGTGGGATCCCTCTGTTAGTTCTTGGTGGTAACATATATCTTCCTGTTGGTTGTTCCTGTATTAGTTCTTCTTGTTCTCGGATGTCAAGTTGTTCTTCTTGTTCTGTGGCAGTTTCATGATCAGAAGTAACAGGATCAACATGTTCAGGAGAATCATGAGTATGAGGAGACTGAGTGTTACATACCTCGGATGTCAGGTTGGGAGACTGATCTGGGATGGCACTAGAGTTAGGATTTGTATATTGTGTGGACATGTTGTGGGATTTTTCTTGAGCAGTTTCGTTGGGTGACTCTTGAGTGCTGTGGATATTTTCTTCTGATGTTGCCTGAACATACTCTAACCAACTTAGTGTGTCTGAACACTCTATCTCCCCCTGACCACTAGGTTGGGAGGCATAGTAGTATTCTGTTTCAAGAAAATCACAGTTCATAGTGGTGAACATGTGATGAGTCTTGGGATTATAACATCTGTATCCCTTTTGATTCACTCCATATCCAACAAATACACATTTTTCAGCACATGGGTCGAGCTTATTTCGCTGAGACTTAGGTATATGAACAAAGGTAGTGCACCCAAAGATCTTTGGTTCTAGCATAAGAAATGAGGGAATTTTGACAACTTCTGAAAGGGTTTGTAGTGGAGTTTTAAATTTGAGAATATTTGTTGGAAGTCGGTTTATAAGGTACGTAGCTGTGGCAAGAGCTTCAGGCCAAAAGGTTTTTGGAACTTTTGATTCGATTAAAAGAGCTCTAGTTATTTCTAACAAAAAACGGTTTTTTCTTTCAGCTACACCATTTTGTTCTGGGGTATGTGGGCAGGTAGTTTGATGGATTATTCCTTTTGATTGAAAAAATTGTTTCATAGAGGTGTTAACGAATTCACCTCCATTGTCAGACCGAAAAATTTGAATATTTTTTTGAAATTGGGTTTGAATCATGGTATGAAACATAATGAATTTGTCAAGAACTTCAGATTTATTTTTAAGAAATAAATCCATGTCATACGAGTGCAGTCATCAATAAACAACACAAAGAAACGAAGATTTTGTCCTCCAATGATTGGCGAGGGACCCCATACATCGGAATGAATTAGTGAGAAAGGGACATCAACCCTGGTTTTATTTGGTTTGAATGTTTGTCTATGGCTTTTGGCTAACACACATGTTTCACACAGCGATAAATTTTTTGAAGGAAACAGATTAGGGAATAGAGTATGTAAATAACCGGTAGATGGATGACCCAATCTTCTGTGCCATAACCATGCTTCTCTTTCTGTGGTTCCATGAGCCATCATCACAGTACCATTTTGAGTCACCTCGTCCACATAATACAATCCTTGTTTCTCAGTGCCACGCCCAATAATCGCCCCCGTCCTGATATCCTGTAAGATACAAAAAGTGGGGTGCATTAGAACTGAGCAATTTAGTTCTTTTGTAACATGACTTATTGATAACAGGTTTTGTGATAGAGATGGGACATAGAGACAATTAGAGAGTTTTATCATAGGAGAAAATTCAATTGTTCCTCCTTGTTTAACCTCCATTTTTTCACCATTTGCAGTTTGTATCTGTGCTTTCCGAGGCTTGGATAGCGAAATAAGATCTGATATTTCATAAGTCATGGTGTCGGTGGCCCCGCTGTCAAGTATCCAGGTTTTATCTCGTAAATTATCACCAGAAAAAATTATATTTGCATTTCCTCCATTTTGTGGATCATTTCTGCAATTTTTTAAACCTTTATTTATATAGGAAATAAAGGAATAAACTTCAGGGTTAATTTCTGCCATTTCTTCTTTCTCGGGGTCAAAATCGTTTTTTATTGATTTAGGGTTAAAATTGGAAAACCCCTTATTCCCTTTGTCTGTATCAAGTTTTTCTCCTTTTTCTCCCGATGGAAAAATGCAGGTCGGACCACCCGATGGAAAAATGCAGCCGCCGATCCTTGAGCTCCCATCGCCGATCCTGGACCTCCCATCGTCGGAGATGCCGTTCTCGGAGCTACTGGGGCCGGAGGCTATACCGTTCACGGCGGGAGAGTTTGCGCAGCGGAGGAGTTTGTACCGCGGAGGAGGTCGCCAGAGATGACATGGATATCCCGATGGAATACCTTCGACTCCTCCATAGCTCCCGTCGCCATTGATGGGGGTGTTGCTGTTACCTGCAACATCAAAAAAATCGGACCTCTCTTCTCTCGATTCCACATCTGCGTCTCCAGCCCCATCGCCGACGTTTTTTTCGTTCGTGGTTTTGTCTCCTGCCGATCCCGCATCTTCGCCTCCAGCGCCATCGCCGGATCTGTTTTCATTGTTACCGGTTTTGAAGCTTCCACCACGGTTGAAGCTGGGTTTGTTTCCATCGTCGCCGGCTTGGTTTCCGCCGCCGTTTAGAGCGGCGTTTCTGTTGTTCACGGCGGCGAAGTTTGCTCGGTTGAAACCTTCCGATTGGAGTGGCTGCGATGTGGGTCGGAGCTGATGGTTGCGATGTGAGTCGGAGATGTGGGTCGAGGGTGTGGGTAGGTTGGTGGTGCTGCTGTTGCCCGCGGCGGCTCTCTCCCCTCCATTTTCTCCGGTGAGGACTTCACACTGCCACGGTACAGACCCGGTAAGTAATCTCATTGCTATGCTTTGAGGTATTTTTGGGTTTCGTAAATGGAAATTTTTGATCCGATTTGCTAGTTGTATAGCCAAATCTGTATTTGGATTATTGTTATTTCATAGTCAGATGATGTGTTGATTTAGAATCTCAACACTGCTCTGATACCATGTCAAGAAGTAGAGAAGAAGATTTCTGAATAATTGTTATTTTCATTCATAATGGAATGTTACATTAAATACACAGGGGTACCCTTTACAGACATAAAGAGCAGGCTACAAACAATAAGTGGGAAACACAGGAAAGTAAAAGTTGGAACAATGTTTTTAGAAATTATTAGGCTGTCTCATCTTTTGTAAAAGGTTTCTTTTAACATACTATGCTTTCATTAATGAATATAATTTTTAATAACCGTATTTATGGGTTGCTATGAAATCTTGTATGAGTTGTGACTTGTGAGACCTCCCTTATGGAAAGCATGTGAAAACCAATGAAATATATTTCATACCCGACCCAAGTCTCTTGACTTTATCAAAATACTCGATTGCTACAACTTACAACCCAAAATGAAACCAAAAGGATTTGTATTAAACTTGTAGTTTCTACCGGAAGACATGGACCAATTTGTAATTTAATCGGGTATAAAATGATATCAAATTGAAATCTGAGGGTCAACTGAAAATTATCCACTTGAAAGATGCGTTGAGATGCGTGACTCTGAAATGGATGACAACGCCACCAGCAGCCACTCCACCGGAGTCCAAACTCCGCTGCTCAACAACTTCGTCGACGGTGCCGTTGACTACAGAGGCCGTCCAGTCCTCAGATCGAAATCCGGTTTATGGCGATCTGCGTATTTTATTATCGGTAACGTTAGCATTGACCTTCTGAACAATTTTGTAATAAGGTTTTCAACTTTTGATGTTTTATGCAGGTGTTGAAGTAGCGGAGAGATTTGCTTACTACGGCGTTAGTTCAAATTTGATCACATACTTGACAGGATCGCTGGGGCTATCCACGGCAGCGGCGGCGGAGAACGTGAACGCGTGGACTGGAACGGCATCGCTTCTTCCTCTCGTTGGCGCTTTTATCGCTGATGCTTTTCTCGGTCGATACCTAACAATTATATTTGCTTCTATGCTCTATATACTGGTTCGCCATCTTCTCTTCTATATTTTGAATGATTTTACGTTGTCTGGGAGTTTGAATTGGATATGATTCATACAACTTATATTTAATTTGGATTGAATATGATTCATAGGCGCTTGCGTCATTGGCCCTTTCAACTTTGCTTCCCGCTACTAATCTCCAAGTTACCCTGTTCTTCATTTCGCTATATCTTGTCGCATTTGCGCAAGGGGGACATAAACCCTGTGTTCAGGCATTCGGAGCTGACCAGTTTGACGCCAATGACCCGGACGAATGCAGAGCCAAAAGCTCGTTCTTCAATTGGTGGTATTTTGGAATGTGTGCTGGCCCTACAGTTGGGATCTTTGTTCTTAGCTACATTCAAGATAACCTTAGTTGGGGTCTCGGATTCGGGATTCCTTGCATCATCATGGGTTTTGCCCTCATAATATTCTTTCTCGGAACAATGACTTACCGGTTTTCAGAAAATAATGAGGATAAAAGTGCGTTTGTCAGAATCGGACAGGTGTTTGCTGAAGCCGCTCGGAATTGGCGAATGACACATACAGCAATATCCATGGAAGAGGAAGCTTGTGGAATCTTGCCTCATCAAGGTTCTCAACAATTCAGGTAAGAAATAGCAGTGTACTTTCATTTATTTGTGTATTATTTCTACTTTCATTTCTTTCTATTACAACATTGTACTTTCAATTTTTTAATTAAGGCATTATACTTTGGAAAATCTACCCGATTATAGCATTGTAATTTTTTTCTTATTATATCAGTGAAAATTGTTTTGTGCTGGATGACATTGCTATAATTGGACAGATTTTTCTATGAACAATGTCGTAATTGGAAGAAACAACAAATCAATAAAAGTACATTGCTATTTCCTGCATTTAGCCCTATATTACTCAAAACAAAAAAATACAAATTTCTGATATCGCGCTCACTCAGATTTCTCAACAAAGCCTTGCTTTCACCCAATGGATCAAACGAGTATGGAACCGTCTGTAACATAAATGAAGTAGAAGAAGCAAAAGCAGTTCTAAGACTAGTTCCAATATGGGCGAGCTGTTTAGCATATGCAACTGTATTTTCTCAAACTTCAACATTATTTACAAAACAAGGAGCCACCATGGACCGGTCAATCGGGTCAAACTTCAAGATTCCAGCCGCCACACTCCAATCTTTCATCGGCCTCTCAATCATAATCCTGATTCCCATCTACGACGCCATCTTAGTTCCTCTCACCAGATCCATCACAAAAAAACCATCCGGTATCACCATGCTTCAAAGAATCGGAATTGGAATCCTCATTTCCATCGCTGTAATGGTGGTTTCAGCTCTAGTTGAGACAAAACGACTCAAAATTGCTCGTGAGTATGGATCATTAGATGATCCGGAATCAGTGATTCCGATGAAGATTTGGTGGTTGTTACCTCAGTATGTGTTGGCTGGTGCTTCTGAGGTTTTTACAATTGTGGGCATGCAAGAATTTTTTTATGACCAAGTGCCGGCTGATTTAAAGAGTGTTGGTTTAGCTCTTTATCTTAGTTGCATGGGAATCGGGAACTTTTTGAGCAGTTTTTTGATCTCGGTCGTTGAGAGAATGACAGGTGGCGATGGTCGAGATGGTTGGATATCTGATGACTTGAATCGAGGGCATGTTGATTATTTTTACTACCTTCTTGCGGGAATTAGTGCGGGGGCGTTTTTGGTATATTTATATGCGGCCAAGTCTTATGTTTATAATCGTGGAACATCCTTTTGACGTTTTGTATGAGGAAAACAAGTGATTTCCATGCTGACCTAGGGGTTGTTTTGTTTTTTTCCCTATAGGTAAAATGGATGAATGTGCAAGGTGTGGATTATTTGTTGTATAAAAAAACTTTGTTTCCTTTTTAGTGAATAAATTGTATTAAATGATGATTTTACCTACAATTTTCATTATATTCGTCAATTTTATCGTGAGAGAAGTTGAGAGGAAAATAGAAGAAGGTGAAATAGATAAACGGCGAGTGTCTTAATATATTAAGATATTTGAACTTAACCTATTAAGTCAAAAGAAATAAATGTTGAGATCAAGTACTTATACTTTTATTGCTAGGACTTAGGTCTTAGGGTATGCTTGGTAAAACTAGTTGGAAACAGACAGTTGGTAACGCCTGAAGTGTATAGAAGTGTTTGACAAAAGTAGTTGCAAATGTAAAATTACATAATATCCAAAAACTAAAAAGTTCTTAAAGAATAAAAGCTCTTTGAAAAAGCTAAAAGAACTCCTAAAATATAAAAGCTACTTAAAGTAACTTTTGGATTAAGACTTTTTTTTTTAAAAATAAAAGCTTTAAAATTATAATCTAACCACGAGTTTTATTTAGGGGCCGTTTGGATGTGCTTATAAAACTGCTTATTGACTTATTGGTTTTTTGGAAAAGCCATAAGTCAATAAGTAAGGGTCTCCTTACTTATTAAAAACTGCTTATTTCCCCTTTCTTATGACTTATAAGCAGTTTTTAATAAGTAAGGAGGCCCTTACTTATTGACTTATGGCTTTTCCAAAAAACCAATAAGTCAATAAGGAGTTTTATAAGCACATCCAAACGGGCCCTTAATTCGAGTCTTTTTTATAATAGCTCTAAAAAATCATTGCCAAAAGTACCATTAATCAATTAAGTATACGATATAATATTATTATTGGAGAAAAAAATATGCAGTATAAAAAGCAAGTTTCTTTACGTTCTAAAATGTACTAAATAATAGCATAAATACACCCAAATGACGATGTAGGTGCTGGTTCATTTTGTCAAACAGAACATTTTGTTGGTTGACAATAACTATAAGAAAAACTGTTAACCTTTGACTTTATTAAAGCCTAGTTTACACGTAAACTTGTCAATGGATATTGTATTATCTGTCTTTTTCTATATGATCGGTGTTTTTATATATTATTTCAGAAGTTTTATATATCTTTTTAAAGAAAATTTTTCAATCATCATTTATTAGAACCTTTCTACGTAAGTTCCTTATCTTGAAGAAAATGATCAGCATGGTGTCATTGTCATTTTACTTCTTTTTACATTACTTACAGAAAAAAATATTTTTCTATGCTTTCTTATAAGTATTTGTAACATTTGTTTATAAATAATACTTAAACAAATTGTTGATTGGGTGTGTTGAATCAGCAAAAGTTGACATGGCTAATAGTTTCATAATCTCTTTTTAATTATTTGCATTTGTGAAGTAAGCGTATAAAATATAATGATCATTTTTGTGATTATGCCTCTTAGGCCATCCGGTATGCCCATACACATTCTCTCACTTTTTCTCTTCCACATCAGCACCCTTCACTCATCCCCTCACCTTTGGAAATGGTTACATTTCACTTACCCTTGGTTTTGGTACAATAATTAAAGCTGGATGTACAAGTCACACTTCCCTGAATCAATATGCTCGCACGACATCGTGCGACGTTGCAGCATTGCACGGGGCCGAAAGTGCAACGAGCTCGCACAAGGGGGGCGGTGTTCCCCTTGAGCTCGCACACCTCGTACAAGCCCGAGCTCGGGCACACCGGATGGCATTAAGATCTGATAGGATTTCACATTGATCTTTATTACGACCATATATCTTAATACCACGAATTTTCAAACCAACACTTCCCCAAGGAACGATTTCAAATATTACTTACTTTTATTGTGACCTCAGTTTTATATTGTTAGGATTAAAACAACCGAAAAATACGGAAAAAGATTTTATTGATAATTTTAATACATGCTTTTCTGTATTTGGGTTACAATTATAAGGAAATCTATTTATAACACACATTTGACCTAATGGGTTCATGACATCACCGACATAAGTTGGCCCATGGTAGCAGACATACACCCCAAGTTACTAGGTCAAACTGAAGTTCATAGTCCAGGACTGCTTCTAAACGTCGAAGGTCAAGGTAGAAATGCACTGAAAGGTGAGGCTTCGCTTCTGTGTTTAGCTTCTTGGCCAAATCTTTGCTTCTCAAACCTTTCCCTTGAAGCTATACATCCAGGTCGCTTCCATCCTTGCTCACTTCCTCGCCTTCGAAGCCTTGCTCAGAAGCACCAGTTAGCAACCTTCGCCAAGTGGCAGTGTTCTTCATTATAGACTTCGCTCACTTGGTTGAGGCTTTGCCTCAATCTCTTTTAAAGTTGTGCTCTGACAACTTCGCCCTCGATATTAGACTCCACTAACTAATAATCTCCCACTCGAAGACTGATCAATCAATATGTTGTCATTTAAGTTATGTAACGTCATCTTTCTCTCTAGTATACATCTTCACCTTAGTTCAATGGAAGGCCAGTTAAATCCATACATAGCTTCAACTTCTCTGTTGTCACTACCTTAGTAAACACGTCTAATGGATTTTTCGTATCAATGGTCTTCTTTAGATTTAGAGTACATTTGCTTATCAACTCCCTAATAAAATGGTACACCAGATATATGTGTCTCCTTTGTTTGTGAAATCCATACATAGCTTCAACTTCTCTGATAGGAAGCTCTTCAACCATATGAGTTCCTTGATAGCTTCTGCTATAGCCATATATTTTGCTTCGGTGGTTGAAATAGCAATGCTTTTCTATTATCCGAACATCCAAATGATGAATGTTTCCTTAATTGTGAACACATAACCTATTGTGTTTTTCCCATATCTGCATAACCCCCAAGTCTGCATCAGTGAATCCTTCTACGACGGCCTTCTACCTTTTGAAACAACATATGAAGTTCCTTTCAAGTAGCATAACAGCCATTTGACTCCTTCCTAATGCTCTTTCCCCAGATTTGGTGTAAACCTACTTACAACTCTTACTCTTGAGCAATATCTGGCCAAGTGCATACCATTGAATATATTAAATTACAAATACTAATGCATAAGGAACCTTTGCTATTTTTGCTTTGTCTTCATCCGTCTTCAGGGATTGTTTCTTGGAGAGTTTCAAATCACTCCTGAGAGGTGTACTTTTGACATTAACATCTATCATGATGAACTTCTCTAATACTTTCCAAAAGTACTTGAATTAGAGAATTTTTAGAGTACGTATAGCCATATCTCTTACTATGCTTATGCCAAGAATCTGCTTAACAGCTCCCAAGTCCTTCATCTCGAACTCTCTCTAATAACTGATTCTTTAGCTTATTGCTCTCGTGCATATCATATCCAGCAACCAATAAATATCAATATATCATAAGAATATGGTGTCAGAGGGTTTCAACTTCTTTAGCAAAAATGATCACTCTCACATCTCTTGTACCCATTCCTATTCATAAAGTCATCAAACTTCAAGTACCATTATATTGGTGCTTACTTCAATCTATACATGTGTTTTTTTAACTTTTACACCAAGTTTTACTATCTATCTATCTGAAAACCTTCTGATTGTGCCATGTAGATATTTGTATCAAGGTATCCATTCAAGAAAGTAATCTTCACATCTAGCTGCTCTAGATGTAAATCAATAACAACGAAAATTCCAAGAATCGTTCTGATTGTGGTCTCGTCTTCACAATCAGTGAGAAAATTTTATTGTTATCAATTATCGCCTTCTGTTGGAAACCTGTTACCACCAATCTGGCATTGCACCTCTTGAGTCCATCAATCTCATCATTGACTGTGAATACCAACTTGTTCAAAAATTCCTTTTTCTTTGCTAGTAACTTGATTGAGAACCAAGTCTTGTTATTGTCAAATGAGCTCAACTCATCCTCCATAGTCATCTTCATTGTATGGAGTCTTTCATTCTCAAGGCTTCGAGATAAGTTTCTTGTCATCCATTTTCAGTATGTAGTAAGTAATTTGTTGGCGGAGAATAACTAACTGTTCCTTTTCTTAACTTGATCTTCGGGGAGTTCTTAAAGTTGCAGTCTCAGTTGCCTTTGTTCCATCTTCTTCGACTTTGCTATCACAACTCCAACTTCCAGATATATCTGACCTCTCGCTGCTTCCAAAACCCTCGCCTATCTCTTGGCAACTAGAAGGCTTCACAATGTATTTGTCTAAAATCTCATCTAACACCACTTGGTTATTGCCTTTGGATTTCTTGCTTTGGTAGAAGGCAGCAATGAGATCATCTTTATGAAGCGCATTTTCATTGAATGCCACATCTAACATTTTTGTTATGATTATCCTAGAAGTGATACCACTTTTCATCCAAATTGTAGCCAATAAATAAGCATTTTTTTTAATTTTCCTCTAGCTTGTCTATATTCGTATCCTTGAATCTTATGTAAAAGACATATCTGAAAAACATTAAGAGAATGAGGGATATATTTTGACATCGCCATTTCACTTCTGGAATTTTGAACCACATGCAGGCTGAAGTCCTTAGTTGATTGTGTAGGTTGTGGTGTTGATAGCTTCTACATGAATGCCTTTGACAAGAATGTATGTAATATCTTGCTCTTTGCCCTTTCATTTAATTTTATGTTCATCCTCACTTCAACCCTATCCTAATTTTTGGAACCATTTTCAATATTCTGATCACATTCTCATCACAATAATCAACAACTTCATGTTGTTGTATGCACCCCATTATCATATTGTAAGCACTTGATTTCGAGGTCTGTTTCATTCTCAATAACAAAGTTCCACTTCTTAAATGTAGTGAAGGCTTCAGATTTATTTTTGAGAAAATAAACTCATACCTTCCTCATGGAATCATCTATGAAGGTAACATAATGCCAAAACCCTCATATTAAAGAAATTGATGTTGGTCCAAAAACATCATCTGAATGAACTAGTTCTAGCTTCTCGGCCGCAATCTTCACAACGGTAACCTTTTTTGCTTGCTAAGAATATATGGCTCACAAAAGGCCATTGTCACACTTTTCAAATAAAAAATTCCACCTTTTGAGGCCAACATTTTCATTCCGTTCTCACTCATATGTCCAACTACAAGATTCCATTTTTATAGCATTCCATTAGTGATTACCCAAATCAACAGGATGTCCTTCAACCATGTACAAAGTTCCTTTTTTATGACCCCCGAACAACTACAAGATTCCTTTTTTATAGCATTCCATTAGTGATTACCCAAATCAACAGGATGTCCTTCGTCATCTAACTGTCCTACTAATATCAACATTCTCTTCAGATCTGAAATACACTTGAAATTTTTTAGTGTCTACCTCGAACCTAAACTATTCTTGAGGACGACATCCCTAACTCCGTTGATATCTAGCCTTTTGTTCTATAAGTCTCATTTTCCTATTGTAATTCTTGAAATTATGTTTCACTTCTCGTTATTTATTAATGACTTGCAGAAAATAAAGCACACAAACCTATAATCTAGGATTAAATAAAACGCTATATACTAAAAATAAGGGCATCATGAAAATCAGCAGCCATATCCACTCTTTTCTTCCCCTTCTCGGTTGAAGGCTTAAGGAACAGATTTTTGAAGTGTCCATTTTATTTATAGTTCTAGCAATTGATATCTTTCATGTTCTTAGTCTACATTTTTTCATTAACTTTGGTCTTCCTTCACCGTTACCCTTTTTATTGGAACTTCTACCACTTCTTTTGGTACTCAGCGAACTGTTGGAGTACTCTCTAGCATTCCTTCTACAAATATCTTCACTAAGGATCAGATTGTGAATGCCTTCAAATGTGATCTTAGGGGTTTCAGATGAACTACTAATTGTCTTGACTGTTTTGGACCAACTCTTAAACAAAGATGATAACCATAACAACTATTGGACTATATATTCAAAATTAATGTCAACAAATACCAATCTAGATATTATAGAATTAAAATCTTTACCTTGCATTCCTTTATCTTTGTATTTACCAATAGTTTAATCAACAAAACTTTGTTCACCACCGAGGGTTTTTCGTACATTTTAGACAACTTTAAAAAAGAGTAAAAGATCAATATTGAGTTTTAATCTCAAGTTTAACTAATTGGTTTATCATCAAGAATGATGGTGCAATGCTCTTGGTTCAATAGAATTTGGCTATAACAATTCATATCTTTGAAAAATACCTAGACTCTTCTTAAATGGTATGGAAGTTAGAGAAGCTCTTAACAATCGTCTTAATCAAACTCATAAAGTCAAATAAGCATTTCCTTCATGTAGGTTGACTAGCATTATAGTTTCAAAGAGTCACCAAATCCAAAGGAAATCAGTAACTTACATTTTTACCTTGGAGACATAATCCCATTTCCAACCTTTTTTAGCTCATTCTTCTAATCCATGTGTCTTGAAGTCCAACCCCATCATCTTTAGCCCAGAATCCATCAAACCTCCGCCTCATTTCGAAATTCCTACAAATTAAACATAAAAATACGAAAGTATCTAACGTAATCAAGAAATAAATAAAATTAATATAATGCATACAAACTTAATAAAAACTAAGAGAATGATGCTAAATAAATCATAAAAAGAATGAATAAAATGCATTAATCAATAATCTTCAATACATACTTTTTTGTATTAGGGTAACAATCATACATTAAGATATATTTATAGCACACATTTGACCTAATTTCTTCCTGGGTTGGGGCTTGTATACGTATGACATCATTGACATAAGTTGACCCATGATAGAAGACTTGCACTTCATGTTACTAGGTCAAACTAAAGTTCACAGTCCAATACAACTTCTAAATATCGAAGGTGAAGGTTGAAACACGTTGAAAGGCGAGGCTTTGCTTCGGTTCTTAGCTTATTTGCCGAACATTCGCTTCTGAAATCTTCGCTTCAAAGCTCTACTTTCAGGCTGTGCTATAGTCATCGCTCATTGTCTCACCTTTAAAGCTTTGCTCAAAAGCAACACTTAGCGACCTTCGCCGATTGGCTTCGGTCTTCATTATAGACTTTACTCTCTTAACCGAGGCTTTGCTTCGCTTTCTGCAGAAGCTTTGCTCTAGCAACTTAGCCCTTGATATAAGATTCCACCAACCAACACATATATGACTGTTTTTTAAGTGAGATAAATTTCAAAACGTAACTACTTTTTAGATGTCATAGAAACCCGTTGTGACTTACGATTGTCACCATAAAATCAACTAACTAAAATTATAATAAGATATCTAACCGTTAAATAAAACTTTTTATTAAATTACTTTGTTACAATAATATTTTTTAAACAAAAAAATGTTAATTCAACAAATATAAAACTCACTTTTTGTCCAAATTTGATATTTACAAGTTTGATGGGACATAGAAATTGATGTGCCGTTGGTTTAACATCACTTTCAGCAATCAATATTAATCTCAATTTTCATTTTGTAAATTCAGATAACTTCGACTCTACAAATCATTACGTCTTGATGACACAAAAACTCAATTAATTTTTTTTATATATTACTATGCTAATCATAGCGTATAATCATCATAGTGTTATCACGTTCATTTGAACAAAAAAGATGTTTCTTTCATAGAAAACTAAATGGACATGTATCAAAAGATGAATTTAATATAAAAAATTACATTTGTTGACATATTAAAATATCTAACCTCTTGTCAAGTTGTACACGCAATTAAAGGTTTTAGATAATCTCAATTTAACTAAAGAAAATGACAGCCAAGAAATACAAGGCTACGAGCCCTTTTCGCTTTGGATTGCTTTTCCCCGTCAAACAAGGCCCACAACACAACAATGCCACTGGCATTTCCTAATTCATGATGATTTTGACACCTATATTTATTTATGATCAATTTGCATTCAATCCCATGTAGTTGTATGTTTTATACGGTACTAATATTGTTTTAATATAACCAGTTATTTAAAATATTGTCATAGATTTTTATAATTTCTTTCCTCTTACATGTGGATGAATTACATATTTACATGGCCTCTCATGTAATTGGTTCTTGGTGATTAGAGAATGGATAGGTGAGATCAAATTGGTATTTGATGGCATGAAATTTGAAATCGGATATGATAGAAGAGACGTTGTAGCAGTGGGTACTGCTATCTTTTCATCTGCTTTTTCCACCTAATAATTAAAGTTTTTGGTAGGGGTAAAGTCTAATATTATAAATGTAATTGCACATTAAATATAAAATATATATGCCGTATAGTTTGTCGTCACTAAGTTTTTACCTGGCAAACTAATAACATTTCAAATGACTTGACTGAAAAAGGCAAGATAGGAGACATTAACGGTGAAAGGTTCTTGTGAGGAGCTAAAATGGACATCGTAGATTAATTTTTTGACTTTAGAACAACATCAACCATGTAAATATGACAAATGATGCATAAAATGAAGATACTTTTGGTTAATTCGTATTTTTGAAAAAGTATTATAAATTAATGTTTAAAACTAATGCTAATAAAATGACAGGCTTGATTACGAAAAACCAATTTATGTTTTAGGTAATACGGTCCCATGTCCAATTATAACTTGTAACAGAGGGTTTTAAATGTTGATTTTGAAAGCATGTTGCTTTTATTGTTATTGCATGCTCCCCTGAGAAATCAAAACAGCTTATATCATTTGTTTGTCTTGTCGTATGTCGTTATGTATGATGTATCAGAGGCATATTTACATAGTTTGTCAGATATGGAAACGTGTATATTAAATGGATTTATAGTGTTCGATGCTATGAAATGTTATATAATAAAAAACTGTTTTTATTGTATGTTATGATCAGGAAATCTTTATCCAATATTTATACTTACTAACCAATATTTATACTTACTAATGCATTATCATATGTTTTGGTTTTGTATGTTATTGAATACAATATATATTTATACTAAGCCAGTTAGCCTCCTAATAACGTGATGAGGACATATGACATAACCAAAAGAAAGATACAAGAAAAGAATAAGGGGGCGTTTGGTTCACAGAATTTTTACAAAGGAATTGGAATCTTTAAGATGAATGAGAATTTGACGGAATTGGAATCCGAAGGAATTTGAATCCCTAACGTGTTTGGTTAACAGATAATGAAATGGAATTATTTGTTGAATTCTGCTAGTTTGCAAATTTTATCAAAAGAATTGAAATATAAAGTATATAAAATGACTAAACTACCTTTTATAAGGTTAAATATGTCATTTTAATCGGAGATAAGAAAAATAATCAATGGAATTTGAATTATTTGGCATTATGCAAAGGAATGATAAATTCAATTATATATGGAATTTGATGGAATCTTACACAATTCCATTCCATTTATTTTTTAACCAAACACGTTTTGAACGGAATTTATCTTTCCAATTCCTTTGAATTCCATTAAAATGCTTTAAACAAACGCGCCCTGAGATGTTTAATTTTGGTTAAATGTCATTACCCTGTAATTTGGAGGCCAAAAAATTCATATTAGACATTTTTGTTTGGTTAATATCAATATATGTCGATCAGAAGTCTTCAATTCGAATTTACAGTTCTAAAATGTCTTATACTAATATGAAGTTCATTTTATACCAATCAAGCTTTATGTGGATACCCAATATTTAGTTTTGCATAGTCTCAAAAATGAAGCTTGGCATTCTATCAAAGTGTAGGGGTCAGTTCGTTAATAGGTGAAAGTTTTAGGAGTCAAATGTCTTGAAGTATGAAAGATTGAGATTACAAGAAGCCGGCAGATATTAAGGATGACCGTGACAAATAGATATTGAGGTGTTGGAATAATCTAAAGGGGGTTACCTTAAATTTTGAAAAATTAAAACTTAATTCTAATTAAAACTTGTTCAAATGGTCTATGTTAAACGCAATATTGTAATTTTCTTGTTAATCTCATTTTAGTATGTCTCAGATTCCATTCGGCTTCGCATAAAAAATAAAAAGAAATTTTAATAAAGTTTTGTGATTGCAATATTAGGTTATCGGGTATATATAAAGGGAAGACGTGTCCACCTCATCTTTACTCTACCATCATCATCTCCATGCCAACATTGGGTATACATACAATGCGCGCGCGCAAACACACACATATCATTGTAACACCCTAAAATTTATTATTAAAAAAACTATTTATGGCATCATTTGGTGGGCATTAAGTTAAACATAGTGGTTCAAATCATTTATACATTGAAACCTTGGGATGTTACCATTAGCATGCAAAAACGATACCAAAAGCGTTGTCTAAGCACACACAATACTACAAAGGTTATACAAGCATGTGTTCATGTAACACCCAGTTTCTCATACGAAGTACACCCAAAAATTTTCAACAATTATACATCCAAATGGGCATACTTGTACTCAAACTAAGGATCAAGATGTTATCAGCATGAATATTTAATTAAAAGGTCCTTACAAATTTACCAGGCGTTACAAATAATCTATTTCAACTAATGGACAGGCTCTAAATTGTCCATCTTTCTTTATCACATGCCTTCCCCTATCACAGCTACAGATACCTGCAAAACAATATACAACTCAAGTGTAAGCTTATAAAGCTTAGTGAGTAATCTCATTTATATTTCACGTGTCTTTTTCACTAAACATCCTCATCTTCCTCTCTTGCTATTCTCATTAGCAAGATCCATCTTCTCTTTTAATTAGGAACCTGCTAACATATTAGCTTTATAAACTCTGGCTAAATGTTAGCAACATCAATTCAATCATAAGTATCATAATCAGTAATACTCGTAAACTCAATTTCCATTTCACATATACTCCTTTTTAACAATTTACTAAACTCATATAACTTATCTCTTTCTGAAATAAACAACTCAACCACAAGACAGTATAATTAAAAGAGACGATAGGCAATTACTAACCTGTAACGCATCTCATTATATATATAAATTATTATCCTGCAAAGCATCTCATTATACATACCAAATGTAAAATAACACATATAAACTCATTCTACTCCAATAACTATTCCACTCCAAACTCCAATTTAGCTCAATAGCCCTCATGGCTAGATAACTTGACTCAAAACTCGTTGATGTGACTACTCTAACATCTACTCAGTTCATACGATCAATATGTATACTCAACTCGGTTGTTGTTATTCATATATAACAATTCACTCCACAATTTGGTTATCACAATAACACCCTAACATATAAATTCAGTTTACCACAAGATAGATTTCTACTCAAGTACATAAGAGTACTCACCTGATTTGAAGTTCTATACGATCCAAACTAACACCTTAGAAGATACAACGATCCTTCCATGATTAACAGCACCTACATAACCATATTCATACCAACAAAAGGGGAATATGTTATTTTTCAATCCATCAAGCTTAAAGCTTGGTCACAACGGTTAAAGCTCGAGATAGAAGCATTTCAACACATCCAAACAAGTGTATATGTTCAAATTCCAACCATTCATAGGTGGTTCTTCACCACAACTCGAAACCCATCCAAAACAACCAAATCAATCCATACAAAAGGGCTAGAATCATAAACCTTACCTCCAATAAGTGAGATATCGAAAATTACTTCAATCCTTCACGTTCTAGCCTTCCGATTTGGTCCAAATATGAAGAGGGAATGTTTTCTAGGTTTGAGAGAGTTTTTCAATCGAAAATCCCCAAGAAAATGGCTGAAATCGCGATTTAAACAAGTGGGGTCGGCACGAAACCCGACCCGGGTTCCAAAACCCGGTCCTGGTCCTCACACAGCACGACCCGTGCTGATAGACCCGACCCGTGCTCCTGGCTGCTGTTTTCTTTCGTCTGACAACCCGACCCGGTTTCCAAAACACGGTCCGGGTTTCAGTCTAACTCGACCCGGGTTTAAAAACCCGCCCTGGGTTTGGTTTGTTTCCACTTCGTTGAATGTTTAAGACTATAACACGATCCGGCTTGACTCAAAATTGTTTCTAACACTCTTTTTAAAGTCTAACTCCTCCTAGATTGGGTTTACATCCATCCTAACTCATATTATAACTCATCTAATCTCGTTTTTATTATAATTAATACAACCCTACCATAATTTAAAATTACGGTATTACAAGTTCTTACCCCCTTCAAAAGATTCCGTCCTCGGAATCTCTTGAAACAAAAAGGGATATTTTGACCGCATCCCCTCCTCAACTCTTCAAGTGACATCCGTACCTCTATGATGTCTCCATTGCACTTTTATCTCTCAATCTTTTTGTTTTGCAACTTTCTGACCTTTTTATCCAGAATTTGTTCCGACATCTCTTGGAGAGGTACTTCAATTTCTCATCTAATTGAACCCTGGTTAAAGGTACTCAAATGGATTTGTAATACAAAGTTCTTCTGAAGTGTGACACATGGGATACATTGTGAATACTTCTCAACTCATCAGGAAACTCAAGCTTCCTCAATTCATATTACACTTAAAAATTTGCTCAGTCAATTTCTCTTTATGTAAAATCTTAACGCCCACCATCTTCTTCATAAGATTTTATCTGTAGCCATATTGGTTATCACTATTTCCATATAAATTCTCACTCTTTCAAGCCACACTTTGCTATGGCATCGCTGACACCAATCTATCTCACTTCATTCTTTAAATGATACTCAAATCATCAACTTGTCCCATATGGCCACCTGGAACTCAACTCTCGTTTTCAAATTTTTCTCGAAATGATTTTACTTTAACTCAATAAGAAAAACGGTCTTACCGATTCCAGGCTCACATTCTCTCTCAATTTATTCCTCTAATAGCAACATGCCAGTTATTGATTTCTCATGTTTGCACATCCTCATCGATTAGGTAGGAGAAACACTCATACAACACAAAGATGCCGACATTCAACTGTCTCAACCACGTTACATAACTCATTAACACTATGATATAAATCCAGAATAATAAAATATCAGAAACTATCTCGAGTTTCACTCACGTCTCCTCTGGATTTAGCATTTAACCCTCGACACTTTGGTCACACAAGACCCTTTTCAGTTATTACATCACCTCAACTGTACAATAATTCTCTAAAATCTCATCTATCTCTGCTTCTACCTCAGCGTATACATCAGGTTTTCACCAAATGTACCACTATAATTTTCTACCAATAATAGCTCCACTTCATTTCAATTTAACAACATAAATCACGTTGTTTCTCTCGATGTACTCACTTATTACCTCCTCACTTATGTGGACAATCCATATCACGCTCTCACTCAATCGATAATCATAACGAACTCAACAATTTATTATCAGATAAATTTTTAACACAATCACATATATTTCTCCCGTCACATCATTAGTAAGAATTTTTTCCCTTTGCCATTTCTCAGTCATTCTCATCTAAATTTCTAATTCATTATAATGACACAAAATAAATCATACATACATACGGCTCACCGTAATCTCTACGCACAACTCGCAAAGAATTAATAATGTTCAACACCGCAATCTCTACGGTGAGATCCTATCTCATCACCCGGCTATCTTGTTAATCTCAAGAAATAATTCAAGATTATTATAAAAAAATCTATTATCTATCGTCTCATACGAATAAATAGTTTTGTCATCTTCACACCCACGCATTTATTTCATTTGCAGTAATTGGTTTGATTGCTAAGGAACGAATCCTATCAATCACAACCACAATTACTTTCCTCCTCTTTTTAACTAATATCTTCTCATTATGTATTTATAAAACTCTATCTCATTCAACATGTAAGAAATCTCACACATTCTCCACATGACTACATAATAAACATACTTACTCACAGCCTCACTTCTCAACAGTATTACTCACTGTATCATCTCACAGTACCCCCATACTGTTACTCAGTCTCTGATTCATCCCCTTTTCAACCCACAAGGTTTCAAGCCACACAAACTTACCGCTACGTTCATATCTATCCATACGCAAGGATAGTACATTTCTCATTACTCTACATCACTATAAAGTACATGCCTGTCTACACACAAGCACAACACTATAGCACCACTCTAGCTCAACTCTTGGTACTCTGTACCATCATTTGGTCTCATCATTCATAGTATCTTACAGTACCTCGTACTGTTCTCCAAACTCACTATTCAACACTATCTCATAGTACTTCGTACCGTTCGTCGACCTCATTGCTCAACACTCTCTCACGGTACCTCGTGCCGTTCTCTGTTCTCAGCACTCAACGCTGTGTTACGGTATCTCATAACGTCCTCTGATCAAATCATGGTACCTCATACCATTTTCTGATTTCAATCCATCTCCTCTTTTACTCTAGGAATTCTCCCTTACGGTCTCAAGCCATATAGACTCACCGTCACTCCTCCTTTTGTTTGAGTCACAAAGATCCTCACTGCTCTAACCACAAGATACTCGTCTTGTGGTTCCACAGAAATATGTGACCTCAACCTCAGCTACTCAATATGTAACCCCACTTAATATGTGGTCTCAATCACATTTACTCATTATGTGGCCCAACAAAGTATGTGGTCTCAACCACTTTACTCGATATATGGTCCCACAAAATATGTGGTCTCAACCACATTTACTCGATATATGGTCCCACAATTATGTGTTCTCAACCATATTTACTCGATATATGGTCCCACAATTATATGGTCTCAACCATATTTACTCAGTAACTAATTCAATCTCTAAGCCAATAAGGCCTAGATGAACCACTCTAGGTTCTCTCAATTTATAACCACAAGGTACTCTTTATGTGGTTACTCAAGTGTCCTTTGATAACGCTGTCACAAATATCTCATTCTGTGACAACTCCAAACCACACAGTTCAATTCCCAGTATGTCAACTCATAATCAATTATCGTGTGCAATCAACTACACATTCACCGTCTTTCTCAACTCATATTCTTTTGGCTATCTCAGCCATTTATTTTGATCAATCACAAGTACTAGTCATGTGGCCCCACAAAACATGTGGTCTCAACCACAAAGTACTTGTACATAATAGTCTCGTCACATCTGTGAAACAACAAACACTATATATACAATATCAAAATTTATATATATTTACCATGTATATACTCTTTATACACACTTCTCTAAAGTTGTTAAGTACTCGTCAAGCAACCACTTATAATCTCAGTTATATACAATCACAAAGCACTCGTTATATGATATGTAAATCTTACCACAATGAACACGACGTTCTCATCTCGATGTCGGTTACTACACTTTATAATAACAATTCTCTAACACATGTATTATCAACAATTCAACACATATACTCGTTACAACTAACATTTTAAGTAAATTACTTACATACCTCATAGCAACAAAATCTTGTTTTCTCATTAACTGAACCTTGCGTACTTCAGATCTCAACTCTCGAGTGTACTCGGCTACACTCACATGTATCAATTCTCAGCTCATGCTCATCTTATACTCATACTCTTTCTCATCATTAGTTGGAATTTCACCTCAACCGGGATCTCATCTCATCCTCAGCTGGAATCTCGTCATTCTGGAATCTCATCTCGTATTCAGTTGACATCTCATAATTAGCTGAATTTCTTTTCTTCTCGTTGGTTGATATCTCATATCAGCCAAAATCTTGTCTCATCATCCACTATTGGTCCAACCGGCTCTTACCAATTTCTCAACTCATCCTTCATCTGACTCCATATCTGTATTTACACACAGAAAACAACAAATAATAATATAACATAATAGTTATACTTAACTCATACTCTAACATATGCAACCGTATCTTTTCCACGCATGTGATAGGGGCTCTCTCTCTTCTCGGTTTAAGTCTAGGACTCTACACTCAAAGACCTAGTTCGCTTAAACCATGCTCTGATACCAACTTGTAACACCCAGTTTCTCATACGAAGTACACCCAAAAATTTTCAACAATTATACATCCAAATGGGCATACTTGTACTCAAACTAAGGATCAATATGTTATCAGCATGAATATTTAATTAAAAGGTCCTTACAAATTTACCAGGCGTTACAAATAATCTATTTCAACTAATGGACAGGCTCTAAATTGTCCATCTTTCTTTATCACATGCCTTCCCCTATCACAGCTACAGATACCTGCAAAACAATATACAACTCAAGTGTAAGCTTATAAAGCTTAGTGAGTAATCTCATTTATATTTCACGTGTCTTTTTCACTAAACATCCTCATCTTCCTCTCTTGCTATTCTCATTAGCAAGATCCATCTTCTCTTTTAATTAGGAACCTGCTAACATATTAGCTTTATAAACTCTGGCTAAATGTTAGCAACATCAATTCAATCATAAGTATCATAATCAGTAATACTCGTAAACTCAATTTCCATTTCACATATACTCCTTTTTAACAATTTACTAAACTCATATAACTTATCTCTTTCTGAAATAAACAACTCAACCACAAGACAGTATAATTAAAAGAGACGATAGGCAATTACTAACCTGTAACGCATCTCATTATATATATAAATTATTATCCTGCAAAGCATCTCATTATACATACCAAATGTAAAATAACACATATAAACTCATTCTACTCCAATAACTATTCCACTCCAAACTCCAATTTAGCTCAATAGCCCTCATGGCTAGATAACTTGACTCAAAACTCGTTGATGTGACTACTCTAACATCTACTCAATTCATACGATCAATATGTATACTCAACTCGGTTGTTGTTATTCATATATAACAATTCACTCCACAATTTGGTTATCACAATAACACCCTAACATATAAATTCAGTTTACCACAAGATAGATTTCTACTCAAGTATATAAGAGTACTCACCTGATTTGAAGTTCTATACGATCCAAACTAACACCTTAGAAGATACAACGATCCTTCCATGATTAACAGCACCTACATAACCATATTCATACCAACAAAAGGGGAATATGTTATTTTTCAATCCATCAAGCTTAAAGCTTGGTCACAACGGTTAAAGCTCGAGATAGAAGCATTTCAACACATCCAAACAAGTGTATATGTTCAAATTCCAACCATTCATAGGTGGTTCTTCACCACAACTCGAAACCCATCCAAAACAACCAAATCAATCCATACAAAAGGGCTAGAATCATAAACCTTACCTCCAATAAGTGAGATATCGAAAATTACTTCAATCCTTCACGTTCTAGCCTTCCGATTTGGTCCAAATATGAAGAGGGAATGTTTTCTAGGTTTGAGAGAGTTTTTCAATCGAAAATCCCCAAGAAAATGGCTGAAATCGCGATTTAAACAAGTGGGGTCGGCACGAAACCCGACCCGGGTTCCAAAACCCGGTCCTGGTCCTCACACAGCACGACCCGTGCTGATAGACCCGACCCGTGCTCCTGGCTGCTGTTTTCTTTTGTCCGACAACCCGACCCGGTTTCCAAAACCCGGTCCGGGTTTCAGTCTAACTCAACCCGGGTTTAAAAACCCGCCCCGGGTTTGGTTTGTTTCCACTTCGTTGAATGTTTAAGACTATAACACGATCCGGCTTGACTCAAAATTGTTTCTAACACTCTTTTTAAAGTCTAACTCCTCCTAGATTGGGTTTACATCCATCCTAACTCATATTATAACTCATCTAATCTCGTTTTTATTATAATTAATACAACCCTACCATAATTTAAAATTACGGTATTACAAGTTCTTACCCCCTTCAAAAGATTCCGTCCTCGGAATCTCTTGAAACAAAAAGGGATATTTTGACCGCATCCCCTCCTCAACTCTTCAAGTGACATCCGTACCTCTATGATGTCTCCATTGCACTTTTATCTCTCAATCTTTTTGTTTTGCAACTTTCTGACCTTTTTATCCAGAATTTGTTCCGACATCTCTTGGAGAGGTACTTCAATTTCTCATCTAATTGAACCCTGGTTAAAGGTACTCAAATGGATTTGTAATACAAAGTTCTTCTGAAGTGTGACACATGGGATACATTGTGAATACTTCTCAACTCATCAGGAAACTCAAGCTTCCTCAATTCATATTACACTTAAAAATTTGCTCAGTCAATTTCTCTTTATGTAAAATCTTAACGCCCACCATCTTCTTCATAAGATTTTATCTGTAGCCATATTGGTTATCACTATTTCCATATAAATTCTCACTCTTTCAAGCCACACTTTGCTATGGCATCGCTGACACCAATCTATCTCACTTCATTCTTTAAATGATACTCAAATCATCAACTTGTCCCATATGGCCACCTGGAACTCAACTCTCGTTTTCAAATTTTTCTCGAAATGATTTTACTTTAACTCAATAAGAAAAACGGTCTTACCGATTCCAGGCTCACATTCTCTCTCAATTTATTCCTCTAATAGCAACATGCCAGTTATTGATTTCTCATGTTTGCACATCCTCATCGATTAGGTAGGAGAAACACTCATACAACACAAAGATGCCGACATTCAACTGTCTCAACCACGTTACATAACTCATTAACACTATGATATAAATCCAGAATAATAAAATATCAGAAACTATCTCGAGTTTCACTCACGTCTCCTCTGGATTTAGCATTTAACCCTCGACACTTTGGTCACACAAGACCCTTTTCAGTTATTACATCACCTCAACTGTACAATAATTCTCTAAAATCTCATCTATCTCTGCTTCTACCTCAGCGTATACATCAGGTTTTCACCAAATGTACCACTATAATTTTCTACCAATAATAGCTCCACTTCATTTCAATTTAACAACATAACTCACGTTGTTTCTCTCGATGTACTCACTTATTACCTCCTCACTTATGTGGACAATCCATATCACGCTCTCACTCAATCGATAATCATAACGAACTCAACAATTTATTATCAGATAAATTTTTAACACAATCACATATATTTCTCCCGTCACAATCACAATTTATTATCAGATAAATTTTTAACACAACAATTTAGTATCTAAGCAAATTCTAGTCCTTCCAAGGTTCCTGTTCTTCCTGCTAACATAGCATCTTGCTTTTTAGTTGTACCTAAAACACATTCCAAGAAAACTTCATGAGATATTAATATCTTCGTAACTGTTACAACAATTAAAGGTATGATGATTAAAATTTAATAAATAATATAACACTTTAATTTATCTTAAACGCAATATAATTATCACACTTAATGTCTTGATCATTGGGTCTATTTCTTACAAGTACATTGGTTCCTTATCATATACCGTTATAACTACATGACCATGACCATGATGAAAGAACATATCAACTATCATGGCCTTTTTCATAATCATGGTCGTCCTCCCAAGAATGTCTGACATCTCTCTACGATAGGGTACCAAGAGTATAACAAATTATGTAACTAATAGAAAGGATATTGCCCACCCCTTCATGGTCTCTTACAAAACTATGACCATCATCTTAAGGAGGCTGGCATATCCATATGATAGGGTACCAAAAACAAGGACATGTGTATATTATCATGATCGTTATGTATACAACTTTAAATTTAATAAATAACTTTTGTGGCTTGTGATTCTAAGTCAAATGTGGCTCTTGAGGCTTCTTAACTCTCGAACATATGATTATCAAACACATATACAATCGGTATAATTTCAATCACAAGTATCCATAAGTAGCTTTATCAAAATATATATTTGGCACCAATTTCCCCTATTTTATAATTGTTATTTAGGCATGCCTCCCATAATTATTACTTGTTTTTCACATAGATTATAACTATCAAACTTCTTGATATCATTAACATCTTAGTGATGATAATTATACTTATAATCATCTTATTCCATGGTTGACTTTTTAGGTCAACACCATAATACAAGAACAATCTTGAATTCAAAGTTTCAAAGTGGTTTTAATGGGTATTACTTATTGATTATTTATTAATTTCTTACATACATAACATTTTATCCCTCTATCTCTTTGGGTTCTCTCATCTTTCATCCTCTCTCTTACCAATATCACTCTACAATCAACAACTCGACTTTGGTGGAACCCTGAAATGAGTAAACCGACTTTGGCAGCAACCAAATGACTCTGATGGAACTCTGAAATCACGAACCCATTTCATTTATTGAGGTAATCAATTTCCTCAATGAAGCATGTATTGCAACCCCGTATAAGAAAAATATGAATCCTCCAAATTCAAACAAACAAACACAAACACACACACACACACACATATATATATATATATATATATATATATATATATATATATATATATATATATATATATATATATATATATATATATATATATGTACACACACAACCTAACTTTTCTTAAAAAACAACAAAACAATTGAATTCCTCTAATAATAAGTTTTTCTAAGAAACGAGACATATATGGGTCTATGATTTGGCCATATATGTTGCTGGAACTAATGTCATCCGTGCCTTGCTACGATGAGGATTTATAGTCGGGGGATGGTGTAAGACCCATTTTCTTTTGAGATTTCTTATCAAGGTAAATAGACTTATTACCTTATAGTCGGTGTGGTTTTACATATGAGTTGTTTAGAGTAAGGCTGTGGAAATCTTTGTGATTGCCTTTGAGTTATGAGTTGTTTGATGAGTGACAAGAGGTTGAACCCTTTATTATATACTAATCTTGTTGTGATTAAGATTAGTTAGGTTGATGTATGAGTTTGGGTGATTAGAAACCCATTTGGAAGAAATTTGAGCCTTAAAATGCCAAAAAGAGGTTACACTGGTCGTGTAATAAGGTTTTAGAAGTTGATTTTAACCTCTACCAGACCCACAAGGGTCGTGTTCAACCACACAGGTCATCTGAAAGTTGAACTGGAGCATGCAGTGGGCTGAAATGGGGCGTGCAAATCGAAAGGGTCGCGCAGACCACATTAGCGGCGCTAATGTCGTGCAGGCCCCTTTATCTTGCAGCAAACCCTTATTTCGAAGAAAAACATACCCTTTTCGAATTTGAGAGCAAAATTGGCGATTTTGTGTCAAATTAAGCCTGGAGGTGCGTGGGGAAACATAGAGAGACGTGGATCTAACCCCGTAAACGTGTTCTTGATTTCTAATTCATCGATGTGAGTAATTTGTTGATTTAGGGGTTTTGAAACCCTAACTTTCAATTCCGTGATTTAGTTATATATTGTTATATATGTTATTAGTAGATTGTTAGTGGATGCCTTTAGAGTTATTGGTGTGATTATTGTCGAGTTTCTACAGTTGAATGAGTAGAACCGCGAATTTGAGGATTTCGGCAAATAAAGAGTTGATATTTACCGTTTATACTCATTTTTTTCCTCTTTAAATTTCTACATATTTGAGATAGATGTTATTGAGATGATTATGGATACTAGAGAATTGATTTAGACTATGGTGATACAACCAAGTCTAACGAACAGGAGCCCGGTACGCGTAATTTGGGGGTTCCACATACTACGCTGATATCAAGTGAGTAACTATAATTCATTCTTATGATTGAATTGTGAATTAACAAGTTACTATTGGTTTTTAATTGGTTCAGATAACCAAATTTGGAACTAAGAAATAGTGAGATTAATCATATGTGATTTAACACACGAATGAGATTTTGAGTGTGATTAATCATATGTGATTTAACACACGAATGAGATTTTGAGTGAGATTAATCATATGTGATTTAACACACAAATGAGATTTTGAGTGTGATTAATCATATGTGATTTAACACACGAAATGAGTTTTTGAGTGTGATTAATCATATGTGATTTAATACACGATTGAGATTATGTTCAAACTGAGACGTAAGAGTTATATCTTGTTATATGTAATATATATGTAGTATATATATATATATATATATATATATATATATATATATATATATATATATATATATATATATATATGTATGTGTGTGTGTGTTATGTTGATACTAAAATAAATTAAAGTCGGAGTGGTTCTGTTATCAGTGGATAACAAGAGATGAGTTGCAATTTATATTAAGTATAGTTGATTGTTAAAATGAGTATATGTGATAATGTGGTCGAGTTTACGAGTAGTACTGATTGTGGTACTTATGATTGAGTTAATGTTACTAATAATTAGATGGTGTTTGTAAAGCTAATATGTTTGCAGGTTTCATAAGTTAAGAGAATATGGATATTGCTAATGAGATTAGCAAAAGAGAATGATGAGGATGTTTATTGAGAGAGATTCGTAGAGTGTGATTGAGATTACTCATTAAGCTTTTATAAGCTTACACTTGAGTGTTATGTTGTTTTGCAGGTATCTGTAGTTATGATAGGGAAAGACATGTGATAAAGAGAAATGGATAAGTTTAGAGCATGTCCTTTAGTTGTGTTAGATTTAATTGTAATGTCTGGTCAAAATTTGTAAGGACCTTTGGTGTAATTATTTTTGTTGATAACATCTTATTTCCGTGGTTTGAGTATAAGTATACCCATTTAGATGTATAATTGTTTTAAAAAGTTTGGGTGTACTTCGTATGAGAAACCGGGTGTTACAGATGGAGGCGATGGCTGGAGCAGGGAGCAGCGATTTCTAGGTTTCCAAAAATTGGATACCCACTTTCACGATGAAGACAACTTCTTTTGTTGATTGTCGAAATATACATATTGCATCGCTAATCAGCAATGAAAGGTAATACTCGAGTTTACTGTTTTGGGAAATTGCATTCAGAGATTTGGGAATATATGAGATCTAAGTTACAAGCAAATCAGAAACTGCAACTTTTCGACACGTGGTTACAGGCGGCACTGCCTAATTTGATGGCGAAAGTAGGGGAGGAGAGAACTTGGTTGTGCCATTGTAACAGGAACGGCACAGAGATGTAACGTGCATCGAGATGCTACAAGTTGTTTGATCGTGAATAGCAATGGAACACATTCTCCTAGAAGCTGAACTAGCATGGCAGATTCCATCTTTTTTTTCCTATTTGATTGTGCCATCGGAAGATATTTCCAGAGGTCCTTCGATTTCATTGAGAATGTATGTCAAATGGGTTGACTGTGAACTTCATGTAGGTCTTATTTTGGATTTCATCGAATGTTAGCCTTTTAGGGCTTCCTTTAGATCCGCTACGAGGCTGTGAGCGGTAATCAAGCATGACAAAGATGTGGTCATAGAGGAGATAAAGGGTATTGGAAATGACGATGAGGAAATGGTATCAAAATAAATATAATAAGTAAAAACAAGAAATTAAAAATGTATTAAAATAAATAGAAAAAATAGAAAAAATAAATTAAAAGGACAAAATAGTCATTTCAACTTTTTTAATGACCAAAACCACAAAAAGTTTTTGATTTTGGACCTATGGTGCATGTTGAAAACTTTTTGAACCTCATCTACAATTTTTTGTAAACCACAGGGACCAAAGTTACGGTTTTTGATTATCGATTATTGGGATTAATATGAGCTTATATTGCTATTTTATCATGTAGTATATCTAACACGGTGTACACACTGTACCTATAGGTCTATGTTAGATTGATTTTAAATAAATGAAGCCACATTAAAAATATGGACAATGAAAGTCCGTCTGCGATGTAGTCTAGTTGGTATTCTATACGGTTGGTTTAATGTTCAAACTTTGACACATTTAAAATATCGTTAATGTTTCACGATTAATCTATCACGTGAGTCTTGGAGTGGGTTGACGTGAGCCGTTTTTGCGCTTTACAAGATTTTTTTATCGGTCTCTTGTGTATGTGCCTCCATCATGCTTCCATACCTAAGCATACCATTTTTAGTTATTTTATATTATATAAGCTAATCCAAATATTAAATTTTTTTTATCAATTATAACTTTTTATCAGCACATAAGCTAAGTTAAATATTTTTTAAAAACATTTTTATGACCACACAAACTAATAACACTAACTTGGAATTTTTTTTAGCAACTAGCAATTCTTAATGTGGATATATCACCACGTTAACCCAAAACATGTTTAGATAAATTTGGCGAAAGTGTAATAGTAGAAGAAAAAAGAACTTTTAGAAATTCAAGTGATTTGCTTATAGATTCGCGTAATAACGTGTGATTATTTTGTAATATATGTATAAAAAGTTAAAAACTGGTTAGTTTATAGTATTTTCTTTCACTTTTTAATGTTTCTGTGATCAGCCTGTATACGAAATATTCGACAACCCATTGCTAATGGTCAATTAAATCTAAAAAAACATTTAAAAAAAGTTAGGTAGGAGAACATCCGTTGGTGATTGGTATAATTCAAGAACTCAGAACTCAATCATTTGACAGGGTATGATTTGCGTATATCATGGAAACATACGACTGGGTGATTTTATTAACATCATCCCCTCAACAACATACTAATTCAACTATTCAGTCCCTTCATTATTGCTTTTAATTTTTTTTTCTCCAAAAATATTCAAACCAATTCACACATGATTGTCGATTTTCTTGAATTGGGTAATGTCTAGATTTTATTTGCAAATCAATACGGTTTGTGGAAAAAAGGAACGATCGACAACAAAACACAATAATATTATATATTGGTGATTTTAGTGTCGACGGTCATTTGATGTAATTGAAATTTATACAAGTGTCAAGTGATCAAATTATGATCTAATGTAAGTCCGATGGTGCAGAATGCACACTTGTATAAAATACGTTTGATCCGAACACGACAGAAAACGAAGGTCAGAGGGACACAACCCCACAACTTTGTAGGAATTTGGATCACGAGTATAGTAAGAAAAACACAATAGGAATGTAGGACCAAAGAAAATCTTGAATTGTTGGGGTTGGACAATGACAACTCAAGCTGCTTGTTCAAGCATACTGGATCTAGACTATGGTAGCTTAAGCTGCCAAATTACTTCGCCTAGGCCAGCCATGCTACTTTGGACAACTTAAGTTGTGACTTTGTTTGATCTATTTCTCTAGACAGCTTGAGTGGTATGATAGTTTTTCAAGAAAACTACTTTTAACTATTTTACATCGTTATTTCGTCGATCTTATCCACTTTTTGGTTAGTATGGATTTATATAATCATAATTTGCTAATGTTGGAAGTATATGAAAATCGTAAACAGTCATACACTTTAGAATAACGTTCCTTTCTAATTTGTGCCTATTCTAGAAAATAACCCTTGAGGGATTAGCCCAAATTGGATTTCATGCTAGCCAGTTGAAACATAAATTATAGAAAGTAAATTAGACGATCCTCAAGATTTTCAAGGAACCATATTATTGACTATAAAATTGATATTTTTATATGCACAGTTTCAAACATTACAGTATTAACAAAATCACTTTTTTAATTCAAATAAAAATTAGTGTAGAAGAAGATAATCACTCTCTTTCCATATATTATGCTTTTATATAAGGTATATTGATTAAAATAAGCACGTTTTAATTTAAACTTTAAGAAAATAACCACAAATTATTTAAAAGAAAAATAACCAACTTGTCCAGAATGGGGTATTCCATACCACTTTTGGTCGGGTATCCGATCCGGTTCTCTATGGTCGATATATATATATATATATATATATATATATATATATATATATATATATATATATATATATATATATATATATATATATATATATATATATATATATATATATATATATATATATATATAGGGTTAGGTTCAACAAGGAACTAAAATTATCCATGGTACCAAGGGACTAATCTCGATCGTCGGAATCAAAATCATCAACGACTAAAAATTAGGTTGTAAAATTTTTATATCGACGCACATGTAGAGGATTATAACAAAAAACCCACTTCATTTTTTTAGTTTTTTTTAATTTTCGAAAATATTGTTTTTCAAAAATAAAAACCGAATATACCAAAATTCATAATTTTTTGTCCTCTACAAATAGACATCCATATTGATATACAAAAAATAATTTTTTTTATAAGTACAGCTCGTAGAGAATTATAACAAAAACCCACTTCATTTTTTTAGTTTTTTTAATTTTTCGACAATATTCTTTTTCAAAAATAAAAACCGAATATACCAAAATTCATAATTTTTTGTCATCTACAAATAAACATCCATATTGATATACAAAAAATATATTTTTTTTCATAAGTACAGCTAGTCTAGATTCATAATGTGAATCTGAACTGTAAAAATTTGAATATTAATAATTATTTTACTTTTAAAACTTTTACTACAATATTATAACCATTTATAAGTAATTACTTGATTCACAAGTGGATTTACTCATATTTACACGAAAATTTATTCATATTCACATATCAATATCATATAGTATTGAGAATTTACTTAAAAGTTTTTTACTATTTCAACATTTTAACAATTTATAATGAATTTACTCTGATTCACAATTGAATTTACTTACATTCACACAAAAAATTTACTCAGATTCACATATGAATATCATATGGTATTTTAAATATACTCTGAAATATGAATTTGATTAATTTACTTAGAAATCTTTTAATAATTCAACATTTTAATAATTTATAATGAATTTACTATGATTCATAAAGTAATTCCATTTATATTCACACAAAAAACTATTCATATTCACATGACAATATTATATGTCATTGTGAATGCCAACAGTGAATAACAGAATAACAGTTCAAATTTACATGTGAATCTCAACTAGCGGAAAATTTGAATCTGAAGTGTAAAAATTTGAATATGAGTAATTATTTTACTTTTAAAACTTTTACTACTTCAATATTATAACCATTTATAAGTAATATACTTTATTCACAAGTGGATTTACTCATATTTACATGAAAACTTATTCATATTCGCATATCAAAATCATATAATATTGAGAATTTACTTAGAAGTTTTTTACTACTTCAACATTTTAACCATTTATAATGATTTTACTCTGATTCACACTATAAATAAATTACATTCACACAACAATTTATTCAGATTCACATATCAATATCATATGATATTTTAAATATACTTTGAAATATGAATATGATTAATTTAGTTAGAAAAATTTTAACAATTCAATATTTTAATCATTTATAATGAATATATTATGATTCATAAAGTTAATTCCATTCACATTAACATAAAAATTTATTCAGATTCAGATGACAATATCATATGCCATTGTGAATGTCAAAAGTGAACATAATAACAGTTCAGATTCACATGTGAATCTCAACTAGCGGAAATTTAGAAAAAAAAAATCATTTTTTTGTATATCAATATGGATCTCTATTTGTAGAGGATAAAAAGTTATAAATTTCTATATATTCAGATTTTTTTTTCGATAAAAAATAAGCCCTAAAAACTAAAAAAACGAAAAAAAACGAAGTGGGTTTTTTTATTATCCGGTAGATGCACGTCCACCGTAAAGTGTACAATCGTGTGGATGAGATTAGTCCCTTGGTACCATGGATTCTCTGTATTTTGAAAAAAAAAAGTTTCTTTTGATGGTGAATTTAACCCTAACAGAACTCGGAGGTGCATTTTGGATTCTCTGTATTTTGAAAAAAAAAGTTTCTTTTGATGGTGAAGAAATCACATTTTGTGGGTAAATTTTCTTTACAATAACTAGATTTGAACATAAATAGATTTAATGAAGCCCAAAATATTCGAAGACTTTTACCGGAACGTGAATAGGTCGGCATGGACTTATTGCTATGATGAAAATATGTAGTTGTGTAATTGTTATTTGGACATTTTCACATTTGTTATAGGTGTCTTGTTATATATGCGTATAATGTATGTCCAGAACATGAAATCGATGTTTGGAACACAAAATAGTAGTCCAGAACACACAGAACGTGTCTGGAACATGTACAATGTGTCCAAAACATATAAAGGTGTTTGAAATGCATAGATTGGTTTCGAAATGGTACGCCATTTTCAGAACAGTATGTCAAAATGCTAAAAAAAATTCAATATGATCGTGTATACAACGAGGTACTAACTACTAAATACAAGCCTGACTTGGGTCGACACATCATGGCTAGGCTACAACATACCCCTTATGAGTGGTGCTTTCTTAGGCATCCTGTTTTGGTAGGTGGGCCGATGTGTCGAAAGATGTTGACGGCCACCCGTTAGTGTGCCACTACTTATTTTGTAAGAAGGTTGTGACCAATCCATATTCTAATGGATGAGTTAATATCTCCATTAGGTGACAATGAGTTTTTCTTTGATAAGAGAGCATTCTGCCAACTTATGGGTTTGCAATCCGATGACTGTTTCCCTACTCGTTTCACGACCATAGACTTTCGATGTTGGGTGTTCCTGTTTGTACCAAAGACAAAGTCAGTGAAAGTTGTTTGAATTGGAGTTTTTCATAAATAACTTACTTCATGATTTATCCGACAACGATGTTATACGCGTGTCTTGATGTATATGTCAGAGCAGGGGTTCTATGGTAGATACCTTGGGGAGCCACTGAATGGCGAAGTCATTGCACTTGTATATATGATTATGAACAATTCAGCAAGTATCCCTACAATTTATCAATTTAATTATACTTTGAATCAATATAAATTTTATTAGTTTTATATTGTGCCACAGGTACCCATAGGGGCAGAAGTCTAGGATTACATCTTTAGACAGATATCCACTACATATGTGAAAATCAAGGAACAATTGTACCACGCTTGTCAAAGCATAGGCCAAAGACTAGTATTTGGCGTTGGATAGAGGCGACCGCTTTACCATGTTTTTAGGCTTCTTATGTGCTGAAACTGATATGCATGAGAATATTTGTTGATGTTTTTGGAATAATTTCTAACAGATAATAGAATGCGTACTTTTATATGTTTTTTTAACATCATATTTATCTGATACATATTAAAGTGATACAAATCTAAAGATATTTCAAATCAACTATAACATATTGTTTGTTAGCCTTCTTGAGTAACCTTCACCTAAGACTTAGACTTAGTCTTAACCTTAAATGTACTCCTATTTGATGGTTTAGACTTTGTTGTTTCGGTTGGGCACGTAATTGAACATGTTAGATGTGTGTCCCATCCATGATGAGGGGTTGTGGGTTAGTAAAACTTTATGTTGTGGGTTGACCAATCAGTCAACGATAACGGATCGGGTGTTCTCCAATGAGTAGTTTTAATTTATCTAGAATCAGAAAAATAATATGGGTACTTTTTACATAATTATCAGGGTTTAGTTTCCCCGTTGACAGATTCAGTGTCATCATCACCATAATCTAAAAAACAATCAAAATTTTCCATCAATTTTCCACATGGAAGTATGTTTGCATCAGCCACTAACATCATTAACTTCACATGATCATTTGATGATTCATCAGCATCATATGTACAAATTCCATGAGCAACTTTTTTGCCTTTTACCTAACATCACCCCATGTTTATGTAGGAATTCCATGAGCAACTTTTTTGCCTTTTACCTAACAACACCCCTATATACAACCTCCATATGATTCAACTTCACAGGTAATAATTTACATATTTGGTTAATTCCGACAATAGACAACGCTTTGTTAGCAGAACAATTTTCTCGTGCCAATCAATTAGCACCACTTTCCAAAACATGATTAACAATAAACTATTGTACTATGTTAGGAGGCAAACTAATTACAATACTAATAAAATATCCGACATCACTTCGTCAATAATTAGCATAACTATGTTTGATCCAAGACATTGAAAAGATAAACGGATCTAGTTCGTATGTAACATGGACTTCTAAGCCACCATCTTAACCAACCAAACAAGTTGATATCATTGGTTAAATCCACACCTTAGCATGTTTAATCTGAAAAACATAATGTATAAAGTCATATATTCGCTCTGATTGTCCCCCACTACAGACAAGTACTATAATGAACTGATTATATATTTTCAATAAAAGAAATATACTTGACAAATATCCTCTCAACAATTTGTAAACCACTTACCAAATTACATTTCAACCCAAATGTAAAGAATTCACACAAACGCTCTTTTTTATAATTCGGAATCTCACAAGCGGAATATCGTACATTCTAGATTGTAAGAATGTCAATCTGGAATGTATGATGTCAGCTTGAAATGTATCATGTCAAATTCCAGATCACTTTTACGTTAGATCTCAACAACCACCTACCAACTCCTAAACGACCATCACTAGTCTGGAATGCACTGTTCCATAGAAAATAAATATTTTACAAATTCCGAAAAAAATGATTTTATTATCGATTAACTCGTTTATAACTGTTAATTTAATTAGTATCTCTTTATATAAACAATTCTAATGGTTTTAATGGTAACTATAATCATATATCACATATAATTTGCAATATGATTAACAATAACTTCGAGCTATTATTTATATATTTTGGTGCGATATTTTACATGATTAACAATAACTTCGAGCTATTATTTATATATTTTTGGTGAGATGTTTTACATGAAATTAAGTTATCTCAACAGTAAGAAGGTATCTCCTTAAATCAACAGACCATGGTTTAGTTTTAGGAAGAGGCGACATTTTCTAATTTTAGACCTAGGGCAAAAGTTTGGTATTATTAACCCGATAACGTGAATAAACCTATGCATATTCCAAATCCGGACCCATCCAAGTTCCAGATCCAGTTATTGTCCATACTCCATACACTTTCATTTTCACAGTTTTAACCCAACTATTTTTAATTTTACTATTTTATCCCAATTTATATATTATTACGAATTCGGTTTACTATTTTTACAATTTTTACCCAATGTAAATTATATTTACAAATTTAGTTTCAACCTTATTATAGCCCTCGACAAATGTCTTTTACAATTTCAACCAACTATTTTTTTTTTTCCTTTTTGCTGTTTTATCCCAACGTTTATTACTATTACAAATTTGGTTTGTTTCTTTTACAATTTTAACCCAATGTTAAATTGATTTTACAAATTTTGTCAAAATAGTTTTAGATTAGAAAATTTTCCCAACTCTTTTTTACAACTTTTATTTATATTTTAAAAACTTATTTTTTCATAAACTTTTTTGGTGCAACTTGGCGTACTTAGTTTTTACACGTTTTTGCAAATTCATCCAAGAAAGTTACAAATTTTTATCAATTTTGTTTTTCAAATAAACACAGGATCTCCCATGCAACACGCAAGAATTAAAACATTTCTTCCTAAGATGTTCGTTTTGTTTTCATATTGACCAATTGCATTTTTTACATAAGACTTTCTAATCGTGCTTTTATACCATCATAGTGATATCAACAAAACCGTTTAATAATAAACACAACTCTTTAAGTTTTCCTAATGCTTCATGATTGGAATTTGGTTTAGAATGTATGACTTTTTTATTTATTCTGTAGTTGATTTTCTCTGCCCATGGACTTTTCATTATATACCAAACATTATTGATAAAGTACTTTAAAAGATCATGACAATGAACTAAATATGCTCTCTTGATAATTGAAGTGATTATATATTTGTTTTAACAAATAATCTAGGATAGGCATTGTAATCCTTTAAAATTAAATAAAGTAATATAATAATTCTTTCTTTAATGATAGAAAATATTCTAAATATCCACATCTAATACCAATCTTTTAAATACCTTTCCTTTTCTCGAAATATGAAAACAAAATAGATTATGTATAAGAACCTTGTACTTGTGGTTATATATTCATCCCAAATTTTCATAAAATTATTAAACCTACATGATAAAACTTTTAAAAGATATATTAATTATTAAATTTTTTAAAGTTATTTTATCAGTCGAAATTATATATACTATATAATATGTAAATGGATGTAACGGTATAAATAATAATTTTATTATTATATTAATAGCCTTAGGTAACGTTCTAAGTATATCCATGGCATATTAACATTAATATTAATAATTTAATATTATATACAATTATGGTCATTTTTCGCTAAGTGATCATAAAGTTGAGAAAAATTACAATACTATCATTCAAACTTAGAATGAGTTAATTGTAATTTTAGTCAATGTACTTATGAATTTAATAATTACAATTTCAGTCATTATAATTTAAAGTTTATAATGATTACAATTTTGGTTTTTATAATTTTTTAATTTAGGATAATTATAGTTTAGGTCCTCGTAATTTTTAATTTAAAAATTTAGAATAATTCCAGTTTTTATACATATAGTTTTTAATTTGTATTAATTACAATTTTGGTTTAGTCGTATAAGTGTACCCCAGTGTAAATTTCTGAGAAAATTTTAGATGTACATTGTATTGAAAAGTTGGGTGTTACAAATATCAAGATACTATTAAGATTGAGATTATACAAACTTTTATGCCACAATGAGGACAACTTAATGTATTTTGAGTAGAATCACTTCAACATTTGAATTAGTTTATTCTACATCTAACACATAGACATCCCTGTCCTTTATTGCCGTTACAACATTCTTCCCGATAAGCTTAAGAATTTCTCCTTTAGTTTTCTTGATGACTCCACGATCAGCATCACATAACTGACTCATAAATAACAAATTGTGTTGCAATCCTTCAACAGATAACACGTTTATGATTTAATCATTTTTCATTTTAACTACTCCATATCCCTTAATTTTCCATTTTGAGTTGTATTTGAAAGTCACATAGGGTCCATCCTTTTAATAAAGTCTAATAAAATTTCTTGGAGCCTATCATGTGCCTCAAACATCCATTGTTTAAATAACATGCCATTTTATTTTATACATTAAGAAAATTAAAACTCTTTCGAACCCATTTGGTAATACGCTTGATATGTTTTTGCACAGTTTATATAATTCTTAATTTTATACCGTACACTTGGTACGAAGATGTTATTGCATAAACATGAGTCGTCGCCTATAGCTTTGGATACGGTGACACTTAAAACACATGGTTTTATTAACGCCTATCCATAATCAACATACACAATGTCTTCGTATTATTGTACATATTGTCATGTCCCTCAAACTCGTAAACAACAATTTGGTTTTATTCGATGTTTGCTACAATTAATTAATTGAGACATTCTCATGCATAATGACATAATCTTTGAAATTTTAAACATCGATATGTCTTTTTCTGATACTAAATGATGTTAGATAGACACATAACAGAATAAACGACTACAAAAGAACAAATAACACTCAAATAACTCTCATTCTTTGAAAATTGTATCCCAAATTCTTAATGATGTATAAATAATCTCAGAACATAGGGTTAGATGTGTAGTCTGATATTGTAAAAAGACTTCTAATGAGAAGAGAGACTTCTGATCAAAAGATAGGCTTCCAACAAAAAGCAAAGCTTTGGCCAAAAGAAGACTTTAGTCGAAGTCAAAGAACATCGGTGAGAGGACTTCAGTCGAGGATAGAGGTCTCAATTCGGTTGGAGGAATAGAGGTCTCAATTATGAGAGCGGAGGTTGCTAATAGAAGAGTAGCAAGGCGAACATCTAATAGAAGAATGGTCTTAGTTCATCTAACATTCGGGGGACCAGTTAATACGTTTATGGGCAGCTTATGTCGGTGATAGCCTGATAGGTCCATTGACTGTAGTCCAGAAGAAATTAGGTCAAACGATCTCTATAAATACGTCTCATTGATTGTAACCCTAATATATGTCGAAATCTATGTTATTAAAGATTATCAATAAAATCTCTCTTGTTTCACAGTGGACGTAACTTGATTACTTCGATTAAATGAACCACACAAATGTTTGTGTTCTTTTGTTATTAACATGTTTATTATCGTGTTTGAATTTATAGAAGTATTGTTAATCCTAACACAAATAATAAACTTATTTATAACATGATATACATCCAAGGATTTCTAAATCCTTAGAAAACAATTAAAATTAATAAAACGATATAATCACCCCCTAATGGACATTCAAATTTGAATAAATGATCAGGTAACGACTCAATTTTGTGAAATTTGATTGGCTAACAAGTTAGTTGTGTTCTACCAGTTTGTCGGGAGTAGAACGATACATACTTGTCCGTCTACAAGAAGTGAGATTGATTTGTGTATTGGGTAGGCATGATCGGTCCAAATCCGTTAGGAATAAACTCTCTAGAGTTCATTTCGTTGTTGTTAGCATGGATCCAATATTAAAATCGGTACTAAAATTAATTGATAAAAACAAATCTAAAAAAGACATCTCATGGATACACAGGATCCTAAAGCTTACGCACATAAAAAGCATGAACAACCGTTCACGTTCAAGTTTCGTTTGGTTTCAATTATTAAGAGGGTAATTTATCGTTGATGAATATGTTCACAAAGTCCTTGCGTGACCAATGTGCAAATACAAATAATTATGCAGCAGGAATGAATCGGCCGGCCCGCAACAATCTAACGGTCGGGAGTTACGGTGGGGTTACGGTCATCAATCACACACGATAATTGCACCCACCATACCACGTAGATGGTCTCGTTATACAGTACATCGCCGAGTTGTCAAATAGCGGTTGGAAAATATTAGCGGATCCCACATATATTTTCACTGGTTCTGAGCTGGCAATTAAAAATTAAAATAAAATTAGAAATGAAATAAACGACAGACTGTTTCAAACCCCAAACCGCCCTTCACATCGATTTTAAAGCCCCCCCAAACCCCAACTCCTTACCCCCACTCCACCACTCTCAAAATAATCAAAACCTCCGTTTTTTGAGAAGTTTTCTTTTTATTGAATCAGTTGTTGTTATAACATGGCGGAAGAGACTTTGAAGACGGCGGCGGCAGCATCGGAGACTCCGGCAGCGGCTGCTGAAGTGGCTATTGTTCCAGAGGCAGAGAAGGTTGAAGCGACTGCGCCTGTCGTTTGTGAGAAAGATGGCCCCCCGGAGCCTGAGGCTGAGGCCGAGGAGCCTGTGAAAGTTGTGGAAGAGGAGAAGGAGAAGATTTCTGAATCGGCTTCGTTCAAGGAGGAATCTAATGTTGCCGGTGAGCTTCCTGATCCGCAGAAGAAGGCGTTGGATGAACTGAAGCAGTTGGTTCAGGAGGCGCTTAACAAGCATGAGTTTACTGCTCCTCCGGCACCGGTTAAGGAGGAGAAGCCGGCGGAGGAGAAAGCTGCGACGGCCGATGAAGGAGAAGTTAAGGCTTGTGATGAGACGGCTGTGAAGGAAGAATCTACTCCTGAGCCGGCGACGGCTGAGCCGTCGGAAGCTGTGGTTGAGTGTAAAGAAGAGGAGAAGGCCGCTCCACCTCCACCTCCCGCTGCCGAGACATCGGAACCTGTGGTTGAGTGCAAAGAAGAAGAGAAGACAACCCCGTCTCCACCACCAGCTGCCGAGGTACCGGAACCGGTGAAGGAGGTGACTGAAGTAGTCGAGAAAGTTGAAACCTGCGTAGACGAAGACGGAGCGAAGAAGATCGAAGCGATTCAGGAAACAATCGTGGCTGTTGCCACCTCTTCTGAGCCACCAAAGACTGAAGAAACTGAGCAGCCAGCACCACCGGAAGCGGCGACTGAAGAAACTCCTGCCGCCCCTCCACCTCCACCGGAAGAGGTCTCCATCTGGGGAATTCCCTTACTCGCCGATGAGCGTAGCGATGCAGTCCTCTTGAAATTTCTCCGAGCAAGAGACTTCAAAGTGAAAGACGCCTTCACCATGCTAAAAAACGTGGTGGCTTGGAGAAAGGAGTTCGGGATCGAATCATTGCTTGAAGAAGATCTTGGAACAGAGCAAGAAAAAGTGGTTTACATGCATGGAGTAGACAAAGAAGGCCACCCAGTCTGCTACAACGCATACGGTGAGTACCAGAACAAGGAATTGTACAACGCAACCTTCTCCGATGAAGAAAAACGCACCAAATTCCTCCGATGGAGGATTCAGTTTCTAGAAAAGAGTATCAGGAAGCTCGACTTCAGCCCAGATGGAATTTGCACAATCGTTCAAGTCAACGATCTCAAAAACTCTCCCGGACCTTTCAAAAGGGAGCTCCGTCAAGCCACCAATCAAGCCCTTCAATTGCTCCAAGACAATTATCCCGAATTCGTCGCCAGACAGGTAAATTAATCAATTTAATTCAATTACAACATTCATCCGAAAGGACAAAAAGTTCTTTTTCTCGTCTGCGCACCAGATGATTTATTCAATGTTTTCGAGTTTTGATTTTGACATGGGCTTCGCTTATTCTGGTTTTGTTTAAAGGTATTCGTCAACGTTCCATGGTGGTACCTCGCTTTCTATAAAATGATCAATCCGTTCTTCACTCAAAGAACCAAGAGCAAGTTCGTCTTCGCCGGCCCTTCAAAGACCGCCGAAACCCTGTTCAAGTTAGTTCATAATCCTTTAATCTCTTCTTTCAATTCTTTCTTCTTAGCTACCTTAGTACTTACTTCTGTTTGAATAAATCTCAGATACATCGCACCTGAGCTTGTCCCAGTTCAATACGGCGGACTTAGCCGTGAAGGCGAACAAGAATTCACCTCTACCGACTCAGTGACGGAAGAGATCATCAAGCCGGCGACCAAACACACAATCGAATTCCCTGCACCTGAGGTACCTTGTTTTTTTAAACCGCGGTTGTTTCTTGGATCTAATTCCTTTGATCAAATTATGAATTTTAAATTATTGTTACAAATTTGCAGACCTGCACATTAGTATGGGAGGCCAGAGTGGTCGGCTATGAAGTGACATATGGAGCCGAGTACGTGCCTGCAGCTGAAGACGGGTACACAGTCATCGTACAAAAGTCGAGGAAGATTACAGTCACCGGCGATGAGCCGGTGATCTGTGGAAGCTTCAAATGCGGTGAACCGGGAAAAGTGGTGCTCACCTTCGACAACCAAACCTCGAAGAAGAAGAAGATTCTGTACAGGAGCAAGACCAAGGTGAGCTCTGATTAAGCTGTGTGTCCATCACCATCAATACTGAACAAGAACCAAGGGCCGCTTGTGAAATTACGAAAATAGGTTTTTCTTCATTTTTGGTGGGGTATTATTATTAAATTTTTTATTCATGGATTTATATCTCTCTTTTGGGGATTTGAGGAATCTTTTTACATGGGATTCTTTTTTGGGATTTGTCTGTTTGGGTTTGAATTACTTTACTTACAAATACTATGTGCATTGTTGGACTTTTGGACCAAGGAAAGTAAAGTAAAAATTTGAAAATTTTATACAATATAGAAGTGGATTTGTGGGCAGATGCTTTTCTTGTCTTTGTCTCTTAAATGTCTCTTTTGTTGAATTTTTATTTGTTTAAAGACTTAAAGTTGTTTGTTGGCCAGTTTCTTTGAATTCTTTGGCCGCATGAGCTGGAAAATCTTCCAACTTTATCTTTTCCAACTCATGTCATCATTTGATCACAACTAAGATATTGTTATATTATTCTTATGTTCATTCAATAATGCAAGAGAAAATCATGTTTCTTTTAAGGTGTATATGATTTGATTTGGGCTAAAACCATGTATTTAATCAACTAAGATATTATTATTACTGGTAATTGAGTTCATTCTTTTATTCGTTCATTCACGAATACGTTTAATTTAAGTGAATTGCAAGTAGTGCGTAAAACAGAAGACACAATGAGAGAAACCAACTGCAAGCAAATGAAATATAACAACTTATTGTAATGATCTGAGCTATGAATTTATTAGTTTGCTACAACTTTTAAGGTTTAATAGAAGACTTTTAGAAAAATGATCAATTCAATATTGAGAGGACTGAAAATTGTTACCTTTTCCCTCCATCATCCCCTCCATCCCTTGTGTGTGTGTGGGGTGGGGTGGGGGAGGGGAGAGAGTGATTTGAGAGGCATTCATCTAGCAACATAATCTTATATTGGTTTGCTAATTGTACATTTAATCTTATATTGGTTTGCTAATTGTACATTATGTTGGGCAATTTTTAAAAAAATGTGTTTAGCCCATTTTTAAACATAAATTAAGCAACATAATTGGTTTATGCAAAAATCAAAATCTTCAGGCTAATTGTACATTATGTTGGAAAAGAAGGATTTTTCAATTTTTAGAAAAAATGTGTTTGGCCCATTTTTAAACATAAACTTTGGTTCATATCCGAAGCCAAGATGGAAATATATTTACGTATTTGCGTTCTCTTCCGGGATATCTTAGTTTTGTATATATAGGTTTTAAAATGGAAAATAGATGAATAAGAAATTAATCACAAAATTTGAGAGGTTGAACGAGTGTATAACCGAAAATATTGGTTTTTTTTAGTATTAGTTGTATTTGGAGAAATTAAACGTTATGTCGGTTAGGGCTTCATTTAATTTTTGGTTATGGTTTGTAATTAATAAAAATATTAAAAACAATATCGGTTAGGATCTCGTATTAATTATCGGTTACAATTTTTTTTTTCATGCCGAACTAATTTTCAGTTATTTTTTGCTATATAAATAGCATTGTTAGACTCATAAGATAGACACCAAAATACAAACAAACGAACACTCTCATCTCTTTTCCCCTGTAGGTTTTATTGCTATCGTACCAAAGTAAAATTCGGGCCTCGTTGAGTTCCGCAATCTAGAAAAATTGTCCTTGTCGTTTTCTTTGGAAAACAAACGTCAAGTTTGAGTAGAAATTGTTTTAAAAAAACGATGTCAAGTATAAGCCTTAACCTTTTGTAAAAATATTTGCTTCATATTTGTTTATTCATATTATCGTTTCCTACACATTACATGCCGCAATAGAATTGCATCATTTTGTTCTCAATTTGGCAACATATATACATACTATCAAAGTTGTTAGGGTTTAACTTTGTTGTGGAGGCACCCTCATTTAGGGATGTTAACAAGCCGATGCCTAGCCTACCTGAGATCGAGCTCAATTTGATTAAATTTATAGGCTCGAGTTTGCTTCGAGCTTAATTTTCAAGTTCGAGTTCGAGTTCGGCTCGTACGGTATTTAACATACTTGAAATCTGCTCGAGCTTTACTCGTTTGTATGGCGAGCCTAAACAAGCCTGAGCTTGACTTGATTAACAGTCAAGTATCGAGCTCGTTTACAATTATTTGATATTTAATAATTAATATTTAGTTATTTAATAATAATTTAATATATAAAATAAAGTATTATATATATATATATATATATATATATATATATATATATATATATATATATATATATATATATATATATATATATATATATAGGGTTAGGTTCTATTGAGATCTCAAATATTCATGACATCTTGAGAATTCATTCTGATTGGTTAGATCATAAAAGGGCATGTTAGTCATTTACTAAAAATCTCATATAATTCTGATTTTTTTATTTTTGGCAACAAAATAACCATTCCTAAAATCAAGCCTATTAGATTTGAATTTTCAAATTAAAAAAAAATCAAATTTTTGTTTTTTTAAAATCATATTTTTTTTGGAATTTGATTTTTCAAATTTTCGTTTTTTTTAATATGAGAATTTTTGAAATTTGAAAAAAACGAAAAAAATTCTAAATTAAAAAAAACAAAATTTTGAAATTAAAAAAAAAAACATATTAGTGTATTCCCATGTGTATATATGCACACTCGCAGATGCATATATGCATACTCGAAAATGCATATATGCATATTTTCACAATACATATATACGTATTCGTTTTTTTAATATCTAAATATAAAAAATAAATAACGCATTTTATTATAAACAATAATATACAACTGTTTTTAACGATACATGCATAAAATTTAAAAAGTACAACGAAAAATAATAAACGTTACATACAAAAAATATAAAAAATACAACGAAAATTCATGATGTCTTCATTCCTCAAAATTTCAATTTTCATTTCTTCAATTTGCTCGATAACTTCTCCAAAATCTGCAATAACATTAATAAAAATTAATATACATGTATATTCATTAAAATAAATACATACATGCATATACGCATATGAACAAATGCACATCTATTTTATCATATATAGTCATATATGCATATGTGCACATACATTTATATGCATATAAACACCTATGCACATATGCACATGTGCACATATGCACACATACGTACACACACGTTTTTGCACATGTAATCACATATGCACACATGTGTACACACACGTTTTTGCACACATACATATGCAATTTATTAGAAATTTTGAACCTTACACACATAAAATATAAAATACAACAATAATTCATAATATCTTCATTGTTTATTCCTTGACTGTCCTATTTCTTCACTTTATCACTTTTCATTCATTTACTGTCTTAAAATTTAAGACCTGCAAAAACATTAATAAAACTACATATTAGAAAAAAAACAAAAAACTCATAAAATACTTACATGCATATACACATATGCACATAGGCACATATATGTATGCATATATGCAAATACGCACACATGTGTACACAAACAAATTGACATATATAAATATGTGCACATACATTAGTACATGTATTGCCATCTGAATGAACATATGCATAAAGATAGATATAAACAAATTCACTTATATGCATATATGCATTTATGCATATTTACGCATATGTGCACATTGTACCTTTTCAAAAACGTATTTATGTGTATGTGCACATATATATATTTGAACCAACATATGAGAAAACATGGATATAAACAATTGACATATATGCATATATACACATATGCATTTATGCAGATGTGCGTATATGCACATATATTTATGCATATACACAAATATACATACATGCGTACATGAACAAATAAACATATATGTACATGTGCATATACGGTCTTGTGTATGCATATATTGAAAGGTTTTCCGCAACCATGAACTAAATAACCTAAGTTCACATGCAACCTATAAAAGATCTATGTTTTCTTACTTTGAACATGTAACTAATTCCTAAAGGCCAAACAAAATAACTAAAAGAATAAATCAGAAAAAACTAACCTTTAGTTTTTATCTTGAAGCTAAGCAGCACAAGTGTCCTGCCTCAAATGAGATCACACCCAGGGAGCCAGAGGGTGGACGAAAATTCCAGAGAGAATTATAGAATGAGCACTTATAATGAGGTCTAGGGTTCCCTATTTATAAGGAAACAAGAAACCCTAGCCGTCAGCCATTTTCCGGATTATACGTACGCGCGTCGCGGCCTTTACATTTGCGCGCCGCGCGCCGCAATTCAACTATTGAATTTGTACGATTTTAATCCCTGACTTCCTGATTAATCTAATTAATGACACAGAAATTAATCTAATTAATTCCTGATTAATTATTAATCAATCAATATAGTTTCTAATTAATATATTATCATTTTAATATATTAACAAACCATATCTTTTATTTCTATTGATTTATTAATCCCATAATAAACCAACCTTTCTCTCTACCGAACTTTCTACCAAACCTCCAGCTATGAGGGCAACCCAAATAGACTTTGCTTCTATTAATTATGTAAATACAAATTATTAGTCATGGCTTAGACACCTAATCCAACAGTCTCCCACTTGGATAAGTCTATGACTATAATTACCAATTTAACCTCTAATTAATCAGCAAACTGAAGCTTCCTAGAAACTGCTGCCGAACTCTGACCTAGTCAGTTCTGTCCATAGATAAGTGATCAAATGATCCTCCGTCCAACAAGATATTTTCAGACATGAGACATGGATTGAGATCAATCTCTGTCTGATACACTGTTTCCCGATTTCCGATTTTGCTTATGACTTTTAGACTTCTAATTGAACGAATCAATTTAGTCCTGGCTGGCCAGCACTTCAGTCAACTTCAAAATCATCGAGTGGCCAACAGATATCTGTTTCCCGTCTGGGTCAAGGGACAAATAAGCTTCGACTAATATGTTATATCTTTTACCCGACAAATCACTCACAACAGCATGTTTTATAACACCGAGTTACCGATGCGTTTTCGTACTATCAATGAACAACCGCCTTGCAAATTATAACTCATATCTCTCCACTTTAAGACCATAAGATATTATCGTCTCAACATTGCTCGTGATATAATCCATGAAGCAATCCATTGAGCGCGAGTTTATCCAATACTCAAATCTCTATTTCCAAGTACTCATGAACGTTGCAGCAATCTTATTGCTATGTCTAACTCCTTAGACAATCTACAAAACAATTCATGACAATCTTCCTTCATACTTACTCCCTAAGACTATGAACGACTATGGATATTTGAATAATCCAATTATTTAGGAAGTAAAACATGCAAAAGCGAAACATAAAATCTGACTGGCAGCTACTCCTGCTTATTACCAAGTCTCCAAGAGGTAATTACCAAGTCGGATTTATCATAACTATTATCGGTTTCTTATTCTCTTTTAAACTTTCAATTCAAGCCTTTTATATCTATGTCTATGACCTTTTCACTCTTTCTATGTATCTAAGTGTCTAACACTTATACACTTTATTGCAGATGATCATATCAGATACTCTTCCGATGATATCTCAATTTGTCATTCTGTCATTCTCTCTCACAACTCCATTCCGGTGATGTATACCGTGACTGCCCATGGTTCTCGGGTCTTTAGTCTACATGACTACACCCTAAGACAATTTCGAGGTGTCATGATGTGCCGGTGAACCACACGCGCTCCATCAGAAACCAACGAAATTCTTTAACCATGAAGCACCATGTTCTAGTGTAAACAATTACCGATTTGAAAACCCTTTCAAATCAATCACCCTAATCATTTCCCAGTGATTTCTCACATCTGTTCCAAAAATCCATTCAGTATTCTCAGCCAGGAAATATCCTGAATCCAACTTACAATGCTCTAAGCATTAAGTCATCAGGATATGTTCATAACACTTCTGATTTGTCCAAGATGTTTGAGGAACCTGATGTAATCTCATTCCAAGCCCTTTCGGAATCCTAAGATTACCAATAATCCTTGTGTCATGATTTCCGGAAACCATTTCCTTTCGGGGACTCTTTCTTATGCATCTTGAATCCCATCAAGATCATATTCTCAACGGCTAAGTGAATACTGCCAGTCTCATCTATCTGATAGATGTCTATGAACTACGTAAGTATGCTGCACCTTCTTTGTTTTTTTCATGCCAATTCATTACACCTTGCAATGACAGGAAACTCCATTCCTGGGGTTATGCATCTTGAATCTTATCAAGATCATATTGGCAGAATTCTGATCTATCTAATAGATGTTCACAACCACCTGAGTATGTTGTATCTCTTAAAGTCTTTCATAGTGAACCGTTTCTTAACACCAAGTCATTACACTTTGTAATGATAAGAGACGTTTCCTAGAACCAGTATGTAACCCACATACAATGATAGCAGATACTCCCACTGGCTTTGACATCGTTATATGACTCTTTCAGACTATTCACAAAATCCATAACTTATGGCACATTTTGCGAAACCGAAATCCAAACCTTTCCGACATATTAAAGGAAATCTTTCAGGCTATTCACAAAATCCAAACCTTTTGGCCTATTTTGAGAATCCGAATATCCTTTCTTGCGAGATGCCTATGGGACGAATCCCGGGGCCATGTACCTTTTGTAGTGGCATGCTTTATGTGAGTCCCTATTAGTGTGCCGGTAAACCACACACGCTCCACTAACGACTCACACTATGCCACGCAGAATCCTCTCGGATTTCATCTTCTATTGAGAGTGCTTCATTCGGAATCAATTACTTGACTCCAAGTGATGACTCAATCAGCCAGATGTTCTGTAGGTACATTTCTATGTTCCTTCTTTTGATGATTCAATTACTCCCACTGGTTCCTAGACCAGTTGTAAAATCAATCAAACTATCACATATACTGTGTCTCGCGCTAAGGTTCTCTTATTTGGCAGCAACCGGGCTCACCAATGCTTCCAGCAATCGGATTACTTATCTGTACCATCTTTAGTGTTTTACCACTACTCGGTATATCACCCAGATCATAACTCCTTATGACGGTGACAATAACTACTGGTCAAGCGAAAAGAGGGTATGTCAGGTTTAACAGGAATCCAATTCCTGGTCAAGGCCCAGTGGTGACTAAAAGGTTCTTTCACTTGGCTAAACCCTGAACTCATTCAGGATTATTCTTACTCCCACTGTTTCCTTAGAACTTGAGCTCTTTCTAATAGGACTCTTCTTTCAAAGGATAACCGGGATGACCAATGAAACGACATCGCTGATCAGTTTCAGACTTGTCATGAGATTCAGATGAATGCTACATGACCCTGGACTTTCTATGTACTAGTGGGACGATCCCAGCTTTACATTTCAGACAGTGTCGACATAACCTCCTTAGTCTTAAGATACGGTCGGAATATGGTTTTTGCGGTCTGACTGGTTGAATATTTAATTCATTGAAATACTAATCGGAAATGTATCTTATACATCGAGGATCAAAACTATTTCGATCAATGCTCCAGCATCTTCCCTAAGACACATTATAACCATTAGTGTTCTTGGAAGAGGATAAATTGTGAAACATCTTCTCAGTCTATGTAGTCATTCAGGTTCTGTTGATCTTATACTTCCTTTGAAATCCTTGAACACTTCAAGGTTCCAATCAATCGCTTATTCCGATAAGCGAAGCCATATTTGTCAAACTATTTGGCAAATATTTTGAAGCATAACTAATCGTGTTCTGTACGAGGATTCTAGCAATACACATTAACTTATGTGGCTGTTGCCCAAATCTTAAGGTCTCTTACATCTCCATGTAAATTTATGACTTTGTTAATATTGTTCAAGACATGCAATCATCACCTGACTCCAAGTCAACTGATTCCAAAATCCTATCCATTGGATCTTTGGGCGATTCCTTTCTTGCCACAATTAAATTTATTAAGCACTCAATTCATCATGTGACTCTAAGTCAAATGATTCCAAAGTCCTGTCCAACTAGACCTTTGGTTGAAGTGGTTCTCATAAAATTCACTTTAACAATCATATAGAACACAATTTACAAATCTAATCCCATTGGATGTATCAACATTCAAGTTATTACCATTTACGTCATCAACACATTCACACAACATTTCGAGGACAATTAAAACAACCATTTTTAAAAAAAATATTTCATTAAACCAGAATTATCCTCAGAACAATATACAATGCAAATCTATGTTAAATGTATCTATAAACCAATAACAAGAACAAATATCTAGCTTAACTCCAAAAATGCACGAGCTCCATATCCAATCTGAATATGCTCCTGTGCGACAACATCCCGCATCCTACAGAGTCCGTGCATACAGAGCAAATGTGAGAAACACATCCTGTATCAAGGAAATGAGGATCAGGTATTCTGAGTTTTAAGATATTACTGAGTTTGCCAAACGGTTTGGCTTTAGAGCATTTTTCCAATCTTTCTGTGACTGTGTCCCACCTTATGGATTCCCAGTTTGAAACATCGAACAATCGGTCCAGACGATCTGGATCATTTCTTGATGCACTTTAATACTGGACTTAATCCTGAAACAGCTGAATCAATAGAACTATGCTTCTCCATGAACGACTCATTTAGAGTCGACATTGAATGCATTTCCATGATTGTCTTATCCGGTTACCTTTCCTGTTCATCTGGATGAACAGATCAGCGAGTCGAGCTAATGCTTAACTCCTGATCACAAGGGGAAACCAGTTTTATACTGTTCGCATATGTATCCCTCAAACTTGGGAACACGCAAACTGGTGCTACTTCCTTCTAGCTTGCAACTTCAAGCTCTTTGAAGATCCTAGTTCGTTCCCTTTATCAACCAGTTCTCGGAACCTTTCCTCAACTAGCTGTGCTAACTTATCTGACCCCAGGAATTCTAAATCCCTGCGGAACTCGGGGTCAATGATTAATAGCATAATGCAACGAACTTCCTTGGACTCAATAGTCAAGGAGTCATGCTCATGACAAGCTGCTGTGTGATGTCATGTATAGGAGCGGACACTCAGTCGGATATGGTTTGCCAGCAAAACTAAGAACTATTCTCTAATTGCAAAACCATATCACATAGTTCAGGCCAGTCAGCCTTACCATACTAAATAGGTGCTTTCTGAAGCTCTCAGAAATGGGTGAAGGAGGAGAAGGAGGAGAATGACACTTTCTTCAGACATATATAAAATTTGAATTTATTAGTTTAATTAATCCTTTTAAATAATTACCCAATTTATTATTTAACAAGGCTAGGATCCAAAATACCCCAACTATGCTGTGAAGAGGGATGTCGTAGTCACAACACAGTGGTCATTAAGGTAGATAACTTTTATCAATTTTAGTCTAATGAAATTCCTAGATTTGTGAGACTCATTGAACTGTTCAATGGCATGTTTAATCTCGGATATGCCCCACCGTTTGTGACTGGGATGCCGAGGATCACAAACCGGGTGTGAATAACCATGCAAATTAGCTTGGTACTCTCGGGGTCCATTATCATCTCAAATTGATGTGCCGGTTAACCACACACGCTCCATCAACAATGATAACACCCGAGAAACCCATTGCCACTCTTTATGAACCCCCATTGGTGTGCCGGTAACCCACACACGCTCCACCAACGTTTCATAAAGTGCAATGTGCAATTTCATGGGTTAGCATCAAATTCACATTTTTCCTAAAGCAACTAGATTGGGAATTGTTGTAAGGGTTCTAGTACTTTGATCATTATACTTTTAATGATTAAGCGGTCCTATCAAAACTGTTCGGCTAATGACCCTCCACTGATCAGGCGAGCGGTGGGTGAGAGTGAACACCCATTAGACCGCCATTTTATAGGCAGTCTCCTTATACCCACTTTATAGATCAGCTTCGTGAATGAGGCCTACTAATGATTTGACTAACCAATTTATCTTATACATATAGTATTAACTTTTAATAATATATATAAGATGTATTTTAAACCTTTTTAAAATATTCCTGGTTTATCTTTAAATTTCCTGAAATTTAACTATTAAATTTCAAATTAAATTAAACCTTTAAATTCGATTTAATTCATCTTTTAATTAAACTATTAATTAAATTAATTAAATCTAGATATTTTAAACCTTTTAAAATATTTAGGATTTATCCTTTAATTTTTGAAATTTAACCATTAAATTTAAAATTAAATTAAATCCCTTGAATTATCTTTTAATTAAACAATTAATTAAATTAATTCAAATGTAGATAGGTTTTACAGATTAATCAAATTAATTTAAACCTATCTTAAATCCCTAATTATCAAATTCAAACAAACTGGGTTTAAGGTTATCCATTTAATTAACCAATTAAAGTTACCAAAAATAGAAAACCTTCCAAAACCCTAACTAGGAAAATCGAAAAAGAAGGGGGAAGGGGCTAGGGTTTCAAAAACCCTAAACCCCAAAATCGAAATCAGGCCCAAAGGATTTATAAACTTTAAACCCTAATTTTAGGAAAACTATAACAGCAATTCAATAAGAAAACAACCAAATTCTCTGATACCACTGAAAGGTTTTCCGCAACCATGAACTAAATAACCTAAGTTCACATGCAACCTAGAAAAGATCTATGTTTTCTTACTTTGAACATGTAACTAATTCCTAAAGGCCAAACAAAATAACTAAAAGAATAAATCAGAAAAAACTAACCTTTAGTTTTTATCTTGAAACTAAGCAGCACAAGTGTCCTGCCTCAAATGAGATCACACCCAGGGAGCCAGAGGGTGGACGAAAATTCCAGAGAGAATTATAGAATGAGCACTTATAATGAGGTCTAGGGTTCCCTATTTATAGGGAAACAAGAAACCCTAGCCGTCAGCCATTTTCCAGATTATACGTACGCGCGTCGCGGCCTTTACATTTGCGCGCCGCGCGCTGCAATTCAACTATTGAATTTGTACGACTTTAATCCCTGACTTCCTGATTAATCTAATTAATGCCACAGAAATTAATCCAATTAATTCCTGATTAATTATTAATCAATCAATATAGTTTCTAATTAATATATTATCACTTTAATATATTAACAAACAATATCTTTTATTTCTATTGATTTATTAATCCCATAATAAACCAACCTTTCTCTCTACCGAACTTTCTACCAAACCTCCAGTTATGAGGGCAACCCAAATGGACTTTGCTTCTATTAATTATGTAAATACAAATTATTAGTCATGGCTTAGACACCTAATCCAACATATATATGAGTTGTGAACATATCACATATGTGTACATGAATATATGAAGATATGCATACATATATACATGAAGATATACACGTATATACATATATACCCACCTACACATGAAGATATGCATATATATGCATATATGCACACACATTAATGCACATATGCATGAAATAGCATTCTCCTATCAGATCCGTCGCGAGCATGGAATCCGATATGAGGTCGACTTTATTGTCGATACATCTCAAATTTATGTAGAAGTATATACAACGCAACTAAATGTTTGTTTTGGGAAAAATAAACATATGATTAAGAAAACCAATGAACATAACAAGAATTTCTATTGCTCATTTTATATCACATTATGCTTGAATAATCACAATGATACTAATAATATTAAAAAATAAGCTATTGTACCAATCATCAATCAATAACACCACCTATATTATACCTATATTGTTAAGCCATTAAAAATTTTCTGCAAAACGGTGTTTGTTTATATAAAAATTCATGATTTTGTTTTACTTACATATAATAACCCCAATTAGGTCAATACCATGCTAAAATCGATGATTTAGCTCAAGATTGGAATTCCCAGTTTTGATTATTGAACTGAACTAATAGCTACTCAGCAAGATTATAGGGAAGCCCATTTTGTATTCACGATAAAGATTTAAAACAAAATTACATACCTTTTGTTTAATATTAAAAACCGGATACTCCAAGTCCTCAATGTCGTGTGCAAATGCAGGGCCTGCAAACTGTGTTTACTCATAGAAAAATTGCGTGGGCAACAGAGATTTCGTCGGATTAAGATGGAGACATTACGAGCGGGAATTCCTTGTCCGGGGGTTACCGCCGCTAGTGTTTAGAGAGAGGGGCTTATCGGAAATTATGAGAGAGGCTTACCGGAAATCATCAGAAAATCAATCGGAAACTTAGAACCTGACGGATAGGGCTTTTCTATTGTGCGAATCCGGCCCCCCATTTCTATTGTGGTCGTCGGAATCAGGCCACCAGAACCGGTGGTGGTCGTCGGAATCAGGCCACCACCAAGGGAGGTTGATAGATACCTTCAATGAAAGGAAGGGATCTGGTGCAACCATCGATGCAGAAAAACCGAAATTTGAAGCAAAATCTCGTACCAGAATTAGAAAGACAGATGGCGAGTTGAATTAATCAAGCTCGATTGCAAGAGGCGGCATCCACAGCAAACCTGGACGCACTCTCGCTCCTCTGGAACTAGAAGACGGCGATGGTGGTGGTTGCTACCAATGGCGGTGGTGGTTGTGGTTGCTACCAATGGCGGTGGTGGTGGTTGCTATCGATGGCGGGACCATCATCCACCTCGCCATATTCGACGGAATCGGACACATAGAAGGAGAAGATGGTGACGGGAGGACCGGAAAAAACTTGTAGCGGCCGGAACCGTAGCGGAAGAAAGAGAGGCGATGGATTGGTGAGATACGCGAGACCTAGCTAATCCGATGGTGTGATCGTGTTTTGAACGAGGTGAGAGAGAGAGAGTGTGCGAGAAAAGAGGGGTGTTTTAATGTTAATAGGAGAGTTTCCAATTTTCGTGGATCTGATTTGTATTTCTCATACCTAAACTACCCTTCACTCCTCTTTTAAAAAAGTCTAATGTACCATTAAGGTTAATATTAATTACAAAAACTGCCACATTGGATTTTAATCATTGATTTTTTTGATCCAATGGTTTATATAGGGTTCTCAAGATCTCAGGATTTTTTGAGTTCTCAATAGAACTTAACACACACACACACACACACACTATATATATATATATATATATATATATATATATATATATATATATATATATATATATATATATATATATATATATATATATATATATATATATATATATATATATATATATATATATATATATATATATATATATATATATATAGACACACACAGAGAGTTATGATTAAATGTAAATTGCAATTATAGTGTGAATGTAGGACCAATTTGTAGTCATTAGATAAAAAATGGAGGATTGTGATCAACAATGATATGATAGTAATTAAAAAGAAAAAAATCAATTACTTTTTATAATTAAACCACCAGAAGGGTAAATCAGACTTTTTGGTTTTAATAAATTAGGAAGTGGCAGATTTTCAGGATGCGAGTTTTGAAAGGTTTTCTGCAAAGCATGAACTAAATAACCTAAGTTCACATGCAACCTATAAGGATCTATGTTTTCTTCTAATTGAACATATAACAAAAACTAGAGGCTAATAAAAGAAACTAAAGATCAAAACAGAAAAACCAACCTTAATTTCTTGGAAGCTGAGCAGCAAAATTATCCTGCCTCAAATGAAAGTCACACCCAAGCTAAGAGGAGAGGGGATCGAAAATTCCAGAGAGAGTATGTAGAAAGTGGCGAATTTATATGGTGCCCAGGGACCCTTATTTATAGTTTCCAGATGACCAGTTGATAAACCTTAGGTCATGGGGAGTACCCATGTTATAGCAATGATGTTAACACCAAAAAGTGATGACACGTCACCACCACCTTTAACACCAAAAGTGGGGGTGTGGTAGCAAGTGGTGTTATAGCTTTTTCTTTTCTTTTTTTCTTTTTTTTGGTCGAATTCAACGGGCAAAAGACCCGTTAACACGCGTGGTCACTATCACGCCCTATCACCTATGGCGCATCACGGCTAAGTGGGGGTGGTGTTCACATGCCTTTGGCGGCGTTATAGCCTTTGGCGGAGGCTATACCGCGTGTATACCCTTTGGCCTTAGAGATAAACCTTTTTGAATTCAAATAAGATAAACCTTTTATCTTACAATTCAAACTCCTATTTATCTTATTATATTAATTTCGAAATCTATATATTTCCATATATAAATTTCGACCTCCACTGGTCACTGTCACACTGCCACTTATTCAACTATTGAATAATTACAGTTTTAGTCCCTGCACCTTTAATTAATTAAATTAATCCTCAAATTAAATCCAATTAATTCCAGATTAATTTCTAATTAATTAATATAGTTTCTAATTAATATATTATGACTTTCATATATTAATAAACCATATATTTAATTCCTGTTGATTTATTAATCCCATAATAAATCAACCTTTCTCTCTACCGAATTTTCTACCAAACCTCCAGCCATGAGGGCAACCCAAATGGACTGTGCTTCTATTAATTAGGTAAATACTAATTATTAGTCATGACTTAGACACCTAATCCAACAGTCTCCCACTTGGATAAGTCTATGACTATAATTACCAATTTAGCCTCTAATTAACCAGCACCTTAAGCTTCCTAGAAACCACTGCGAAACTCTGACTTAGTCAGTTCTGTCCAAAGATAAGTGATCAGATGATCCTCCGTCCAACTAGATATTTTTCAGACTCAAGACATGGATAAAATCAATCTGGTCTGATTCAATGTTTCTCGATTTCCGATTTGCATATGACTCTTAGACTACCAATTTAGTCCCGGTTGGCCAACCATTTTAGTCAACTTCAAAATCATCGAGAGGCCTACAGATATCTGTTCCCCGTTAGGGTCAAGGGACGAATAAACTTTGACTCATATACTTATGTCTTTTACCAGAAAAATTACTCACAACAATACGTTTTATAACACCGAGTTACCGATGCGTTTTCGTATTATCAATGAACAACCGTCTAGTAAATGATAACTCATATGTCTTAGCTTAAAGATCAAAAGATATTATCGTATCAATATTGCTCGTGATGAAATCCATGAAGCAATCCATTGAGCGCGGGTTTATCCAATACTCAAATCTCCATTTCTAAGTACTCATGAATGTTGCAGCAATCTTATTGCAATGTCTAACTCCTTAGACAATCTACAACTAATTCATGACAGCCTTGCTTCATACTTACTCCCTAAAAGCATGAGCGACTCTGGATATTTGAATAATCCAATTATTCAGGAAGTAAAACATGCAAAATGAAACACAATGATATATTATTGACAAAATTAGTAAACCATTACTCATTAATAAATCTCCATTATTAAATCACAAAATTCAAATACAATAAAATTGTTACAAGTTTCAAAACCTATCTAATTACAAAAACTTATATCATCTCTTAATCCAATGCTCCTAGCATGCTGATTATGCTTAATCCTACTCAGAGCCTTTGTCAAGGGATCTGCAGGATTATCTTCCGATGATACCCTCTTTACAAGGAGGTGACCTTCTTCTACCCTATGTCTGATGTAGTGGTACTTTCTGTCGATATGTCTGGACTTTCCATGGTCTCGCGGTTCCTTTGTCAAGGCGACCGCACCTTCGTTATCGCAGAACAGTTCCAAGGGCTCTTGAATACTCGGGACTATTCCAAGGTCACCGATAAAGTTCTTCAGCCAAGCCGCTTCCTTTGACGCTTCACTTGCTGCTATGTACTCTGATTCGCACGTAGAATCAGCCACTGTTTCTTGCTTGGAACTTTTCCAAGTAACTGCTCCACCGTTCAAAAGGAATACCCAGCCCGACTGAGACCGACCACTGTCTCTATCCGTCTGAAAACTGGCATCTGTATATCCTTCAACTCTCAAGGTATCGCTGCCACCGAGGACTAACACCATGTTTATTGTCCTTCGCAGGTACTTGAGTATATTTTTCACAGCTATCCAATGCTCCCTTCCAGGGTTACCCTGGTACTGACTGACCATGCTTAAAGCAAAAGCCACGTTAGGGCAAGTACACGTCATAGCGTACATGATCGATCCTACAACCGAAGCGTAAGGTACCCGACTCATTTCAGCTATTTCTTCGTCTGTACTCGGACTTTGAGTCTTACTTAATTTTGCATTACTTTGGATAGGTAGCTCTCCCTTCTTGGAATTTTCCATACTAAACCTTTTCAGTACCTTTTCCAAGTATGTACCCTGACTAAGTCCAATTAGTCTCTTCTTCCTATCTCTCAATATTCTTATCCCGAGAATATAGGCAGCCTCTCCTAGGTCCTTCATGGCGAAACATTTCCCAAGCCAAGCCTTGACATCTTGCAAGGTTGGAATATCGTTTCCCATGAGCAGTATGTCATCGACATACAGCACCAGAAAGGTGACTATACTCCCACTAGCCTTGACATATACGCAGGACTCATCCTCGCTCCTAGAGAAGCCAAACTCTTTGACTTTCTCATGGAAACAAAGATTCCAGCTGCAAGAAGCTTGCTTCAATCCGTAGATTGATCTCTCAAGCTTACACACCTTATTGGGATACTTTACGTCGACAAAACCCTCTGGCTGATTCATGTAAACATCCTCAGTCAACTTTCCATTAAGGAAAGCGGTTTTGACGTCCATCTGCCAAATTTCATAGTCATGAAATGCAGCTATGGCCACCATAATCCTAATAGACTTTATCTTGGCTACTGGTGAGAAGGTCTCGTCATAGTCAACCCCTGGGGTTTGAGTAAAGCCCTTCGCAACAGTCTTGCCTTGAAAGTGTGTACTTTTCCGTCCATGTCGGTCTTCTTCTTGAAGATCCATTTGCACCCGACTGTCTTTCGCCCCGGTACGTTGTCAACCAAGTTCCAAACTTGATTGTCATACATGGACTTGATCTCGCTATCCATGGCCTCTTTCCACTTGGCAGACTCAGGGCCCGCCACTGCTTCCTGGTAGTTAACTGGTTCATCCAAATTTATCAGTGTCCTATCACTGACAAACGTGTCCCCATCCGAAGTTATATGGAACCCATAAAACTCGGGTGGCATGCTAACCCTACCGGAACACCTAAGAGGTAAGGATACATTTATCGGACCAACAAGAACTTCTTCCTTATGTTGGTTGCTAGTTTCTCCTAAGGTTGCGTCATCTGATGACTCTTGAATTTCTTCCAGATCAATGGTACTCCCACTGTCCTCTTTGAATATGAGCTCTCTCTCTCGAAAGACCGCTCGTCTAGCTACAAAGACCACGTCCTCGCTTGGTCTGTAGAATAGATATCCAAAGGACTGTTTGGGATAACCAAGGAAGAAACACCTTTCGCTTCTTTCTGCGAGTTTGTCTTGAGTCTCTCGTCTAACGAAAGCCTCACAACCCCAGACTTTGATATGTGCCAGAGATGGAACTTTCCCCGTCCACATTTCATGAGGTGTTTTAGCAACCTTCTTAGTTGGGACAAGATTGAGGATATGGGCGTCAGTCTCTAAGGCATACCCCCAGAAGTGAATGTGAAGTGAAGCTCGACTCATCATGGAACGAACCATGTCCAACAGGGTTCGGTTGCGCCTCTCCGCAACACCGTTCAACTGTGGTGTCATGGGAGGTGTCAACTGCGAAACTATTCCGCATTCATTTAGATAGTCTAGGAACTCGATACTTAGATACTCTCCGCCTCTGTCGGACCTGAGCATCTTTATCTTCCTGCCTAATTGATTCTCTACCTCGTTCTTAAACTCTTTGAACTTTTCAAAAGTGTCTGACTTATGCTTGATTAAGTAGATATAACCGTATATACTAAAATCGTCAGTAAAGGTTACGTAGAACTGCGTGCCATCCTTTGTGGTTGATCTGAATGGACCACACACATCCGTGTGAATGATGTCCAACAGACCCTCACCTCTTTCAAAAGACCCTTTGAAAGGTGATTTAGTCATCTTGCCCAATAGACAAGATTCGCATACATCATCCGACCTGAGGTCGAATGATTCCAACACTCCATCCTTTTGGAGTTGGGCGATGCGTTTCTTGCTGATGTGCCCGAGCCGACTATGCCACAAACATGCCTTTTCTACACCACTAGTAGAATCAATATAATTTACACTATGTCCTAAATTGTCAACACATTCAACAGTTTCATACACACCATCACAAGGATAAGAAGTAAAAATCAAAATACCATTTTTGAAAACAGAAATCGAACCAATTTTATTGTCAAAAGAAAATTGAAATCCTTGTCTGAACAAAGCGTGAAATGAAATAATGTTTCTTGCCATTTCTGGCAAATAGCAACAATTAAATAACTCTAAGCTAACATCACTACTAAGCACTAAACTATAAACGCCGATCTTGGTAACAGGGGACGATCTCCTATTGCCCATGATCAGGTTCAGTCTACCGTGCTCCACCTCCCTGCTTTCCTTTAGGCCCTGCAGATCAGAACAAATGTGAAAACCACATCCTGTATCAAGGACCCAAGAATTAGAAGATGGTGAGTTTTTAGAGATAGTGTATATACCTGCTGTCGATGGCTTTACTTTCCCATCCTTGACATCCTGCAAGTATTTGGGGCAGCTTCTCTTCCAATGGCCCTTCTCTTTGCAGTAGAAACAGTTGGCTTCATCGAGGTTGGCCACACAAGGAATGTGGGAAGACTTGGTTCTCGAGCCATTTCTTGACGACCCGATCTGAACCTTTTCCCTCCAATTTTGCTTAGGAGGGCCCTTCCTTTTCTTTCCTTTGCCACTTCCAATGGCTAAGACAAGCTGATTAACCGAGGGTACACTTTTACCCTTCATCCCGTCCTCAGCAACCCGAAGCATACGATGCAACTCAGTCAGGTTAGCCTGATTGTTGTTCAAATGATAAGCCAGCCTGAACTGGTCTTAAGAACTCGGTAAGGAGTTAAGCACTATGTCAACGGCCAACTCCTCAGGTACAGGCATCGCAAGCTTTCTAAGCCGCTCTACGTAACCTTGCATTCTTTGCACATGAGTGCAGATGGACTCTCCATCTTTAGGTTTGCTGTTCGTGAAGTCCTTGACCACCTCGCACCTCTCGATGCGCTCTTGCTTGCGGAACTTTTCCGCAAGCTCCTTGTGCATCTCAAAGGGCCAATAGTCTTCGTATATCCTTTGCAATTCGGGGTTCATTGTGGCGATCATGATGCAGGCCACTTTGGTCGCATCATCAGAATGTTTTTGGTACGAGGCAATCTCCTCGGGAGTAGCAGTTTCAGGGTCAATATCGACAAGCTCGGTTTCGAGGACATACTCTTTGTTCTCGTACATCAGAGCATCTTGATATTTCTAATCCAGTCATTGTAGTTTGTCCCGTTCAATTGAACCTTGGAACACAGTGAGAGGATAGAGGGAACACTGGAGTTTGAGTAGGGAGCGGATTGATCAGCAGAAGACATCTATAAAAGAAGGTAAGTTTAATTAGATACTTGTCGGTCCTTATAAAAACCCAATATAAAATAAGGCTAGGATCCAACTATAACAATTTGCAACATAGAAGAGGGATGCCGTAATCTATAAGCAAATTTTATAAAGGTAGGCGAATGACGATTCAGCCAATTCCACCGCGGAAAAATAATCTTATTATAAATGGAATTCCTAGTTTCTTTTGAGATTTATTGAACTGTTCAATAGCATGTTTAATCTCGGATATGCCCCACCGTTTGTGACTGGGATACCGAGGATCACAAACCGGGTGTGAATAACCATGTAAATTAGCTTGGTACTCTCGGGGTCCATTATCATCTCAAATTGATGTGCCGGTTAACCACACACGCTCCATCAACAATGATAACACCCGAGACACCCATTGCCACTCTTTATGAACCCCCATTGGTGTGCCGGTAAACCACACACGCTCCACCAACGTTTCATAAAGTGCAATGTGCAATTTCATGGGGTAGCATCAAATTCACATTTTTCCTAAAGTAACTAGATTGGGATTTTGTGTAAAGGTTCTAGTACTTTGATCATTATACTTTTAATGATTAAGCGGTTCTGTCAAACCCGTTCGGCTAACGACCCTCCACTGAGCAGGCGAGCGGTGGGTGAGAGTATTCACCCATTAGACTACCATTTTATAGGCAGTCTCCTTATACCCACTTTATAGACCAGCTTCGTGAATGAGGCCTACTATTGATTTGACTAACCAAGGTTTATCTTTTAATTTTTCCAAAATTTAACAATTAAAATTTTAAATTAAATTAAACCTTAAAATCGATTTAATCAATTTTAATTACCAATAAGTTAAATTAATTAAATCTAAATATTTTAAACATTTTAAAATATTTTTCCGGATTTATTCCATTAATTTCGCAATTTTAAAATTAATTAAATCTCTTTTGAATTATCTTTTAATTAACAATTAATTAAATTAATTCAAATGAAGATAGGTTTATCCAAATTAATCAAATTAATTAAAACCTATCTTAAACCCCCTAAAAATCGATTTCAAATAATGTGGTTTAAGGTTATCTATTTAATTAACAAATAAAGTTACCAAAAATAGAAAACCTCCTAAAACCCTAAGGCCAAAATCGAAAATTACATGGGGGGGGGGGATTAGGGTTTCCAAAACCCTAATCCAAAAAGTCGATCCATACAATAATAGGGTTTAGAAGATTTAAACCCTAAAACAGTTATAGCAATTCCACAAGAAAACAAAACAGGCTCTGATACCACTGAAAGGTTTTCTGCAAACCATGAACTAAATAACCTAAGTTCACATGCAGCCTATAAGGATCTATGTTTTCTTCTAATTGAACATATAACAAAAACTAGAGGCTAATAAAAGAAACTAAAGATCAAAACAGAAAAACCAACCTTAATTTCTTGGAAGCTGAGCAGCAAAATTATACTGCCTCAAATGAAAGTCACACCCAAGCTAAGAGGAGAGGGGATCGAAAATTCCAGAGAGAGTATGTAGAAAGTGGCGAATTCATATGGTGCCCAGGGACCCTTATTTATAGTTTCCAGATGACCAGTTGATAAACCTTATAGATAAACCTTTTTGAATTCAAATAAGATAAACCTTTTATCTTACAATTCAAACTCCTATTTATCTTATTATATTAATTTCGAAATCTATATATTTCCATATATAAATTTCGACCTCCACTGGTCACTGTCACACTGCCACTTATTCAACTATTGAATAATTACAGTTTTAGTCCCTGCACCTTTAATTAATTAAATTAATCCTCAAATTAAATCCAATTAATTCCAGATTAATTTCTAATTAATTAATATAGTTTCTAATTAATATATTATGACTTTAATATATTAATAAACCATATATTTAATTCCTGTTGATTTATTAATCCCATAATAAATCAACCTTTCTCTCTACCGAATTTTCTACCAAACCTCCAGCCATGAGGGCAACCCAAATGGACTGTGCTTCTATTAATTAGGTAAATACTAATTATTAGTCATGGCTTAGACACCCAATCCAACAAGTTTGACCATTTTTCTTTATCAGGTTTAAAATTTCGATTTTCAATTTTAATTTTAAGTGTTATACATTCTATTATCCATTCTATAAGAATGCATTTGAAAACTGTTATACGTATGCCCTGTAAGTTACCAAAAAAATACAGAAGCCTGTAAATTTTGAATGTCAATTAAAATGGTACATTCTCAACGAATATTCAGTATATTCTCAAAGAATTCTAAGGAATGCCTCAACAGACATGCAAAAATGATCAAACACCCCCCATTCTCTAAGAATACAACAAAATGATGAAACACACCCATTCTCTAATAATACTGCATCATGTAAGGTCGGGAAAGTGAAAAGCAAGAATGGAAAAACGAGAACCAATAATGGAAAACATACACACCACTCGATCTTTAGTATGTGTGCATCGATTGAACAGAAAACGGAAAGGGAGAATTGAGATTCCATTGTTGTCATCATTCCAGGATCCGATTGGAGAAAGGAATCGCCGACGGCGATGGTTGATGAGGCAGAGGAGGAAGACGGCGGCGATGCAGGAGGCGGGAACGGAGGGTGGAGGGCGGTGGCGGGACCTTCTCGTTGAAGACGTGAGAGAGACGGGGGAGGATGAATAGCGTTAGGTAAGTTACTTTCAATAAATATAGACATTTAATTTAGACAATTTAATTAATTAATTAATAGAAATAATACTTATATTATATAAATAGAGTAATTTATCTTTAGATAATGATTAATCTAGAGTTAGTTTTACATTCAGACACAATATTTACGATTTATATTTGAACAGATCGACACGTGAAATTTTAGGAGTATCATTTTTCTACTCAATTCGAGCTCTAGAAAGTCACGAATCTCCTGATCATTACCACCTTAATCGCGAGTGAAAAACACAATAACTATTATTTTAATATTTTAGATAAAATAATCAAGAAACGTTTGCTAGATAGAAACTGTGAAACCTAATTAGGCTAGGGGGAGTGGCTTCGCCAAACCCCTCGCCATCCTCCTCGCTGAACATGTTCAACCACACCGCCACACTCGCCAAGCCACTCGCTGAAAACTTCCTCGCCAAGAAATCAACGAGCTCGCCATCAACAAGCCATAGCAATATGACTTGTACTTTTTAGCATGAGATTTGTATCTTTTAGCATGGTTAGCACATGTTGACTACTCCCACCAAATTTGATCAGCATGTGCTAAGCTGATGTGGCAAGTTTAGCATGTGCTGAACATGATAACCAGTCCCTCCAGCATTAGGCTTAAAATATACAGCAAGTACAAAGGGAGCTTGGAGGATCCTTTTATTATTGTCGGGTCTCTCGATAATCCTAAATTTCACTTTCCCAATATCACTTTCCCTTTTTCTTTTCATGCCATACTTTATATATTTAAAGTTTGTTTTTGGTGATAAGATTTTTTTAGACTTGTCTTGTATATGATGGTTCTTTGTATTTTTCTTATAATTATGAACTGTGATATTCTCTGTTTCAATCGGTGTTTACAAACCATCTACAGGAATTCTAATAATTGTCTTTATTTTAATGTATGTTCGAAGTGTATTATTTATTTAGCTTTTATGCCATAAATGAAATCAAGAAAAAACAGGCGACTGGTACCAACATGTCACTTGTCCCGTTTTACCCGGTACCTATACAATATGTTATCAACTAGTAGTTTTGTATACGTAAGTTGTAGGGGGTGTCGTATAAAAAATAAAATAATAAAAATTCTAAAAGTACGTTGTTAAAATTTGATATACTTTTTCAAATTACAAATTACTTAATAAATAAATTAAATTACAATGCTGTAATGATTTTTTCGGATTCTTTTTCGATGATCCAGAAAATATTCATTTCTTTGTTCATTGGAGCTCATTTATAGGATAATTTTTAGGAAATTTTTCGTTTTTATCATTTAACTTTGCAAAAAAAATTATTAATAGCATTGTACTTTGCAAAAATGAATTTTTCAGAATCTTTTTAGATGATTCGGAAAATTTTAACTTTTTACATTGAAGCTAATTTATTATGACAATTTATAGGAAAAAATATCGATTTTAGCATTGAACTTTGCAAAAAAGTTCACTAATAACATCATATTTTGAAAAATTGATTTTTTTGAAATTTTTTTGGATGATCAGGAGAAGTTTTATTTCTTTTAAATTGAAGCTTATTTATAGGACATTTTTCTTGAAAATATTGCTCTTAGCATCGAACTTTGCAAAAAAGTTCATTAATAGCATCGTACTTTGAAAAAATGATTTTTTTTCTAAATCTTTTTAGATTATCTGGAAAATTTTCATTTCTTTTACATTAAATCTCATTTATAAGACATCTTTATGGAAAAAAAATCGTTTTAATCATTGAACTTTGTAAAAAAAAAACCATTATAGCATTGTGATTTGCAAAAATGGCTTTTTAGGAATCTTTTTAGATGATCTAGAAAAGAATATCGGTTTTAACATTGAACTTGTAATAAAGATTACAAAGTATCTTCAATGCCTTTGATCTTCTCTATTCTTATAGGATCATTTACGCAAATAACATCCCATCACTCAATTGGAATGCTAATAAATAGTTCATGTATTTTGAGTGGTTAGAACAAGATGATTAACACACCGACAATACCAGTGACTCCATCCTGATTGTGGAGAGAATGTTTTTTAAGGTAGAATATCATTTGACCATTTTTTTGTAAAACCGTTCTTTCTATAGTATTATTGTTTGATTATACAACTTCTATGGTTGTGTGTAATCACACACACACACACATACATACACACACACACACACAGACACACACACACACACACACACACCAGTGACTTATAATTTTTGTACATTATATAGTACTTGGCAGGAGGTGAGAGTTTTGTCTTTTTGTTAACCACTAGAAGTGACAGTTGATCTCCATCCCGATTGTGGAAAGAATGCTTTTTAGGGTATAATATCATTCGACCTTTTTTTTGTAAAACCGTTCTTTCCATAATATTATTGTTTGATTATACAACTTCTATGGTTGTGTGTAAAACCGATGAGTTTTCTAAAATTTAATGACTTTCTGGTACTACTTTGTATTTACTTTCCTATGTCCATTTCTACAAATCAAAAGAGTATAACACTGTCATTAACATGATTTTGAAACCACTACTTGATTTGTGATCTTAGAATGCTTTTTTCCCCTATGATTTTGGTTTCAGTTTTAGAATCTGAATTTTTCTGATTTTGGTTTAAATTTATTCACTATTATTGCCATATATATATGTTTAGGAAGTTAGTATTAAGATAAACATACCCATTTATGATTGTGAACTTAATTTTGCCATTACAAGGAAACTAAAAGTGAGATTTATGTAAATTAAGTCATATGATATTGATTATTGAGATAAATGTAAGCAACTTTCATATTTGAGTTGAATTTTTGTATGGATTGTAGAAGATACAGAAAGTGAATACAAAACAGAATTGGAGTGGTGGTCGATGGTGGGTAGTCTTTTCAGCAACGACAATAGAGACAGATACAAAATAATGGTGGTGGCCGAAGATTGTAAATGCAACATATAGCTAACTTATTATATTAGGTGTGGTTTAATCTTTGAGAAAGTACATCATCATTATGAAAAGCCTGCTTACTTGGACTAAAACGACATAAATGTATTATTTTAGTTGTTCTATGTAGTATATTATAATTCTAATGTTTCATACTTGGGTTAGTTACCAATTATATCTCCTTATCATCTTCTAAACCTGTAAATCATGGATTAGTTACCAATTATATCTCCTTATCATTTTCTAAACCCTAGTTGCGTCATCTTCTTCCTTATGAACATCGCCTAACAAAAGGTAGCTATCGTGACCACCGTCACACCATCACCATCAGCAATGGACGACCTTCATCACCTGCCACTCACCGACAAACACCATCATGATAGTCTAAACCATCATAATCTTGTTCCAGCCGCTACACATCATCATAATAGTTCTAACCATCACCATCTTGTTCTAGTTGTCTTAATCTCTGAATCAGCAATATAATTATGATGTTCATCAGAAGCAATTCATATGCAACTGGAGGCCAACACTCAAGCAATACAAAATCATTTTTCAAGCTATCCACTCTCGTTTCTGTTGACATTCCGATTGCCATGCCTGTTTTCCTATGACAATCCACTTTCTCACTTAGTGTAATCGACATGTCATCTTTAGCTTATCATATGGTTTGAATATCGCTTCATTCGATGGAGGATATTCCACCTGATCTACTTTAAGGGGCTGCAAATCTCTCATTCTTTCAGAAAACATATTCTTTAAGAATCCATATGCTTTAAAAAATAATGCAAATTCTTTTGGAATGAATATTCTTTCAAAATGAACACTATAAAGAGAGAGAATCTTCATTTAGAATGCATCAGCAACCATATTCTTTCATAAGGTATCAACGGCCATATTATTTCCTAATGCATCATAATGCAATCCATTTTATTCTTTAAGAATGTTTATTTTTTGAGAAAACTTATTCTTTTAATGTATTTTTATTTAATAACTTATTATTCTTTAAGAATGCTCCGTATTATATGAAATTACATCTGTTCACGATCACTAGACTAGATATTGCATATATTGTCCATGATTTAATCAATATGTTACTAATCATCGTCAACCACAATTACAAGACGCAAACCACTTGCTACGTTTCTTGAAGCTTAATCTTGGTCAATGTATTTTTCTCTCATCCAACCAATCACTTCAGCTCAAGGCTTTTAGTGACTATGATTGGGTTGGTAGCCTCGATACAATAAGATTTGTTAGTGGATTTTGTGTCTTCTTGTGTGATCCACTAATTCATGGAAATCTAAAACTATGGGTGTCAAAAGTCGACACGACACGACAAAAATACACGACACGGAACGAAATTGAGACGAAATCGAAAATCGAATTCGTGTTCGTGTTGTGTAGAAGAAATACGATGTCGTCTCGTGTCGTGTTCGCGTCTGAAATTTGAAACGATAATAACACGATGAATTTGATAGCAAGGAAAACGTTACACATGAAGTGACGAAGTCACAAGTTTGAAGACATTTAACATTATTTTATGTCGTTTTATGTTATTTTTTGACATTAAATCCGTGTTTGTCGTGTTTCAATTATATTTTTTGTGAGAACTTATGGATGATATTATGGAAATGATTTTTTTTGTTAACTTTTGTCGTGTTGTCGTGTTTTTTATTTTTTCTTGTTCGTGTTAACGAAAACTAACACGATATCGTGTCGTGTCGTGTTCGGGTTGAGTAAAAGTAATTCTTGTCGTGTTGTGTTAGTTAAAAACACGAAACAATAGCACGATTTGCTACCCCTATCTAAAAGTAAACAAGTGTGTCTTGGTGAAGCTGAGTACCGTGCAATTGCAGCTGCCACAAGTAAAGTCATTTGGTTGACACATTTACTAAATGACTTTGGGCTTAACCTAACTAAACCAACTTAGGTTTTTTAGTGACAACATTTTTGCCATACAATTAATTAGATTCCAACCCCGCCTTCCATGAACGTACAAAACACACTAAGCTAGATTGTCACTTCATTGGGAATAAAATTTTGAATAATAAGATCAAGTTGATGCCTATACGCACACAAATTCATGCTTCTAGGTAGCCGATATTTTCACCAAACGACTGTCATGATTGAATATGTTACTTATCATCTCCAAGATGGCTCTTAAGGGAGAGAGGGGGGGGGGGGGGGGTATCACAATTATATATATATGGTCCTTATGTTAGTGGCTGTTATGATAGCTAGAATTAGTTATGTTGTTGGCTAGTTTGTTCAGCGCAAGTTAGTTAGAATGGTGCATGATTAGCCTGTATATATATTTGTACTGTTTCATTCATTTTAGATTAACCGCGATCACAATTCACAAATCAATTTCAATTTACCTTTTCCTCTTCTATATATAACAGGAGGATTTATTTAGTTAAATTCCTTAAGAAACAAGAAGCAGACTTTTTTAAAAAACAGAAAGATGAAGCATGTAATTTAGTCGTGAAGATTTGATAGCATGTGACTAGGCGAATAGGCTCACAGTGTTGTCGTCGTCCCTTTCCTTTTGTAACTTACGTTTTAGATTTTATTTGTTTAAAATCAACACGTCAAATCATTTTTACCCAAAAATATTTGTAAATCTTATCTCAAGTCCTAAATTTTCTGTGATAGCATGTGACTAGACCAGTAGAGCTAACAGTGTTGTCGTTGCCCCTTTCCTTTTGTTAGAGAGTGAGTAAGCCGTAATATACATGGGTAATGTTATTTGCTTCTCACATCATAGAATATTGACAAACTTTGTTGGCGTCTATTGTTTCATAAATGACAAATTGCATAAAAACTGTACCTATGTTCAGGCAATTTAAAATGTATAATTATTACTTTTAGAATCCAATGCTTTAAAAAATAATTATACATCCAAACATCCTTTAATGGTTGATACGATGGTTTTCTACGTCGAATTGGAATCGCATTCGGGAAGGTTAATTGAAACTATTGCTTCATGAAATTGTGAATCTAAAAGTAAACCGAAAAATTCTAAGTAACCAGTTTTCGGTTCAATTATCCGGTTAGCAAAATGACCGTCTATAAATTAATAGATGTATTAAAAAATTAACAAAAACCTTAATTAATTTCCAAAATAAGACAACCTCTTGACACAATCTATCAAAAAGGCCAAAAGGAGAAGTTTAAATTTTAAGTTAGAAAAAACAATTATCAAATAGATAAATAAAAATGTCTGTCTTGTTTTTTTTTTAACGGTTGAATGAGTTAAAAACTAGCAAAGAGCTAGAAAAATATTACGAATTGTTTAGAGGGTCTTGGAGTTAAGAGGTCCAACTAATATTACAGCTACGACATCTATTAGTGAACCAAGAAAAACAAGAATCAACAACTATGTCAATGAGTCGATCATTCTTGTTACGACCCGGATAAAAAACCAACCCGTTTCTAGACCTCCATAGATCCCATAAGGCAGTGTAGAAGATTGCATGCAAAGCATTTTTTATAATCCTTGTAGGGTTGCGTGGAGGTGAGCCAAAAAATTCAGAGCCGCACTAGAGGAGAAGATAGGAACCGCAACACCAAGCCATCGAGCTAGACCACTCCATAAGCTAATGGCAACCGAGCATTTAGAAAAGAGGTGATCACAAGATTCAATATGATCCAAGCACAAAGGGCAGCAAGTTGAGTGAATGATAATCCCTTTGGTAGACAGATTTAAACGGGTTGGTAATCTGTCGAGGCAAAGACGCCGAAAGAAAATATTAACTTTCTTTGGAACGAACAGTGGGATTGTCTCCGTTTGGAAGTAAGAGGTTTTCAATATGACTTCGCGTGAACTTTACAGAAAAAACACCATCATCATCCAATTCCCGTCATCAAGTGTCATGCAGAGAAGATAGAGAAAAGTCACTAATAATACTTAACATATAGTTTCAAGCCGAGAAGCTTCCAAACCATTTCTAACCTTTCTACGCCGATTCCAAACCCAACCATTTCTATTCCAACATCACTTATAAAGTAGTCTTTATTAACATCAATCCAATAAAGGGGGGGAAATTTTAAATAGAGAGGGACATCTCCAATCCATGTGTCCTTCAAAAAAAGAGTATTATTACCATTATCAACTTTTTGAAGAAGAGAGTAATGAGGAATGTCACCTTTTTGATCCACAGTCGTTGGTGCGTTCAAAATTAAATAACTTTATCACTACTAATAGCTAGGGTAAGTAAGGATCGGATCCAAAGAGCTCGTGGTTAAACTATTGTGTTTAAATGACTAAACTGAAAAGACAATCTAGCAATACTGTCACGATAAAGAAAGAAAATAAAAATGCTCTGCGATGAAAAACAAACTATAACCAAAATATGACTAAATATTATACTTCTGAATCAATATCGGGTAATCAGACTCACGTGTTTTTCTTCCCTTTAATGCTGATTGTGAAAACCTTAGGTTGTAGTTAATGACTTTGGGTACACAGTATGATATTCGACTAATTGTCTTAATCTGTGTTATTCGGACTTGGTATAATTAGTGATTGACCATTACCATGTCTTACATTCACTAACTACAACTTATATATGTTTAAAATCACAAGTTCGGTATAATGTATATCCATTCAACCGAACGTCATTTCATTATGAAAACGACTGTGACGCGATTAGTGAACAATAATACACAATCTTAGTTATAAAGTTAAATGCATCTTTGAAACCAACTTAATTACCATGCTAAGCACCAGATTTGCACTCGAACGATAATCAAGATTGGGCGATATTAAAGTAATAATCAAAACACACTCATTATCTTACCCGTACATCCTCGGAAGTACCCTTCACGGGTTTACGCTTCCATTGTAGGGTAAACGCATAAATAAATCATAACACAAATTGAAATCATAACTGAAATGAAATGATAACTAAAACTCATAAACAATTAACGTTAACAAGCAATGTCCAAGGGAAGTAAGTGTATTCAACTGATTTATGATATTTCTTGATCTAAAACACACCAAATATCACACAATTTATCTGAAATAAGAGCATGATATCAAACATCCCACACTTGGGCTTTGCTTGTCCCCAAGAAAATCTGATTTTTGAATAAATTCAAGAGCATCTCTTATTTCTACTTCAACTACCCACATTCTAATATAATGACAGAACATAAACCAAATTAAACTTGTCATCATAAGCATATATGTGTGTCGATCCTCTTATGTTGTTCAGATTCCAATTAAACACTTTCCTGTAACGAACAAGTTTGTAATGTAATAACTGCTCATTTCTGCATTATCTTAGAAATATACACTTTAAAGTCCCCTAGTCTCAAACCTTATTGTCACATCCCCAAGGTTCCCATTGTACTCACACATTAAATGATTTTGCATATTTTCTTAAATTAATTTTACTTTATAACCCTTGCTATTCTTAATATTTTCAACTTTAAAAACTTGTGTGTAAGTTACTTATGCCGCACTGATTATTACCTTTAGCTTTAACTTTGCACCTTTGAGACTTGTGACTTTCTACGGAACTCTTGATTACAAATTTTTGACCGAGTCTACTCATTCAAATTTTGTAGATCACTAAGGAAGCTCCATGACTTTCTATGGTACGTGTATAATAAGCTTTCAACATAGTATCTCATATCAGACGATCTTAGGTAATGCGGTACTTTAGTACCTGTGGACCACCCTTTTCAAGTCTACCGGCTCGAATACCATAGGTCACAGATTGAACTTCCCTCATGACCTGCAATCTTATGGTACTTTTCGTACTTTAGAATTTGACATTGAAGTATTTAATTAAATTTTCTTCGAGATTTCTTGCTACAACACATTTAGTTATTTATTTGAGGCTTTTCCTCAGTTTAGTGATAGCATAATCCCCATATGTTTTGAACCTCAGAAATCTAACTCAATTTGTTTTGACTAGGACTTAGCTATGTTTACTACTAAAATGATGTCCCTTGAAAAACATCATATGCTAATAGATCTCTAAGGGGTTTGTTTCATTGACAACGCAGAACCATGTTGCGACTATCATACTACTTACTTGCTAACATACAAGAAAAATTTTCATTCCTGAAAATGACAACCATATGTATTACCTATGAGGCTAAGGATAACTTAAGTTTTTTACTTCTAGTATATTTCTAGACATATTTTCATTGACAACAAAGAACCGTATTGCAACTATTATAATACTCCATCTTAATTATAAAATTAAACGCATCTTGGAAACCAACTTAATTACCATGCTAAGAATCAGATTGGCACTCGAACGATAATGAATATTGGGTGACATTAAAGTAACTAACGTCATGATAAAACGCTTTGAATGGTCAAGCAATAGCGTCGATATATCTTCTGGATAGCGCCGCTAACTCTAAAATCCCATATTTCTTTGTAATTTCCGACCCCATTCCAATTTTCTGTCCTTTCCCCGCAAATTAGCACGAATTCTATCACAAGCAATGTCCAACGGAAGTAAGTGCATTCAACTGAATTATGATATTTATTGATCTAAAACACACCAGATATCATACAATTTATCTGAAATAAGAGCGCCGTATCACGTATAATACAACATCTATTAATTACAGGATGCTTGTAATAAAGATTACAAAGTATCTTCAATGCCTTTGATCTTCTCTATTCTTATAGGATCATTTACGCAAATAACATCCCATCACTCAATTGGAATGCTAATAAATAGTTCATGTATTTTGAGTGGTTAGAACAAGATGATTAACACACCGACAATACCAGTGACTCCATCCTGATTGTGGAGAGAATGTTTTTTAAGGTAGAATATCATTTGACCATTTTTTTGTAAAACCGTTATTTCTATAGTATTATTGTTTGATTATACAACTTCTATGGTTGTGTGTAATCACACACACACACACACACACACACACACACACATACACACACACACACACACACCAGTGACTTATAATTTTTGTACATTATATAGTACTTGGCAGGAGGTGAGAGTTTTGTCTTTTTGTTAACCACTAGAAGTGACAGTTGATCTCCATCCCGATTGTGGAAAGAATGCTTTTTAGGGTATAATATCATTCGACCTTTTTTTTTGTAAAACCGTTCTTTCCATAATATTATTGTTTGATTATACAACTTCTATGGTTGTGTGTAATCACCACATACACATACACACAAACATATATATATATATATATATATATATATATATATATATATATATATATATATATATATATATATATATATATATATATATATATATATATATATATATATAATTGAGATCTGGTAAGAAGGAAATTTTTGGTAGAAGGTAAGAAATTTTTTATGTATATGTTTTTTCGGTGAACCAACAAAATGAATCAATAGATGATCCAAAAATAACATGATTCACAAAAAAATTCTCGAAAAAACAACTCGATGATTCATTTTTACGATAATTTTGTTGTTATTCACTAAAATTGTCCGTAACGTGAATAAAAACTTGATTTACTAAAAAATGATTCATGAATATGTTTTTTCAAGAATTTTTATATGAATCATGTTATTTTTTATTCATCTTGTGATTCATTTTGGTGGTTCATCAAAAAACAAAGTAAAGAAAAAAAAAATTATTGCCTTCTTACCATAATTTTACTTGTTATATGCAAGAGAGAAAGTGTGTGTTTGTGTGAGAGTATGTATGTATGTGTGTGTATATAAAACAAAAAATATTACTGTAATTCAAACAAACAACTAAACAAAATGAAATGACCATAAGAAACCAAAGACCAATAATGTACTGACTCGATAAGCCACTTGTAAGTTGTTTTGAGGCTAAAATTATACATACTAAACAATACATTTCTAAGTTGTTTTGAGCTATATTAGTGGTTTCATCTGCATTCATCATTGATCAATATTTATTTAAACTTGACGATGACAAAATATTGATGAATGGTGTAAAATATTGGATGATAGAACTGTAAATCACGCTTATTATAAGTTGCATGTTTGTTTTCTTCTTCGTTAGTCTTCATCTTAAACACATAGACTGAAGCAATCAGTATTGCCATGGAGAGGACATGGTACTTGAAATATGTTGTTGTGTAACCTCATGACTTGTATACAATTAGCATTTATGTAGGCCCGGTTGAATGACATGTCGGAAAGATACAACAAAAAAACACTTGAGCATGTTTAGCGATTAGTATTTGATGGTGACCATTAAAATCGACTTAATTTAACCTCGTGAAAACTAAAGTGTCCCCACATGTATATAGTTGTGATTCTACGTGTTGGAAGAAAAAGAAATGTGAGATATTGGGAGTTCGCAAATAGCTTGTAGCGGTATGCATAGTTATTTTGTTCCAAAAAAGTTATGATTGAATGAAAATAAACTTCCACTTTATATATGCTCATTTTAGTAACCTTTGTTTTCATTTCCAAGGGCATGTTTGGTACAGAGAAATGAAACCAGAAAAATGGAATTGATTCCATTTCTCCTGTTTGTTTAATCCTGAGAATAAGAAACTGAGAAAAAATTTGATTCCCTTTCCCTGTTTTTAATTCTCTACTTTTAATAGAGAAATGGTGAGAAATCTGATTTTTTTTCCCCAAGCCTACCATCCACCATCACGGTCACCCAACACAACCACCACCTCCACCACCACCACCACCATCACCGTTACCCACCGCCACCGCCACCATCACCGTTACCCACCGCCACCGCCACCGCCACTGCCACCGCCATTTCCTCTACTGCCACCACCTCCACCTCCACCGCTACCACCACCAATCGCCACCACCATCACACACCAGGCCACCGCTACCACCACTCACCACCACCATTACCCACAACCTCCACAGCCACCACCATCACCCACAACCACCTCCTCCATCGCCACCACCACTCACCGCCACCACCACCTACACCGTTACCCACCACCGCCACCACCATTACCCACAACCTCCACCGCCACCACCTCCACCTCCACATCCACCTCCACTGCCTAATCGCCACCACCACTACCATCACCCACCACCATCATCTCCACCTTAACCACCACTTACCGTCACCACCACCACATGCGCCGTTACCCACCACCACCACTATCACCCATCGCCACCAACTCCACCACCACCACCACCACCACCACCTCCACCTCCACCGCCACCACTTACACTGTTACTTAACATCACCCTCCGTCACACACCACCACCACCACTACTACCACCTACACCGTTTCCCACCACTGTCACACACCACCACCGTCGCCACCACCCATCACTGCCGCCATGATCCACCGCCACCACCCATGGTCACCACCACCACAACCATAAGAACATTGATTCTCAGACATATTTCTCATGTGAATTCTCTGTGGTACCAAACAGTGGAATCAATTCCCTTTCTCTAGTTTAATTCTCTTTCTCTCCATTTCCTTTCTCTGCAGCAATTTCATTTCTCCGTACCAAACGTACCCCAACTGTTTCCCTTCTTAATGAATTTCGCATTGAAGAATATGTCTTCAAAATTCAACAATCTTTTATTCAAAGGCTGCAACACTTATTTTCAAATGGCTGCTAAAGATGATATTCAAAGATGTGGCTGCAACACTTATTTTCAAATGGCTGCTAAAACAAACTTCAAAGATGGCATGTAGAATTTTTTAAATGAGCCATTTTTTTCTTTAAGTGGCATGCAAAGTTTTTAGTATAAATAGGTTAGAAACCATCTCAAACAAAACACACCAAAACATCTTCTCTTCTTATTCATCTTCTTATTAATACAAAAGAGTTATAAACTCTTTGTATTTTTGTATTCTCCCAAACATTTTGTAAACACCACAAAATATAGTGAATTGGTTCTCGGCTTCCTCCGCCCGTGGTTTTTCCCGATTTGGGTTTTCCACGTAAATCCTTGTGTCTCTATTTTATTTACTTCATTCGTATTTTCGTTGTGATTATTATCGTTTGATAATTTTGATCCTATTCCGCATTGAGCTAATATTGTCTAAAGTCAATTCGGATCCGTCGTATTTTACAACAATTGGTATCAGAGCGTCCGGGTTTTGATATTAGCTTGTTGGGATCATTTTATCAAGTAATAAATCATGTCTTCGGTGAAATACGATATTCCGCTGCTGGATCGGAATACCCGATTTCCGCTGTGGCAAGTAAAGATGAGAGATATTCTCATTCAGATGGATTTACACAAGGCGCTCTTGGGCTTCGAAAGGATGCCAAATACATGGACCGAAGAAGAAAAAGAGATGAAAGATCTGAAGGCTTTATCCCAGATTCGTTTGCACTTGTCAAACGATGTTTTACAAGATGTTCTAAAAGAAACGTCGGCGGCTGCTTTGTGGCTGAAGTTGGAGCAGTTATTGATGACAAAGAGCTTACCGAACAAGTTGCATCTAAAGCAACGGCTGTTCAATCTCAAGATGATTGAAGGAGGCTCATTAGCTGAACATTTGTCCACATTCAAAGAGTTAATAAATAACTTGGAGAATATGGATGTTCAGTATGAAGATGAAGACTTAGCTTTATTTTTGCTGTCATCGTTGCCCGAATCCTACAGCCATTTTCGTGATACGATCATCTACAGCCGTGAAACTCTTGTTTTAGATGAAGTCTTTACAGCTTTGGATTCTAAAGAGAAGATGAAATATATTACCGGTGGTGGTTCAAGTGATGCTAAAGCCGAAGGTTTGAATGCCAGAGGAAGAACAATAGAGAGAAGTAGAACTTCTCAATCTTCCAACAGAACCAGATCCAAGTCAAAAGGCAAACGAAAGTTTTGCAACTATTGTCATAAGAAGGGACATGTGCTTGAAGAATGTTTCAAGTTGAAGAATAAAGAAAAAGAGAAGGCGGCAGCAAATGGTAAACAAGCTAGCACTTCGGGTGAAGCCGATGTAGCAGAGGTCGAATGTATTGGAGAACTCTTGACAGTTTATTCAGATAAACTAGATTCCACTGGTGATTGGATACTCGACTCTGGTTGTACTTTTCATATGTGTCACAACAAAAGTTGGTTTTACACATTTGAAAAGGTTAACCAGGGCTATGTGTTGATGGGTAACAATACTACATGTCCAGTTCTTGGATATGGTTCAGTCAGAATCCGTATGTTTGATGGCGTTATCCGAACCATTGGGGATATTAGATATGTCCCTGACCTCAGAAGAAACTTGTTATCTCTTAGTTCATTTGATAAAAAAGGATACGAGTTTGCCGGAAAAGGTGGAGTTCTCAGGGTGTTCAAAGATGGTTCCGACAAACTGAGAGCCTGTCGAAAAACCTCAGACCTCTACTTTCTTGACGGGCAAACAATTTCGAGTGATGCTGCTATTGTTTCAAAGTCTCTTTCTGATCCAGATCAGTCCCGTCTTTGGCACCTTCGACTCGGCCATATGAGTTTTCAAGGCATGTCAGAATTGAGTCGAAGAGGTTTACTTGGTCAACAAAAGATTGTTGATTTGGATTTCTGTGAAGACTGTGTATATGGCAAGGCAAAACGAGTGAGGTTTGCAAGTGGTATCCATACAACGAAAGGACCACTCGACTATGTCCACTCGGATTTATGGGGACCAGCTCGAGTTGCTTCTAAAGGTGGAGCTAACTATATGCTCACTATCATTGACGATTTCTCTAGGAAGGTGTGGTGTTTCTTCTTAAAACATAAAGGAGATGTTTTCTCTACCTTCAGAGACTGGAAAGTTCAGGTTGAAAAGCAATCAGGATTGGTGGTAAAGTATCTTCGTACGGATAATGGACTAGAGTTTTGCTCAGAAGAGTTTAATGCCTATTGCCGAAAGGAAGGCATTACTCGACATCGCACGGTAGTCCATACGCCTCAACAAAATGGTGTAGCCGAAAGGATGAATCGCACCATTATGGAGAAGGTCCGGTGTATGCTTTCTAATTCCAAATTGCCAAAGTCCTTTTGGGCGGAGGCTGCTTCTACTGCTTGCTATGTTATCAACCGATCACCGTCACGAGCAATCGAAAAGAAAACTCCGTATGAGTTATGGTCCGGGAAACCTGCCGATTATACACATCTGAAACCTTTCGGATGTCCAGCTTATGCACGAGTTGACAATGGGAAGTTAGAACCGAGAGCACTTAAATGTGTCTTTCTTGGTTATAATCCAGGAGTTAAAGGTTACAAGTTATGGAGCAATGATCTAAATAAAATCATCATCTCAAGAGATGTTACTTTTGACGAGTCTGTTATGATTCATCAAACTTCCGACTCTACAGAAGATACAGTCGCATCATCAAAAGCAAATGAAGAGAAAGCTCAAATGGAGGTGGAGTTTCCTACTTCACCTGTCACCATTCCGAGTCCAGTTGAGCAACCAGAGTCTTCCTCGCCAAATGAGCATGTAGTTGTTGAAGAAACAACAACTTCACAACCACAAGCTACTACTCGAAGCATTGCAAGAGATAGGCCGAGAAGACAAATTGTTCCTCCAAAGAGGTATGCTGAAGCTGAACTTGTTGCTTATGCTTTTATTGTTGCTAATGATATTGAGTCGGAAACGGAGCCTCTAAATTATGATGAGGCTATCAAATCTAAAGACTCAAGTGATTGGATGATTGCTATGCATAATGAGATGGAATCCTTGCAAAGAAATGGTACTTGGGATTTAGTTCCTATTCCAAAAGGGAAAAGGCCAGTTAAATGCAAGTGGGTCTACAAGCTCAAAGAACCTGTTAACCCGAATGAGAAACCAAGATATAAAGCTCGGTTGGTAGCTAAAGGCTACAGTCAAATTCCAGGCGTTGACTATACTAACATCTATTCCCCGGTAGTCAAACATACTTCTATTCGTGCATTGTTGGGGTTAGTTGCTTCAAATGATTATGAGTTGGAGCAACTAGATGTTACTACAGCTTTCCTAAATGGTGAGCTTGAGGAAGAGATTTTCATGCAACAACCTGAAGGTTTTGTAGTTCCTGGAAAGGAGGACTACGTATGTAAATTGAAGAAATCTCTCTATGGCCTCAAGCAGTCTCCTAGACAATGGTACAAGAGGTTTGATTCTTTCATGACCAGTCATAAATTCAGCAGGTGCACCTATGATAGCTGCGTTTATTTCAAGAAAGGTGACGATGGTTCAAAGATCTACTTACTCTTGTACGTGGATGACATGTTGATTGCAGCAAAAGATATGAAGGAGATTCAGAAGTTAAAAGACCAGTTGAAAGCTGATTTTGAAATGAAGGACTTAGGAGCTGCCAAGAAAATTTTAGGTATGGAAATTGTTCGTGACAGGAAGTCTAGGATCTTGCATCTTTCTCAAAAAGGTTACATTGAGAAAGTCCTAAGACGTTTTAATATGCATGAAGCAAAGCCTGTCAACACACCTTTTGCAGCTCATTTCAAGTTATCATCCGCTTTAAGTCCTACTACTGAGACTGATATGGAGTACATGGCACGCGTACCATACTCTAGTGCTGTTGGATCTTTGATGTATGCTATGATCTGCACACGCCCTGATTTGGCTTATGCAGTTAGCATAGTTAGTAGATATATGGCGAACCCGGGAAGAGAACACTGGAAAGCAGTACAGTGGATCTTACGTTATCTACGCGGTACGTCTTCTATGTGTCTACGCTATGGACAATCTAACACTGGGGTGGTTGGATATGTTGATTCAGATTTTGGCAAAGACTTGGATAAACGAAGATCCATTACAGGGTATGCGTTTACACTGAACGGTTGTGCTATTAGTTGGAAAGCCCAGTTACAGTCTACAGTTGCACTGTCTTCTACAGAGGCAGAGTACATGGCGATTACAGAAGCAGTTAAGGAAGATATTTGGTTGAAGGGATTGTTTAGAGAACTCGATGATAGAATAAAGGTTACCACAGTATTCTGTGATAATCAAAGTGCTATCTTCTTGAGTAAAGATCAGATGTTCCATGACCGTACAAAGCACATTGATATTCGTTATCATTTTGTGCGTGATATCATTGAAAAAGGTGATTGTGTCATAGAAAAGATCGATACAGATTATAATCCCGCTGATGTGTTCACTAAGAGTCTTCCTATATCCAAGTTCAAACTATGTTTGGACTTAATGGGTATTTCTGATCGCAGTTGAGCCTGATTAGGCTCGTGGTGGAGGAAGTATTTCATTTTTCAGGATCAATTTTTCTCTATATGGTGATTGCAGTTTCTTATGGAGTTTTGGAGTTTGAAGAGTTGTTGGTTTTACCAAATTGGTATACAAGTTTTGTTCCATTTTGAAGTCAAGGTGGAGATTGAAGAATATGTCTTCAAAATTCAATAATCTTTTATTCAAAGGCTGCAACACTTATTTTCAAATGGCTGCTAAAGATGATATTCAAAGATGTGGCTGCAACACTTATTTTCAAATGGCTGCTAAAACAAACTTCAAAGATGGCATGTAGAATTTTTTAAATGAGCCATTTTTTTCTTTAAGTGGCATGCAAAGTTTTTAGTATAAATAGGTTAGAAACCATCTCAAACAAAACACACCAAAACATCTTCTCTTCTTATTCATCTTCTTATTAATACAAAAGAGTTATAAACTCTTTGTATTTTTGTATTCTCCCAAACATTTTGTAAACACCACAAAATATAGTGAATTGGTTCTCGGCTTCCTCCGCCCGTGGTTTTTCCCGATTTGAGTTTTCCACGTAAATCCTCGTGTCTCTATTTTATTTACTTCATTCGTATTTTCGTTTGATAATTTTGATCCTATTCCGCATTGAGCTAATATTGTCTAAAGTCAATTCGGATCCGTCGTATTTTACAACACGCATCATCAACTAAAAATAACTTGTATCACTATCATTTTAATTTTTTCCGTATTGAGAGGGAGCAAGTGCTGGAGACGAAGTACAAGTACTGAAGTGTCTGACCCGATTCGTGCCCGACAGCTGGTCAGCCGCTGTCAGTTCGAACGGTCTTGATGCGCATGTGGTGTGGACCCCCCTTGTTGTGTCTTGGACTCTCACTCATACCTTATGGATCCTGACCAGAAACCTGGGCCAGTGCCTTTTTGACCCCATTTAACGGCCTTCATTGCTCCCCCAGAATCAAACGGCTCTTTCTTTTTTCACCAAAATGCCAACTAGAATCCAATTTAACCTTCCAGATCATTTAATAATTTTGTAACACGAAATATTTCGTATTTGATCTTTTTAGGTCTTATATATTGTTTTAGTTTTATGCTTATACCAGTTTTCATAAATATGATTGTTATTTGATTCAAACTGATGCAACAGTTTTCTTCAATGATTTGTAACTCATATATGGACTTCAAAATGATTTTCTTTTGAACCCTATTTGTATCAATGAAATTGAAGAAATCGAACTTGAACGAGCCAAGTGCGATTGGTTTGGTACTTGGCTTAATTTTTTTTTTTTTATCTTTTTAAATTAGTTTTTGGTTTAGTTGGAACTGTTGAGACTTGGAACTTCTCAATTTTAACCTGGTATACGTTGCTAACATGTCGAGTAACGGTTTAATATGTGTAGCTTTTTTTTTTTTTTTTTTTTTTTCAATACATGTAAAAATGGATGTATTAATTGTATCGACACATCAAATCTTATAGCATGAGGTTAACGTTGGGTAATGATGTAAACCAGCGGGTCCACACTCCACAGTTTCCCCACTTCTTGCACATGCTTTAATCGAAGTCACCCACACCACCTAGTACATCACTTTCACATACAAAAACAATCATAACAAATTTGCTATTACTATTATTATTATTACAAATGATACGATGATACCGATTTTAGCATAAGATACTTTTCTATTATTAGTTTGTTAAAGATATCTTAGATGTTGATAAATTGCCATAACAATTTTTTTAGATTCATATACAAAGCCATAACTATTATGACATAAACAGGTCATACTTACGATTTATAAGATTCTTTTATATACATGGCTTTTTAGGAGTATACTACTATGGAAAATAAATTGCATGCATACAAAGTTACATCCATAAAGCCATTTGGTATGGGAACCTCACACCATACGGGGATATAATGTGGTGGTGTGACCACCGCGATGAACACCGACCCCGTCACTGTGCACCCGCATGAACCCCCTGCCTATGACACCTTCTCACCGCACAAACTCACTACACTTTTCTTCTCTTGTGATTTTTTGTGATATCTTGTACAATACTTGATAACAAAGGGAATATACTCATTGTACCAATATTTGAATTATGTCATAGAGAATTTGTTATCTTGCATCGACATCTGATTTAGATCATGACAAACGTACAAGTTTACGAATCTTATATGCATTCTCTTCACACTTTAGTTTTCACATTATTATTTTGTTTGTAGTTGGAAATATTTAATTGATAGGCCTATAGTTGGTAGTAGTTGGCATATTAAAATAGGGATACATGATTACAACTTAATACTGCCTCACTTTGGGCATGAGGTAACTTTTGAATAAATTTTTGTTTTAGTAATGATGCGATGACATTTAACTATTGAAAATGACATAAATGCAATGCAAATGACAAACCCAAACATTAACAGAGAACATGTAAATTATGTTGGTGTTAGGGAGGAATGGTAGTTTCTAAAATCAAGAGGTTTCCTTAATTGCTTTAAAGATCGTGTAATCACTATCCGAATATGATATTTCGACCATATATCTGGGTATCACGAAATCCGAATTATGGAGATAATCCTTCAAGATACAGTTTCGAATCAAGACATTGATAAGAAACCACAAACCAGATATTTATATAGAACTCAAATTTTTCTGATTACCAAAGATAATATCAAATCAGCTTTAAATGTTGACTCTATCCTATAAATATGGGATAACGGTTTCAAAAGTAATTATCATGAAATATTATCTGAAAACAATATTTTCCATAATAATTTTCTTAATAAAATAAATTTTCTAGACGAGGTGCTACTCCTTAGACCCCCGCCAAGGACATTGCCCCAAGGGCCCTGTAAAGGGGCGCAACCCCCTTAACCCTCGCCAGATTGGTCAAACCGAGATCAAACTCGTTTTATACAAACGTGTAATCCGCACCTCTTAACTTGTCTAAAAATCAAGAGTTGAACTTCATTGGTAATCTTGTAAATTTCATTATACTAAAATAGTAAAATATTTAGTGACACTAAAAACACTAAACAATTATTCACAGATAGCTTTACATATTACCTATAAGTGAAACATATTTGTCATGCACCAACTATTTCATTATTACAATATCAAGTAATTGAAAGAAAATTAAAAAATTATATTTTACAGTTTTTTTATTGCAAGGGATTATCTGAATTTATTCTATATTAGATAATCGGTTTCTAAAAATCCATTTACAAAATACAAACCAGTGATTTAGTATTTCAGTGAACCACCTCAAGGCCGAATAGTGTAAAACAAGTTGGGACAAAATGAGTTGGACTCTTAATAAAGCCCAATAAGGTTGGTGAGAGCCCAAGTACCTAGCATTTTTGGTCGGCCGTAATTTACAATTATGCCATTGATTCGGGAAAGGGGAAACATATGAACCACCGGTATATTGTCATCGGCTCGTATCTTCCTCGCGAAAAACCCTCGGCGGTCGTGGAGACAACAAGCAAATTAGATTACTTTTTCTTCGATTCGCAGAGAATTATCGATCAAAGAAGGGGGAAAACGCTCTCAAATCCATAAAATGGCTGAAAATAAAGAGATTCCGTCTCAATATGATCTGAATGCGAAGTGGGATGCTTGTCTAGATTTGGGTGTTCGTCGGTTCGTATACTCCTCCGCGACCGGTGCTTTCGCCGCCCTTCTATTGTTCCGTGAGTTCTTATTGCATTGTCAATTCCTTGATTCAGATTTTCTGTTATTGTTAATTGCAAATGACAATCGATTTGCTGTGATAGAATAAAATAAAGCATATGATGTTTGAACAATCAAATCAGTTTGGTTCATCGTTACGAATATTGTAGGTAGTCGTTGTTTCAGGAGAATTTCAAGATTGAACTTGCCACATATGCGTTTCCTTTTGATATTTCTTTTACACATCGAATAAAATTGGGTCAAAATTAGCAAATCAACCATCTTATCTGATAATGCTACATTTCTCGTTAGCATTTAGGATATGTATTTTACCTGGGCCAAGATATCAAGATTTACTGATATACATCCTTGAAATTATTATTGAAAATGGGCATGTCTTATTGAAGTTGAAGTTATATCATTGATGCTTAATGAGAAGTTCTATGATGTTGTTTACAGCATGTACAAGGACTTGCATTTGAGGTTGCCCATTGCTGCTTGAGGATATTTTTTTTTTTTTTTTTTCTGGATGTTATTAACTATGTTCTTTTAGACATATATGTATTCCTATTTTAAAAAAATTATTCGATTAATAATTTACAGACCACTTGTAGTTCCATCATCAATTCATATCCATTCATGTAATGTAAATAGACATGAATTATTCTTTTATTCTCTTGCTTCCAGATACTATAAATAGTAGGAACACTTTATACATGGTAGCCCAGAATAATACCAGTTTTATCTTTTTGCATATATGTAGAACAATGTTTATTACTTCTCATAGTACTTGAAAATATTTAACAAACGAAATTGTTTTAAAATTATATTGGTAGGTTCCCCTGTTACACGCTGGGCAACAATTGCTTTTGGTGCAGGAGTGGGTATTGGATCTGCTTACTCAGATTGCTCTCAGAAATTTGATGCCTCAACTTCCACTTCTCCCAGTGTTACTAAGGTAATAATATATTATTATGCTTATAAGATTATTTGTTGCTGTTAATATAATCTATAGTTTCTATAATACTATCATGTAGCGTTTGTATGAAAATTATTTAATTTCTGAAAGCAAATTTTCAGGATTGAAGAAAGAATGTGAAGGTTCTTGTGGGAGTGTAATAGTGAAGGTTGTTGATGTAACAAGGATCAAGTGAAATGGGTTTTGATTTTTTAAGTTGTTGAATTAGAAGAAGAGTAATAATTTTGGCAAAGTGGCAATGTCTTCTTTTTTTTTTTTTTTTTTTTTTTTTTTTTTACGTTACATACATATATATGATGTACAATCAAAAAAATGTTATTTTGGGACACTGGGATGTACCTCCCTCATGTTGTGTCCGTGAGACCGGAAATGCCATCTGACCATTCATGAATTTGGGGGTTTTGAATTGTTAACGGTTTATTTTGTTTTTGGAATACTTGTTAAAACTACTTGACGAATTATGTTTTGATCGTTTTGTCTTGAAAAATGATTCTATAATTCTTGTTTGGTTCTTGGAGTATCTCGACTTCTCGAGTGCTGGAGTTCATTTAGAGGTACATAAAGTAATTGTGTGTGTGTTTTACACTTTTACTGTATGTGGTATGTATAGAATGACTCTTAATAAAAACAAGAGTAAATTATAGTTTTGGTTCTTGTGGTTTGCACAAAATTGTGGATCAGTTGTAGTTATGAAAATCTGTTCTTGTGGTATGTATTTTCTTATGGTTCTGGTCTGTAGTATGTATAAAAAACCTTATTACCCTATTAATGTCTTTTTTGTTTTTTTTTTAATCTAATAATTAAAAAAAACCAAAAATCCACCTCATCCTACTCCCCCATCTCTCTCTCTCTCTCAACAAGACCATAATTGTCGGTACATATAGCCACTCATCGGAGCTGGTTTCACCTTCTACTTCCTTTTCTTCTGGACATGTTTCTTTTGGTATTAGCACCATGAAACTCTTTCTTCTCAGTTCTTTCAGTCTTCTCTTTACCTCATTCATGATGAAGTAAGCGTCATCTTCATCAACCTTTGTAACATTAGACTATCCTCATTGGTAATCAGCCCCAACCCAACTATTTTTTTAAAAATTATTATTTTTAAGTTTTAAATTATATTAAATATGAATACCCATATAAAAGTGACATGTGTCAATATATAAGAGGATGTATTGGGCGACCAAGGTCGCTAGAAAGACACGGTCGCTGCTTTTGGTTGCTTGTTTCCTTTTTTTATAATAAATTTTGGCAACCAAACACTACATTGGTCACCAATGGCAATAGCCTTATCATCATCCACCGATTTCCCCAAGTCATCGACATTATCTTTCTTGGGCTCTTTAGGGGCCGAAACAGGATCAGGCTTGTTGTCATAATACTTTCTTGAGTTTGTTTGTGGGCTTTTTTTGTACTTTCTCACTTTCTCATTTTCGGGAATCCATTTTCGGTTCTTGAAAGGAGATGCAAAAGTATTGGTAGTACGATAATAATAGAAAAGCAAGTTCAGTAAAGAAAAAATAAATCTAAGTGGTAAGGAAATACTGAACATATAGGAAATGCGGAACGATGCTATCAAACAATCGAGTCCACAAGTTGACTAAAGATTAATCAAATTAGACCAGCAAATGGAGTGAAGGGAAGCTGTTTTTTTTTCTATACGCAAGAGAGAGAGAGAGAGAGAGAGAGAGAGAGAGAGAGAGAGAGAGAGAGAGAGAGAGAGAGAGAGAGAGAGAGAGAGAGAGAGTGTGTGTGTGTGTGTGTGTGTGAGGTTTTTTTAATTATTAGATTAAGTAAAAGATTAAAAGAAAAAATATATTAAGAAGATAATAAAGTCTTTTTATATGGACTAGAGATCAAAATTGTAAGAAAATACATACCACATAGACAAATTGTGAGATTTTCAAAATTAAGACTAATATGAACCACTGGAACCAAAGCTGTAATTTTCTCTAAAAACAATAACACAAGTTTTATCATCTATTTAAGAAAAGAGGGGAAATAAAAAACACAATATTTTTATAGTTTTATTTAATATGCTATTACTTTATTCTTTTTTAAGGAAACCATATTTTTATATGATATAACGCAATTTTTAACAATTGGACAATATTGTTAATCATAAAGATAAGAATAATCAATTTTTTACTATTACTGAAATTGAATAAAAAAATTTAGTTTTTGATTTTAAAAATATCAAAGTTTTTCCGGTCTTAATTTCCCTCTCTATTTTTTGCATTTGGGCTATTTTTTAATGTTATTTTCATTGGCTCACTTCATCAATGGTGTTGCTAAAATTATATTAAAACACGTAATTTTTTAGAATATAATATAAGATGATACCAATACATTTTTATTACTTTATATTTTCAGTAAAAATCATAAATGCATTAATTATTGTTTTAGGTTTTAGCATTTAATCAATTAAACATATATATCAGATGACATAATTTTGTGTATTGGTTTAATTTGTTTTTCTTTTGGTTTTTGTATATAAGAAACCAACTAAACTAAAAAATTGATTTTTCTAAAAAGAAAAAACCAAACCATTGGTTTTCCAAAACGGCTTTTTTTTTCAAGTTTTATGTTTTTCTTAGTTTTTGGTGCGGTTTTGGTTATTTTGAATGAACAAGCAAATGTGTCGTGTCGTGTCAAAACATTAAACTAGTTAAGAGAGCTTAACATTAACCCAACCTATTTGATTATCGTGTAGTGTCCTGGAAACCCTTTATTGTTTTAAATTTTCAATAAAAATCATAAATGCATTAGTAATTATTTTAGTTTTTAACATTTAATCAATTAAACATATACATTAAATGACATAGTTCTTTTATAGTTCAATTTGTTTTTATTGGTTTTTGTATATAAGAAAAAACTAAACTGAAATTTTGATTTTTCTAAAATGAAAACCAAACAATTGGGTTTTCAAAACGGTTTGCTTTTTGTTTCAACTTTTATGTTTTTCTCAGTTTTTGGTGCTGTTTTGGTTATTTTGAATAGATTTAGCAAACGTGTCGTGTCGTGTCGAAATATTAAATGGGTTAAGAGAGTTTGACCTTAACCTGACATGTTTGATTATCGTGTAGTATCGTGTTAATCCGTTTTTTTCGTTTCGGGTTAGCGGATTTAGGGGTAGACATTGTAAATATGTCATGCCGTATTAAGTTGGAATGCTAAATGCGTTAAACAAGTAGGAGTTATGAAGGCAGAAAAAAGAAAGTGAAAAAATTGGAAAGAGTAGGAGTTAGGAGGTGGAAGGGAAAAATTCATAGCAAGTTTGGAGGCAACATAAAAAGAGTAGGAGTTGTAGAGGCGGATAAATGAAGTCATGTAGAGGAAGGAGGGGCCGATTTGGACTATAGCGTATAAGTTAGAACGGAAAAACAAAAAAAAATGAAGTTTTGACTTGGCCAAAGTCGTTTTTAAATCATAAAATAACTCAACCGGTAAAGTTTTACTATTATATCTGGTTTTGTTTTTGGTCTGTTAAATTTATTTAAAGACTTAAAAAAGTTACAAATAAATAAACGAGTCATTTTCGAGTTAAAACTCTTAACCCTAAGCTTACCATTTTAATAATCAAGACGTGTTATATCAACCATTTTAATTAAACGAGTTGAAACTTTTACCCAAACAATTTTTAATTTGTGTCAAATTCGTGTTAGGTTAGCAAATGATTTCAATTTTTGTCATCTCTAATTTTGACACCCTATTAACCACAAACTTCGTATTTGTTCATTTACAATGAATTCGACATACCTCATAAAGATGAATCATTATGGTTTAAGTAAAAAATGGACCACTCTATAAACCGTAGTTTGCACACTCAGTCTAATGGTCAAAATTTACGTTCTATTATAAAAAATTAATTTATTAAAAAAAAGGTTTTTTGGATTTTTTTTATTTTGAATTGTTATTCAAAAAAGTTTTAGAAAGATGAGTGACGACTTTTTCTAAAAAATGAAGTAGTAGTTTTTTAACAATAAATGAAGTAATGCTTTTTCAGATAAATTGTTGAACACGTAGTTGTGACACCCCATTTCTACTGTTTGCAAATACTATGGTTTTTCGTATAAATACATGAATACAAAAATACGGATTATCAAAAACCGATAATTTACATGCTTAAAAACAGTGGGTGTTACAAATCTATACCAAAACTAACCATAGTAAGCAAGAAAGGATTTAACCTTGGGTCCATATAAGAGCTAACTCGAGCTCCACTCTGGCTAAACTTCATCCCTTTATAGCAAATCATAATAACCTGGAATACATGGCAAAACATAGAATACGTAAGACAATAATGTCTCGTGAGTTACATGAGTTTTAGACTCAACACTTAACTTCTTTTTACATCCACTTTATAAAACTTATAACTTAAAACATCTTTCAAAGCTTTATAGTTGTAACATATCAAAGCTCTTTATTTTTCAAAATCATTATATAACATACTTTGCAGAAGTAATATCGTCCAAAACTTTATAGTAGCAAAATACTATAATTCTTTACTTCTCAAAATCATTTCGTAACATACTTTGCAAAAATAACATCTTTCTTACTTTCTTTGACTGGATTTAAAAGCATTGCTGGATTTTTATACTTAGGACATTAATCACTATAAGTGATACCCCAAGTCTCTACAGCTAGAAAGAACGGATAAATCTTCACCATAGAAGTGCTTAGGCAATCTACTTCGCGATGGGGATTTTTCCCCAGTAGACCCCTTACCTAACCCGGGTAGGTGGAACATAGTTCCCTTACTAATGCTGCTTGCTACAAATACCAGTCATACAAAAATACTTTCTGCTTTCTTGAACATTACTCACATACATATAAATAGTGGCTAAGTGTCAAACCTCATCATTTTCTGTCTTTATGGCTAAATGCCAAATATATAACTTTCTTCACATAATAATCATACGTTTAAAACATGTTTTTATAACATTCTAGGCTCTATGCCAAATCATACTTTTCAACATCTTATGGCTATATGCCATCCATACTTGAAAACATATACAGTTTATAACTAAAACATATTTCTTAAACATCTTGTGGCTATATGTCATTCATACTTGAAAACATATATAACTTGTAATCAAAATATACTTTCACTTAATTTAACTTGTAGTACAAAACATAACTTCAAACATAGCATTATACTTTCACATATAGAAATTTTATAAGAAATCTTAAAATTACTTACTTGCCATGTACCCCAGAATGGGTAAAAATACTGCATGTACTCACCTCAAGTCGGAAATGAAGAAATCCGTGCAGCAACTCCGCAAATCCAACTAAGCTCAAAACCGCACACCTTATACTCCTATAAGGTATAGTAAGTTCTTATATGTCATAATAATTAAGCCGTACCTTAATTATATACTTTTAGAATTAAAACACTTATTATATTTATCTTTCAGCTTTTAACCTCAAAGCAGAAAGTCTGTTTGTGACCACTTAAGCTCATCGTAACCTCAACAAATCAAGGATATATTTAGATATTTACCTAGACCATCTCTTTACCTTTCCAGGGATGTAAGGAACATGTATTAACTATTTTTCCTCTATTTTATATGAATTAACCACGATTGGGTATCAAAATATGTTAAATCCAGACCAGATTGCAAAGATTTCCACTTTAAACCTGGAAATGATCATCAATAAATTCTGGGAAAAATATTGGACAAACATGACCCTAATTCAAAACTACAGGCCCTGACCTCATGTCATTTGCATTTCTCAAGAATAAACTAAAAATCCCCAAAGGTGACTGATACAATCAGTCCACCTACTGAACCACTCTTTAAAGATAAAACCATAACACAAACTGGACATAGACCTAGGTTCTGGTATTTTGTAGGAAGAAACTAGACACATAGCACGAACTTTCACCACTGGTCTTGCCCCCAAAACATTTTTGTACAATTATTTATGAATTTCTAAAAACATAATTCACTGTACAGGACAGTCCTGGACCTGCTGGTGCAAATTGCAACTTCCACCCAAGCTAGCACATGAATCAGATCAGGGCCTTCTGAATATATAAACTAGACACTTAGACCTTTCCAGAAAGGTATGATTCACCCCAAATGGCCAAACATACGATTTTATATGATTTTTACAAGATTATGGCAGAAAACTGTCATGAGAATTGTGTTAACTTGTAAGCATTAAAAGTCCTTAACCATTAAGCCCTTGAGAACACATTCAATAATCATATTCTTTTACTAAAAGAAGGTAATTTCCAGATGTTTTGACATGCTAACGATCCACTTAATGGATTAGGCAAAACACAAACCGAAAAGGAAAGAAAAGAAAACTAAAATGGTTTATACCTCACTCGATTCCTTTGCTGCCTTCTTCCTCCTTGCTCACGAGAACACACATTGATTCCCACTTCTTCCTCTTCACAACGACAGCAGAAACTGATAATAATTACCCACAAATGTTCTGCAGCAAGATTGAGAGAACCGAGAGAGAAGATGGGCAAGAACGAGACAAAAAGAATGAGGGATACAGCTAGGTTTGATCAACTAATTCTTTTCATGCACTAAGTAGTCTTCAAACTTATCTCAATCAAAACACTTGGCCCCACAATAACTCTCCCGATCGCACTAAAATTCAGCTCAAACAAACCATGCTACAATTGGCAATTGACAAAAATGGTCCCTCGTAAAAGCCATATTAATTATTTTAATCACAATATCTTTATAGCTAATATTATGAGTTTCTGGAAATGACAATTTGCCCCCTTTTATTTATAATAAGAGTTTTTCCAATTATTATTATTATTATTATTATTACTAAACAACCGCAATTTAATTCTACACATCGTCGTTTAAATAATGAATCTATTTCGTCTTAAAAAAAACAAATGCATCCAAAATAATTGGCGTTATTAATAAACGTTAAATTGAAAATGGGGTGTTACAACTCTCCCCCACTTATAAGAATTTCGTCCCCGAAATTCAACACCAAGATATTAAGTAATCAAGGTTGAAACTTTCATTAGCCCATAATTCCACAAGATTAATTATCTGTGAATATATCAACCCATTTTTCATTTTCATTTTGGTCTAGTATTTTGCCCATAACTACTAGTCCAAAGATATGAGCCCAAATAAGTTAAACTTTAGCCCTATTAGGCCTGGAATCCAACACTTTCTTTTTATGTGATATCGCATCACTATTGATCAACAGCGTTCATCAGTCTGTATATTAAAGTAATCAGTAAACAACACCATATTATACACCTTTATTACAAAAAAGTCTCTTCGATATCCCGTTATTACTGGAGTCAAGTAGCGAATTTTGAAAATTAAACGACACTCAGGGTAGTGAAGAGTCGCACCTACTGTAGTTAATTTGAATTTTGGAATTAAAACAAGAGGTGTCCCTTCAGTTCCATGTGTCCTTTCGGTTCCAGCTGCAAAATGCTATATATATACATGTATGTAGTATCATTCATTTCCACCTTCATTTTCAGTCTCATCCTCTCTTATCACTAGTTGGTTCGTAAACAAACTCATATTTAAAGCTGAATCATGGAAAACAGATCTTCAATGGGCGATCTGTCGAACCATGGACCTGGTTTTCCGCAAGGAGAGGGTCCTTCAGATCAGACATCTTTACTGGAGTTCAGGTGACTTTAACATTCTAAACATCTATTATTTATTTTTCATTTTTCTTTCTAATGTTTTGTTTGATTTTGAATTATGGAACAGTTTTCCAGATATACTACCAATAGAGCCACTCAACGATGAGCCGGGAATTTTTCCCGAGCTGAATATTAACTCAGAAGATCCAGTGCATGCATCTTTAGACTTTGCACTCGATCAGACTCCATACCTTCTACCAGGTTAAATTCTTTAAATGATTGCTTCTATGAATATTCAATTTTGTTTTATCATCTGACAATTGTTATTTGTAGACCCATTTGTGGATGATCTATCTGACTACAATTCATTCATCGACGTACCCTCAACGAGTAGTGAGATCATCCCCACGAATCAAGGATTCATGGCTGACATTCAAAATGACAATCAATTACAGACGACTCATAACATAAATATTGAAATGAATCCCGAACTTGGGGTTGGTTTTCAATATCAAAATCACCTTCAGGTGGTTCGGAGGAACCTAGAAGAATTTCAAAATCCCGAGTCCATGACTGAAAACGTACAAGTACCACCGATAGAAGCTACTGATTTTAATGAATCAATGTCCATCTTTGGTTCAGAAAATCATGATCATGTTCAAATGATCCCAAATATTAATAATACATTTGAACTCAATCCTTCGATTCCGAAAACCACAGTAGCTGGCAGTAGAAGAGGTTTCAGACACTCATTAAGTAGAGAAATAATAGCTGAACACTTTAATAAACTAATTGAGAAAGCTGCGAAGGAACTTAACATTGGATCGACACAGTTAAAAAAAACGCTGTAGAGATTTAGGTATCGAACAATGGCCCCAACGACAACTTAAGAGTCTACAAACTCTTATTGATCATGCTGAGGTAAAGAATTATATATTTTTTTAATTCTTTTATATCATAATGTTATTATTACTAAAGTTGTTTATGTCACAGGAATTTGGTAACGAGTTTAGTGGAGCAGCAGGATTATCGAAAGATTTAATACCCAACCTAAAAAGGGAGAAAGAAGCAATAATTGAAGGATCACAATCGGGTCTAACAGACGGCACAAAGAAACTGATACAAGCTGCTCATAAGGTTGAATATAAGAAAAGAAAAATTCTGGAAAAGGGGGAAACTTCATCAAGAACTCATACACAGCAGCAATCTCTACCATCTAATTCTGGTATGAGTAGTATTAATCCTGGTTTACTCGAGCCTGCGAGTGAGGATAATTTTGGAAGCTCTGTAGGTGACCTAGCATGATTTCCTCCTTCTTATAGCTATCCCCAACTGGTTCCAAATTGGAACCCTTCCTCATTACTTCCCTACTTACACACTCCCCAAACGAGTCAATTTTTAACCCAATATCATGGGGTTATAGGTTCCAACCCTATCGAGATCCCATACCTTGGAGCTCCTCCTCCAATAACTAGAAGCATACCCATTCGAAATCCTCAAGAAGGTACAAGTCACCCCAATGATGACAAAGAGTGGAGTGTAGAAGATATTTTCTCGCTTCCTTCTGATTCTCCAGTTTAGGTTAGTAGTTCTGTAAACTTTTCTTAATGTATTAATATAAAGTTATAGCAATGGATCACATATATCGATGTGTTACTACTTTTATTTATTATTATTATTATTTTCCAATCTTTCTTTCTTTGGTCACTGTAGTGACACTACTTTTATCTTTATTCTATAATCATAATTCGTTTCCGTTAGACAACGAAATTTTCAGTTATACTCTTTCTTTTATATTTGTACTATATACTCCATTAACATTTTCAATATATTTATACGTTCTGGCCAGGTCTCTTTTACTGGTTCCTTTCATATTGTCTCGGGAGTATTAACTATCTTATTAATTTCTTTTACCCTGTCATACTAAGTGGTATATATCCACTGCATTAACCTTTAATACTTATAATCTTACTTATTTTTATTACATAGGCATATAATCCCTATGTTATTCTTATTACTCTCTTCACAATCCTTACTCACCAGACTACCATAATTCCTTTACGATTCCACCAGTCTCAATACATATCCTGTGATTATGATAATACGGGCCCATATTACCATAATCACCTATACATATTGATTCTGCTGTTACCACAAGGTCTCATGGGACACTGGTTCCCTTAACATATAACACCATTATAAATACATGGTGATCACTACTAGAAATCTTATTACTTTATAAACATAGTCTTTAATAAATTTAGACGGTTATGGAAAATATCATATAATTTTCCTAACGGTCAGATTTTTGCTCACTTTAAACGTTAACTTAACACTTCTTTGTTTTATATATCGCCATACTTTAAATAATACATAATGTCTTAATCATTTAAGACACCATATAGGATACTTTTATAAACTATCATTTCTATAGCATGAGTTTAAGCCTAGGAGTGGAACAAACCAATCCTAATTCGCTTAAACTATGGCTCTGATACCAACTTGTGACACCCCATTTCTACTGTTTGCAAATACTATGGTTTTTCGTATAAATATATGAATACAAAAATACGGATTATCAAAAACCGATAATTTACATGCTTAAAAACAGTGGGTGTTACAAATCTATACCAAAACTAACCATAGTAAGCAAGAAAGGATTTAACCTTGGGTCCATATAAGAGCTAACTCGAGCTCCACCCCGGCTAAACTTCATCCCTTTATAGCAAATCATAATAACCTGGAATACATGACAAAACATAGAATACGTAAGACAATAATGTCTCGTGAGTTACATGAGTTTTAGACTCAACACTTAACTTCTTTTTACATCCACTTTATAAAACTTATAACTTAAAACATCTTTCAAAGCTTTATAGTTGTAACATATCAAAGCTCTTTATTTTTCAAAATCATTATATAACATACTTTGCAGAAGTAATATCGTCCAAAACTTTATAGTAGCAAAATACTATAATTCTTTACTTCTCAAAATCATTTCGTAACATACTTTGCAAAAATAACATCTTTCTTACTTTCTTTGACTGGATTTAAAAGCATTGTTGGATTTTTATACTTAGGGCATTAATCACTATAAGTGATACCCCAAGTCTCTACAGCTAGAAAGAACGGATCAATCTTCACCATAGAAGTGCTTAGGCAATCTACTTCACGATGGGGATTTTTCCCCAGTAGACCCCTTACCTAACCCGGGTAGGTGGAACATAGTTCCCTTACTAACGCTGCTTGCTACAAATACCAGTCATACAAAAATACTTTCTGCTTTCTTGAACATTACTCACATACATATAAATAGTGGCTAAGTGTCAAACCTCATCATTTTCTGTCTTTATGGCTAAATGTCAAATATATAACTTTCTTCACATAATAATCATACGTTTAAAACATGTTTTTATAACATTCTAGGCTCTATGCCAAATCATACTTTTCAACATCTTATGGCTATATGCCATCCATACTTGAAAACATATACAGTTTATAACTAAAACATATTTCTTAAACATCTTGTGGCTATATGTCATTCATACTTGAAAACATATATAACTTGTAATCAAAATATACTTTCACTTAATTTAACTTGTAGTACAAAACATAACTTCAAATATAGCATTATACTTTCACATATAGAAATTTTATAAGAAATCTTAAAATTACTTACTTGCCATGTACCCCAGAATGGGTAAAAATACTGCATGTACTCACCTCAAGTCGGAAATGAAGAAATCCGTGCGGCAACTCCGCAAATCCAACTAAGCTCAAAACCGCACACCTTATACTCCTATAAGGTATATTAAGTTATTATATGTCATAATAATTAAGCCGTACCTTAATTATATACTTTTTGAATTAAAACACTTATTATATTTATCTTTCAGCTTTTAACCTCAAAGCAGAAAGTCTGTTTGTGACCACTTAAGCTCATCATAACCTCAACAAATCAAGGATATATTTAGATATTTACTTAGACCATCTCTTTACCTTTCCAGGGATGTAAGGAACATGTATTAACTATTTTTCCTCTATTTTATATGAATTAACCACGATTGGGTATCAAAATATGTTAAATCCAGACCAGATTGCAAAGATTTCCACTTTAAACCTGGAAATAATCATCAATAAATTCTGGGAAAACTATTGGACAAACATGACCCTAATTCAAAACTACAGGCCCTGACCTCATGTCATTTGCATTTCTCAAGAATAAACGAAAAATCCCCAAAGGTGACTGATACAATCAGTCCACCTACTGAACCACTCTTTAAAGATAAAACCATAACACAAACTGGACATAGACCTAGGTTCTGGTATTTTGTAGGAAGAAACTAGACACATAGCACGAACTTTCACCACTGGTCTTGCCCCCAAAACATTTTTGTACAATTATTTATGAATTTCTAAAAACATAATTCACTGTACAGGACAGTCCTGGACCTGCTGGTGCAAATTGCAACTTCCACCCAAGCTAGCACATGAATCAGATCATGGCCTTCTGAATATATAAACTAGACACTTAGACCTTTCCAGAAAGGTATGATTCACCCCAAATGGCCAAACATACGATTTTATATGATTTTTACAAGATTATGGCAGAAAACTGTCATGAGAATTATGTTAACTTGTAAGCATTAAAAGTCCTTAACCATTAAGCCCTTGAGAACACATTCAATAATCATATTCTTTTACTAAAAGAAGGTAATTTCCAGATGTTTTGACATGCTAACGATCCACTTAATGGATTAGGCAAAACACAAACCGAAAAGGAAAGAAAAGAAAACTAAAATGGTTTATACCTCACTCGATTCCTTTGCTGCCTTCTTCCTCCTTGCTCACGAGAACACACATTGATTCCCACTTCTTCCTCTTCACAACGACAGCAGAAACTGATAATAATTACCCACAAATGTTCTGCAGCAAGATTGAGAGAACCGAGAGAGAAGATGGGCAAGAACGAGACAAAAAGAATGAGGGATACAGCTAGGTTTGATCAACTAATTCTTTTCATGCACTAAGTAGTCTTCAAACTTATCTCAATCAAAACACTTGGCCCCACAATAACTCTCCCGATCGCACTAAAATTCAGCTCAAACAAACCATGCTACAATTGGCAATTGACAAAAATGGTCCCTCGTAAAAGCCATATTAATTATTTTAATCACAATATCTTTGTAGCTAATATTATGAGTTTCTGGAAATGACAATTTGCCCCCTTTTATTTATAATAAGAGTTTTTCCAATTATTATTATTATTATTATTACTAAACAACCGCAATTTAATTCTACACATCGTCGTTTAAATAATGAATCTATTTCGTCTTAAAAAAAACAAATGCATCCAAAATAATTGGCGTTATTAATAAACGTTAAATCGAAAATGGGGTGTTACAGTAGTGGTATTCCTGAAATTTATAAAGTAGAACTATTAGGGTGAGGGATGTAAAATTCTATGTATTTGGGAGCAAGATTGGGAAGGGCGAGGTGGCAAGGTGGTATCGGCATGAACACCGCTCCCTCGTTCTCTGTACTGCAAATATCACCCCAATGCGACTGCCCGATGCCAATCGTGATCAATAGAAAAAAGAAAAAAAAAATGAGAAGTGGGGTGGATATAGAGTGAGGTGGCACCCAGGATGCTCAGAAACACCCCCGATATCGACAAGACGGGTGGGATGCTCTAGGATAACGTCCTCCACCCTTATAATTATTTTAAAAGGTGTATATATAGTGGCAACAAGACTTGTATGTGACACCACGATTTAAGAAACGTCGTCTTTATGTCATATATATGTTTATTTTTTACCTATAATTATACAAAAAAGTGAGTAATAGTAGAAAGCATACATGTATACATAAATATAAACCAAATACAAATTTACGGTCTTAAGCCGTGCCATGGAAAACGCCGTGACCTCACCATGATTCCTAAAAACACGAGGCACGATCTTGCTGCTTCTATGTCATGTGTCATGTCGTTTAGTTACTTGATTCTTACTGATGATTTTGTGTACCGATTCTAGGTTCTTCTATTTTCATTTCGATTTAAAATCGGATACTAAATATTGTGTTTTGTGTATTCTAAGTTCTTCTATTTTCCTTTGACATTTTGGTTTTAAAATCCGATGCTAAATAACGAAATCAAGATGCTATAATGATAAACGTAATAAACTCTATATCATTAATCTTGATGGTTATACGAAAGAGGAAAAAACCGATGTTTTCCCAAGTCATAAAATGTATGAAAGTCAAAGTAAATTATGTTCACCAAAGAAATTTATATTCATTTCTATTTTATATTTCGTGTTTTAAAAATTAAAAAAAACATGGATAAAATATTTTATGTTATTTTCGTTTATACTCAAAGGACCACTTCACCGGCAAGCCGACACTTATAATACGGAGCAAAACAATATGTAATGTTTTATTTGTAAACGTATGCAAACCAAGAAAAAAAGAACTACATTATCTATATTAGTATTGAATGTAAAATATACTTAAATAGAAACCGTCGTTATTGAAAGTGATATTGTATTCACTATATATGTATGTACGACGGCAAGTGACCGATAAACCTAATCAATCATATGACGCGGAAAAATCTAAGGTTTTACCCGAAAATAACACCAATATATTTTTATGTAATTAATCCTTGGTTATTTCTATAAACTATTGATGTAAAGACGCGTTAAATGAGAATTTTTAAACCCATTGATATCGAAATGATACCCCGTCGTATTTTTTTCCATTGGTATAGATATGTTTTAGAACTTCCACATTATTTAATCAAGGCACTATAGTTTAGTCTGTATTAAAAAAAGAGAATGTTCCACACTCCAACCCCTTTATAATCAGCACCGTTTGTACACAGAAATGAAATATAGAACCATAGAAATCCACCATGGCTACCACCCTAACCAGATCATTGTTGATGTTGTCGATCTTCATCATACTCAATTCCAATCTAATCCCGTCATTCTCCTGTCCACTTCATCAGAAACAAGCACTTCTCCACTTCAAATCAAACCTCACCACCATCTTTAATTCCAGACCGAGTTCCCTTCAGTTCGTAGAACTTAACTCATGGAATTCCAAATCTGATTGTTGCACATGGGACCGTGTCAATTGCAGCACAACCAAAGCCATTACGGAGCTCCACCTACACAGTGTCGTCCCTGCATTTGCCCTTCCGTTTCCGGTGTTTTCCGACATCTTGATTCCACTTTTCCGTATACGATCACTGAAACTACTGGATATCTCGAGGAATTCATTGCTGGGTCAAATTCCCAGAGATGGGTTCGGTAATCTTACTGAATTGGTTCACCTTGACATGATGATGAACAGCTTCAACGGCTCCATTCCCCGCCAACTTTTTGAACTTGAATCTCTTCGAGTTCTTGATCTCAGTAATAATCTTTTTCAGGGTTTTTTAAGCAGTGAAGTCGGTAAGCTTCGAAATCTTGAACGGTTGTACTTGAATGAGAATTTTCTTTCGGGAAACATCCCAGAAGAGATTGGAAATTTAACCAAATTAAGGGAACTTTACCTTGGAAAGAATCAGTTCTCCGGCGGCATCCCATCTTCAATTGTAAACGTGAAAGCACTGGAATCACTGGATTTGTCTGATAATTCTTTCTCCATGCAAATTCCGGTCGGCATAGGAAAGTTGCCCAACATGGCGAGACTCGACCTGAGCAAGAACCAATTCACGGGTCCAATCCCATCATCAATGCAAAACTTGAGCAAGTTGGAAACCCTTCGAGTCCAACACAACAAGCTAGCCGGAGTTATACCAACCTGGTTATTCAACATCAGAACATTAAGGCACTTGTTCATTGGTGGAACCGGAAATAACTTGATTTGGAATAAAAAAGCCAAGATCGTTCCAAAATGTACTCTAAATCAACTCTCTATGGCTTCATGTGGAATCTCCGGCGAAATCCCTGAATGGATCTCGTCACAAAAAGATTTGCATTTTCTTGATTTGAGTGTGAATCAATTAGAGGGAAGCTTCCCAGACTGGCTTGTCAAGACGAATATTTCAGGCATAGTTCTTTCAGATAACAATCTCACCGGATCTATCCCGCCTCGCCTGTTTGAATCCATGAAGTTAGAATTTCTTGCCTTGTCTCGGAATAATTTTTCCGGAGAGTTGCCGGAGAACATTGGCCATGCCAGAGCTATCACGTCGCTCATGCTGTCAGGAAACAAATTTTCTGGACAACTTCCGATGTCCATGTCCAACATGTACCGACTGCATGTTCTGGACTTGTCTAGAAACAGACTTTCTGGTGACAGTTTCCCTAATTTTAGAGAAACCCCTCTTTTATACGTAGACTTATCGTACAACAGCTTTTTTGGTAAGATCCCGTCGACCTTTTCTACAGAAATCCTAGTTCTTTCATTGGGCGGGAATAAGTTTTCTGGCGACTTACCTTCGAATTTGACTAACTTAGTCAACCTCACATGTCTCGATCTTTACAATAATGACATCACCGGAAATTTCCAAGATTTTTTTCCTCAAATCCCGACTCTTCAAGTCCTAAACCTAAGAAACAATTCCCTTGAAGGATTTATACCGGTAACAATCTCCAACCTCACTTCTCTCCGGATTCTTGATCTCTCCGGGAACAACTTGATTGGAAACATTCCACCGGAAATCGCAAACCGTTTGAGAACGATCGATAATCCCTATACAAAATTTGCTCCCACCGACGTATCATTTTCTAAGAATTTCCTTGACGACATCGAGTATCAAGACTTGATAGTTATCTGGAAGAACTCTCTTCAAGGTCTATCAAGTCACAATCTTAATATGTACTGGTTCTTGGACTTGTCTAACAACAAATTTTCTGGTGAAATCCCAGCATCGCTAGGAAATCTCAATAGCCTAAAAGTGCTGAACATTTCACACAACAAAATCTATGGGCACATTCCAGTCTCTTTTGGCAATCTGAGGGACATAGAGTGCTTGGATTTGTCACACAATGAAATCTCAGGTTCTATTCCTCAATCACTAGCGAAACTGAATCAACTTGCAATCTTGGATGTAAGCAACAATAAGTTAACGGGTAAGATTCCAATGGGTTGGCAGATGAACACCATGAACGAGTTGAACTTTTTCACAAACAACAGTGGATTGTGCGGTATGCAGATTATGATCAAATGCCCCAAGGATATCATACCGTCCCAAGGAAAGGAGGAGGACAATGAGAAACAGTCATGGGTTCTATGGGAGGGAACATGGATCAGTTTTGTGGTTGGGTTCTTCTCATCATTCTTGATCATGCTCTACCTTCTAAATTTTCTTTAGTTCTTCAAATTCTAGTGAACGTTTCTACCAATACTAATTGGCAAAATGACATTATACCCAAATAATGTATATGTTTCTGATTTAAATGGTCCCTAAAGTTATTTTCTTGTTTTTTAGGGGTATGAAGTAGATATTGACCTCTTTATTTAGAGCCTTAACACAATGAATCCAGTTACATTGCCACATAGGCGGATCTCAACCTACGTGGCTGCCATTGTAACAAACGTTTTATTATTAGTGAAATTAATATAAATTAATCCATGTACAATGTCTCTTTCACCTCCACCCAAAACCACCGTCAACCTCCCACCACCACCACCACTCATCTCCCACGAGATCCACCATCAGCATCGTCCATCTCCCACCACCACCGTCAACAACCCAATAGAATTTGAACAATCTAGAAAAAACAAAGACAACCCTAAATCAAACCACACTTCAAAGTCACCTGTAAAACCTGCACCAAAACCAACATGGTCATGGTCTAGAATAAGACCCCGAAAGCAAAGTCACGTGTGAAACCTGCACCAAAACCAACATGGTAATGGTCTTTGGTGAAATTACCACCCAATCCAACATAGACTACGAGAAAATTTTCTGAACAACTTGCAAAGAAATCGGATTCACATCTCCTGGTGTCGTACTCGACGCCGACAACTGCAAAGTCCTAAACAACATCAAGCAAGAAAGCCCCGACATCGTGCAAGTCGTACACGACCACCTTAGCAAGAAACCAGAAGAAATCAGTGACAGTGACCATGGACACATGTTTGGGTACACCACCTATGAAACCCCTGAACTCATGCCCCCCACCCATGTCCTCGCCACCAAACTCGATGCTAAATTAACGAAAGTCAGAAAAAAAAACAATACATGTTCATGGCTCAGCCCTGATGGAAAACACAGGCAATAGTCGAGTACCATAACAATAACAATGCCATGTTTCTAATTCGGGTCAATACAATCCTAATCTCCGCCCAACATGACGAGTCTGTAACAAATTGTAACGTCCCAAATTCCAGAGTAAAATTTTCATTTTTAAAAGCGGTTCAAATATATAAAACGGGTTGGAAATAAAACCAATCGTTCCAAGTTCAATATTTAAAACATTTAAAAACCATAGAAATTAATTCAATACAAAACATTAACTAGCGGAAGACTTGAACACCGAAAATAACAGACGCGATACATACGTGTCGTGCTCCAAATCTCAGTCTAGCAAGAACCTGAAAAACATTTAGGGTAAAAGAGTAATCATAAAATTTAGTGAGATTCCCAAAATGTCACACGATCTATCATATAAAACTCATCCATTTTGGTCTTGGGGCTTGCCCCAAACGACCTGACTCTCGAGCGTTGACAACGCCTAGTAATATCAAGTATTTTAGGCGTTGTTTAGCCGTGTCTTAGTTAATTTATCATTATTAATTGGGTAATATCACTTACTATTGTGCCAAAGTGCTTGGAAATGTTTTTAGTGTAAATGCAGGGGTTTTAGTGCAATTCTGGAGAAGTTGTGGAGCAAAAAAGGCAAAAAATCGGATCTGGCGGAAATAGAGGCGCTATCTATCAGAGATAGAGCCGCTATTTCTTAAGATAGCGCCGCTATCTCGCGACGGGATAAAATCTTCGTTTTTGAATTTTAAATTCCGAGATTGCGGGATAAGGCAACACGCGCGTCGCGGATTTAGCTTGGCCGCGACGCGGAAACCCTAATTTCGCACAACTATAAATATCGGAGTCCCGTCCGACTTTTCACTCATCCCGGGACGCGAAAGAGGGATCCGAAGGCATAATTTCGTCAGTTTTTCAGTGGGAATCAATATTTTGGTTAGTAATTTAGTTTTTCTCTTGTTTTATCAACTCGGTATCGAGGTATTCCACAATTGGGATTTCCATCGATTACTCGATGTTTGTTTGGATTCATAATTTCTGATTTCAGTAGAGTAGTTTATAGTTTAGATATGATATTTGAGTGTTTGGATATTGCTTTGATGTTTGGTTTTTTATTTATAAAAGTTAATCATTCAGTTCAAGTTATATTGCACTTTCTCTGTATTGTTACTGTTGAATGCTTGTTTGGATGTTTTGGGATTGTCATTGCTACTGATTTTTCTAGAATTTACTTCTGGAATCAGTAAGTAATCTTAGTTTATCTTAGTTTAGTTTAGTTCATGCTTGATTTGGGTTTTGGCACTTGTTTTGGTATTGGGTTTTTGTGTGATTTTTGGGAAAGTAGAAGCAATACCGCTGACTGTAGCTGTGACACTACAGTAGGTAATCTATCGTCTTATCCTAACCACGTAACTCCTACGGATCGACCCTGACTACCACTATGCTAAGTGAGAGTGAGGTTATTTTACTATTTTTGACCGTATGACGACCGCTGCGATGTCAAGCGTGCCCTAATCTGCCATTAATCAACTCATTCTTTGGACTCTCGGGCTTGCCCCGATCCGTTCGGCTCTAGAGCTTGCCCCGATCGGCCATCATTCTTTATTCCCCAAAACGAATCCAATGACTGTTACATACAAGCACAAAAGCCTAAGTATACAGCCTAACCCATCAGGTTCCTATTACCAACCATTAAGTCAAATGTCGTAAAGCACACCCAACTAGCACACATTACTACACATAGTAAAGTAAGGCCACCTACGCATGTAACATAATCCATATTATAGTGAGAAAACTCACCTGATGCACAACTTGAAGCTACACGCTTCCGATATTCTCCTGCGCTAAGCAGCACGAACTCCTAACTTATCACAAAGTTGTAAATCAATAATCCGAAAAACCCAAAACCGATCCTACGGTCCAAATCTTTAATATATCCAAGTTGACACCAAAAGTAAAAATGGACAAAGTCAAAGGCCAAAAGTCAAATGTCAAAGTGAACGCCATAGCGTTGCTATCTCCTTAAGATAACGACGCTATCTATGAATAGTCCAAAAACTTCATTAAGCATTTAATCCATTAAGTCATGGGCTAATAGTTTCTAGAACTATTGCAAAATGTCTGAAATCCCATAAAAATCCAAACTTTCTTGACATGCATGCCCCATGCATGTCAAATCTCACATTTAGTTCCAAAAGATGACATAATCCATACTAAAACACTCAAGGGAGCTTGACTTACTCCCTTAGCTCAAAAGGAGGTCCTAGGGACATAAAGTTCTAAACTTTATCCTTCCCAACCAAAAACAACACCATAAAGAGACCAATCCTCCATTTTCAGTGATAAAATACAACTCAAACTACAAAATGAAGCCTTAAGTCATTAAAAGGTGGAGACTTGCACTTATAATGGTCCATAACACAAGATCTTTGTTGATTCCCTCAAGTAGAAAGACTTCCTTAAACCAACACCACCTTCTTCTTCTTCAAGAAATCTTCCAAAGGAGGTTATGGAGCTTGAATCCACCAAAGAGGGCTATGGTTTGAAAAGAGAGTGTTTCAAGGGCTGAGGAGGGTGAGAATGATGGCTCCTAGGGTTTAGAGCCCTTAGATATGGCCTAAAAAATGATATATAGGGTTTTGGTGCAAACAGCGGCAGATAGCGGTGTTATCTCTTAAGATAGCAGTGCTATCTCCATGATCGTGGGCACTAGCGGATGCATGTGGGGTTGTCGAGGTACAACTGCATCCCCACAAAAATTCCTTATACATACATATGCTATATTATATTTAATAAATTAACATGTACAAAAGGTATTGCACCCCCATCAAGAAAAGTGGTACTTTGATTGATTTTTGTTTTGCTCGCCACATAAATATCAAAAGGGTGCTAAGGCCCAATCAAACATGATGGGCTAGTTAATAGGATTTAGCAATTTTTATAACCTCTAAAGAGAAGGTCCACAAGCCACAATTAAAAGATCCATACCAATTCTAAGTTTTAATTACAACTTGTTAATTGATGCATCAATTTTCTCCACCGTCGGAACTTCAACGCTTGACGCGTAGGTTTCTTTTATTATGTTTTAGACCTCTAATAAATGTTTGTATTAGGTTTTTAGTTTTTTAGAACTTAGAAGTATAAAATTAATATATTGTTTAAATTGAACTCCAATTACGAACTTAGAATTTTTGGGTTTGATTTGTCATGTGTAACAAATTTGATGTTTTGTTAGATTAGATTATTGAAAAAGGTATACATCTACAAGAACCTGATGATGATATCAATGATCGATTTTAAGACATGTGGACTCGGCGGATCCATTTGTAGGTTTTGTTTATATTATGTTTTTTGCAATTTGCGACTTTAATATTAAGCAACTTTATACAACTTTTATTTTAGATTCTGATTACACATGCAAACCCGTATCAAAAAACCTAGCTCCGCCACTAATCATGGGAAGTCACGATTGCACAAGATATCGTCGCAATCTTCGAAGATAGCAGCGCTATATCCCACTTTTCTCAAAATCAACTTTAAATCCCAATGATCATTCTGTGAGCATGGTCATACACAAACGTCATGGTTCCAAGGTTCAAGCAACATATAAATCGAGAGGGAGAGAAAGTGTGTGTGATGGAGTGAGAGGGTGGAGGAAGTGTGTGAAGAAGAAGAAGAGGCTAAGGAGGCGTGTGAAGGAGAAAGGTGAAATGTGGTTCTGAATTTTGATTTATCCGGTTATCATTTAACGTGACACCAGATTATAGGAAAATGGGTAGCCAGTTTACCCATTCAATTTCAATTCAGGGACTATTTTAACAAACAAACACAAGTTTCTTCCCCTAGAAAGCAAGAAAAATAGTTCAGGAATCTTTTAAATTAGAAGTGTATACATTGATGGGCTATAGTGTCATTTTTCCATACTAATTTGAAAAGCAGTATCTACCCTAGGATGGATGTGCGACTCAGTGCATCTAACCTTTCCCTTACTCATTTTTATGAGGATTCAATATTTTTGTTGTTGTATCTGTTGTTGTTGTTGTATCTGAAAGATAATTAATTTTGCGTGGATCGATATCTTGTCATTAGACGAAAGTGCAATGTTACATTCTTTAGTTGGGTTATACAAAATAGGTCTAATTATGATTCCCTCACCCCCCCCCCCCCCCGCGGGGCGTATTTTATCCGGAGGAATCTTCTAAAATTTAAAGTTGACAAAAATAGTGATTTCAGTAGCCCCTTGGTGAAGAAATAAACATACTAGAACTAGAAGGAACATGTAACACAAACTTGGTCCACCACAACTTGATCGTAGACAAAATGAATGTTAATCTCAATGTGTTTGGCACGTTGATGTTAGATAGTTGGAGACATGCAAATAACTCTAACATTGTCACAATATGCAATATGCAACATTGCTTTATGTGGCAAAGAGTGAACGTTGTGAAGTAGCTTACAAAGTTAATAGGTTTCTCACGACAACATTGACCAATCCTCTATACTCGGTCTGGATAATGGAACGAAAAATAATACATCAAAGTTTGGAAGACCATGATAACAAGTTATTACCTAGAAAACATACAATAATCGAAGGTAGAACATAATGTGGATGTGCTTCCCTCCAATATGCATCAGTATAGAAAAAGGCTAGTTGTAAGGAGACATGACGAAGTTGTAAGTTGTGATCTAATGTGCCCCCAACATACCATATGATATGATTTAAAGCACTAAAGTGAACGTTGTGTGGATCATGCATAAAGAAACAGATCTACTAGGTGTAAGTGAGAGTTGACCTTGTGAAGGTTAGATATTGGAGCACATCAACTAGGCTCTTATAGGGCATTCAGTTATTGACAAGGGTGTTCGAGGCGTCCAATTTGGATTGGGTGCCAGCTATACTGTTTCAAGGTTTGCATGTGAGATCACTCAATAATCTCAATAACATAACTTTATCAGCACATAAAGAGGCATGTCTTACTATTTGTAGTCGGAATCCTGAGGATATACTTTAGTTCCTAAATCTATTGTTGAGAACTTATGGCTGAGGGAGGAAATAATATCCTTTCGTATTTAATTTTGTTGTAAACTATGATTAGGTTATTCGCTTCTTTTTAACTTAATTATGTACATGCTTTTGGATGCTTTTTTGTTTGTCATAGAGTATTTTAGACTTTTTTTTCTCAAACAAGAAAAGAAAATAGACTATATTTGACCCGACCTCATAACTTTTACCAGGTTATATGACGATCGCTAGTTCCCCCTACTATGAAATTCCTGAATCCGCCATTATACGTGAAGTTCCAACCCCTAATATGAGATTTCTGAACTAAACCATCTTCTGAAAGGTGATTTCTTTTTAATATGAGATTTCTGAAATAAACTATCTTCTGAAAGGTAAATTACTTTGTAAAAAAATTTGTGGTGGAAAGGAAACTATTAATCGAAAAGAAACTATTAGTTTCCCAAGCATTCAACATCCTCTACTTATAAGAGTGACACCTTTCCTGCTAGGCTAAATGCAACTCATGATTGTTGGGTCATTCTTGAAAACCCGACATTTTAATGAAAAAAACTATTAACCATCTCAAACATTCAGCTCATGGTTGACCAACCTATCATTTTTATGTATTGGAGACCAATTTTGATCTTAAATATTAATATTTAATTTTGTTCATCAAATGGACTACTATACGATCACCTACTTTTAAAAAATGAGTAATGACATTGATTGAATGAGTAAGTATTAGATCAAAAGTTTCATAACAACAATTGGATCAAACACGCCCGCGCAGCATGGGGTGTAATGTTAAACTTTGAACCATAAAACCAAAAGTAAACTATTAGTCGGAAGTAAATAAAAATATGTGTCTGCCTAACATATATATTTTACTTGTAAATGATATTTGTCGATACATTCTGTTTTCCTTGGAATATGACATGTTTTCGGAATAAATTATTTCTCGGCCGTTAGATAGGAAACTAATAGTTACCATCCCAAAAGGAAAGTAATCTCCAATGTATTGTGTTTTCTTGGGAATATGATACACTCTCATGATGTCAGATGAAATAAGGGGAAGTAGTGCTGCTTATATTATTTGTATCCTAATTGGTCTTATATATATATATATATATATATATATATATATATATATATATATATATATATATATATATATATATATATATATATATATATACACTAGTTGTAAGACCCGTATATTACACGGGATGATAAAAAAATTTATTAATTAAGAATATTTAAACATTAATAATTTTACATAAGAAATTTGTTTGTGTATCGTGACATCTTGCTTTTGATTTTTACTATTACCACTTTGTATTTTGATAAATATAATTGATTATGAGAATGTCACCGGTACTAAAATCAAATTCATTATTATAATTGAAATCGTTCTTCAAAATATTACGACGTCAATTGTGTCTCTATTGTCTCCTAAATCATTCTACACATTAAAAAATAATATGATATTAAAAAACAATTAATTCTGAAATTGAATGATAATTAAACCGATCATTAAGGAGTTAGAAACGTTTCAAACATATTAGTTTTTTTAAAAAAATTTAGAATTGTGAGAAAATGACATGTGGCAAATTCAATGAGAAGATGACATGTGGCTTTGAGTTACTTATTTATTAGGATATATATATATATATATATATATATATATATATATATATATATATATATATATATATATATATATATATATATATATATATATATATATATATATATATATATATATATATATATATATATATATATAACTTCAGTTTAGTGATAATGAAAGTCGAACATTTGATGTACTTTAATGTCTAGAAATCCAAGTTTTAAAGTACAATGCTATTGTTATTTTTTGTATAAAGAATTCGAGTTTCAGCTCCTTACCTGTGACCACAGTATTCTTTTAATTTCTTAACCAGGATACCATCCATGGATCGTGCTTAGCACGGCCCTTTAAGTTCACTAGTATATATATATATATATATATATATATATATATATATATATATATATATATATATATATATATATATATATATATATATATATATATAGGGAGAGTTTAAAATGAGATGAATAAAAAGGTTGAGAATGTGAGAATGATTCTGGACCAATCAATATATAAGGGTATATTAGTAATTGTATAATTTAATTAAATTAAATCATAAATGAATAAAATCACAATTTCCTAAAATTTAGGGATTTGATTGGTAATTACCTAAAAAAACGAATTAATCATTTTTAATTAATAAATGATTAAAAAAATATTTTTTATCAATTTTCTTTTAAATTTAAAAGAATCGTCTTTTTTTCATTTATTATATTGCATTCATTAATGAATAAAAAACAAATTATTAATTATCCATGAATATTGTAGTGATGGCAAAATTATATTCATAAATGAATAAGTCAATACTAGATTCATACATTTATATAGTTATATTCATAAATGAATATAACAAGACTTGTTTCATACATTTATACATTTATATTCATAATCGATTAAAACATTTTAAATAGAAAAACTACTAAAAAAATCAAATTACACATTAATATACAACATTTATATTCATAAATGTTTAGCTTATTTCAGACAATTACAAATTATACATGATTATATTCAATAAAAAAATTAAATCATTCAAAGGATAAAAAGTCACAAAATTCATCCAAGTGTCGGCACTTTTCTTGAATCAATCGTAGTCATGTTTCTTCACTTCAAATCAGATCGCCAAATAATTTGTGATTAGCCATCGCTCTAAAAAACATTAGAAACATTATGTTAGTTTTAATAATATAAGATTAGATAATAACAAACACAAACAAATATGTTAATTATCAATGATCACTTGTGATATATACATTCATGATTAACATGTGTTAGTCATTTCTCTATACCATTCATGAATAACATGTATCAATCGTCAATGATTACAGCTATAATCTTCAATGATTGCAGCTATAATCATCAATGATTGCTATAATCTTCAATGATTGCAGCTAGTGTAGCAATTGGTCTCTGGCATACCCGACACCGTTTCGGTTTGACTTCGGAAATTGGCTCATCTGATACAATGTTAATCATTAATGATTAACACACACTGACTCATTATTTTCAAATATAAAGGCATTTTTAAGTGGTAATCATTGGTGATTATAACCGATGAAGATTGTGATTTTCACTATGCTTATTAAAAACAATCAGATTTTGAAACAAGAAGGGTCAGATGCATGATATAAAACATACTTCTTTTGTATTAAGGCAATATATAACATTCTACTTCTCATTTTGCCAAATGTTTATTCAAAATCAGAAAATTCGTTATTTGAGGCATTCTATCGAACACCTGGTATGCTTCACAATTTTAAGAACTCTCATGAGTATTCTGTAAGTAATTAGTCATGAGCATTCTATCATTTATGATTAAAACTCACTTACATATAAATGAATACAGACCATTACCAGATAATTATCATCATATTTGATTAAAGGCATCAATATTAAACCTAACAATTGATCTCTGATAAAAAAATCATTAATCTAAAACCACAAACTCCAAGTTTTTTCTAGCCTGATAAAATTTTTTTGAGAAAATGAAACAATATCAGATAATCCAATCTTTTCACAACCCACAAAAATTTTCACATCTCAACCAACAACATAGACTAGAATTATGTACTGTAAAAGTACAAACATATCCTCTAGCATAAGGGTGATGCAACTGATGCTTCTAAATAATCTGCAGCAAAGAAAGGATATTAAGAGCTTACCCAGGGGATGGCGATGGCATAAGAAGGCGTATGTCTTTATCCATCCTATCTTGTAAAATTCATTAACAAACAGACTCCTAATATTCAAAAACGAAATCCCTAGTAACTCATTTGCTTGATTTTGGATTTTGATTATATCCATTGAGTGTCATCTCCACATACCTACAAGTACCCATTAAGAATTTAATTGACAGGGGAACGTAACCATAAACATACAGATAAAACATGAGATCGAAATCAAAGTGAATAAAGTCTAACCTAATCAATCCCAAGAGACAAAGATAAATACGCAAATTATGTGGCCGAATTGGTTTGTATGTTAATATTGGAGATCGATTTAGGGATGGAAAATGGCCAATTCTATACGATAGTTGGAGAATATAAATAAAGAAAACACGATATATGATGAATAAAGTCTAACCTGTAATAAACAATCCTAGAAGTTATGAATTCTAAATAAAGCAACCTTGGATACGCAGAAAACAGAGATGTCGGAAATGTTAATACGATGGTGGTCGGTGGTGGAACATTGCGGGGAGGCGAGGTGATGCAGATGGTGGCCGGTGGTGGAACATTTAGCCGGAGAGGAGGTGTGATGCAGATGGTGATCGATTCAATGGTTATGTACGCCTCGTATTTTTAGGGTTTAGGTTGAAGTTAGGAGATTGAGAGATTTTTTAGGAGAGATGATCGGGAATGAAATCAGAGGAGGTGTTAGCGTCGATTGGAATTTACGAATACACCCTTAACCGGGTTTTATTAGACCATTTAAGTTATTTTGTATTTAAAAAATAATAATTACCATAATAATCTAAACCATAGATCTTGAACAATAAAGGGTCCAGATTCTTTCTCATTTTCTCAACCTTTTCACCCTTCTCATTTTATCCTACCTCTATATATATATATATATATATATATATATATATATATATATATATATATATATATATATATATATATATATATATATATATATATATATATATATATATATATATATATATATATATATATATATATATATATATATATATATATATATATATATATATACTAGTGAAGTTAAAGGGCCGTGCTAAGCACGACCCATGGATGGTATCCTGGTTAAGAAATTAAAAGAATACTGTGGTCACAGGTAAGGAGCTGAAACTCGAATTCTTTATACAAAAAATAACAATAGCATTGTACTTTAAAACTTGGATTTCTAGACATTAAAGTACATCAAATGTTCGACTTTCATTATCACTAAACTGAAGTTCATAACTCATGCAGTTTCATGTATACTTGAAAGTTGCTACTCGTATGAATACAAAGCTCTACACATTCACATCATAGGCATATTAATGACCTTCTCAATGTAAGAGATCAAAACCACACACTTGAACCTGATATTCTATTTTAAAGGCGCTACTACGTCAGCACGCGTGTGTGCTGTACAACGCACGACATCTCAATTCCAACCTTCACCTATTTCAAACAAAACCAAATTATTAAAAACATATCAAACCATAATTTCTATTTTTTGTATCCAACAACATTATGAACAACAGTGGGACAATAATCCTAAGAAGAGGATACAATAGAAAGCTTGCATCTTCCCTCCATAATTATGACATACATATATTAGCTTTGATATTTCCCTAATTAACCTGCAATATAATACAACCTAAAATAAAAAAATTGAGTTATAATCAAATATATTAAGAAATCGCATATATATGGGACCTTAAGCATTCTCTGCAAACAAAAAGAACCCTAATGATCTTATCAAGAACCATCTTCTCTACAAGATAAAAAAATTAGGTTTCATCATTTCGAAAAACACTGACCATGAAACTGTGAGTGCCAAAAAATATAATATGTACAAAGTCATGAAGAAACAATTATCGAAGAATGAAAATAACATCATATAGTAAACACATAAACTAAAGTCTATTGATATTTTGTTCAAAAAAACCCAAACTAATACATGCATAAATACTCAAAGTTAATATGTTAAGCATGCCTCTGAATACCGGTAATCAACTAAACCAATTTATTATTACCAAACATCCTTAGCGTCAGATCTTGCAAAACTTTTACATAAATTCAACAAAATTCAACAAAAAGACTTGAACCAAAATAAGTACATTACCTGACAAAGATGGATCAAGAAAATGGATCATAATAAAATTAAAAACTTAGAATTAGGTAAATGTTCAAACTCTAATGTTGTAATATAAATAAAAGAAAGTACAATGCAATGGTTTCGTTTTAAGATGAGGAACTACTTCTAAATGACCTTCTTTGAAATCAAACCTGTAACCTGTGGTTTTGGATGCTTTTCGTTCTTATTGGGTCCAACCATATGAGAGAACGGCGATCAAAGAAAGGTCAATTAGGGATAGTGAATAGAATAGTTAGAACAAAAACATCAGCGTATTTAATGTTAAAAACCCTAAATATATTAGAAGATACTTGGGCTTCTAAGATTGACTTCAAACCTATTAGAATAAAATATTCCAAATACAGCGCAACAGATGGACACTCATTGAACTTTGCTAGCTATATGACTCTATCCATCTTAATTTCTAATAACTGAGTCTTACAATTCAAATTGAAAGTGCAGTGCTACTAACTATCAAGCTTTCAGATAAATTATATTTAAATTTCCAATCAAGGAATGAGAATTTCAATCCAGACACAATGTTTTAAGCTCCTTGCCTCCTTATGGTAATAACTAAAAAATAGAAGCGCAGACTAGGGTTCTAAATAGAATAAATTACCTCATGAATAAGAGTTTATGCTTCAATCCGATTCTGAAGAAAACAACCTAGCAACATCACGGTTTGCAGAAAAAAAAATACCTTTTGCTCTATACTTTTCGTAAAGGTCTGCCAATTTTGGGTACTTTGAGTTTGTAAATCCACTATTACAATCTTGAAATTTTCTCGTCGGTTTATAAGGGAAGAAGGGCCGCCATTTCCCACAAAAAAATCTCCAAAATTGAAACCCAAGAAGACATATCATTCTTAATGACGGAAACAACAAAGCAGAGCTTTGTGACCCATACAAAATCTCTAATGCCATTCGTTATCAAATCCATATAAGAAAATTTGATTGATTCCGGAGAAAAGAACATAAAAAGGTGTGAACCATTTCGATATGAGATGGGGGTGATAGAAAAGAAAGTGATGAGTTGAGATGAATACGCGTACCAGAAAAAAAAAGGAAATGGTGGATCGAATCCATTGGTGGAGTAAGCGGTGATGGAAGTAAAAATCTCCAATGAAGTTTACCTGGATGAGGAAACTACATCTGGGTAATAAAGTCTCGATTCTTTCTCCATTCTTAACATTCAGACACACAATTCGCACTTCACATATGTATAAACATGAAATCTCGCAATGGAATTTCTAAAATTGAATAAACATATAAACTAATTAAGAAGAAGTTTAAAATTGAAATCTCGCACTTCACATAAGGTTTTAGAGAAATTTAAAAACGATGGGGGACAAAAAGATTAAAATCAAGAAGAAGAAAAAGCAGAGCGTACGGTGAGAAGAACAAGAACCAGGAACCATTTACACAAAATTCAAAAATACAAATACGATCTTACGTGTTCTTCAAGTTAAAAATACATAATTTCATATGAACGAAGACGGAAAGACAGTGGGAGGAGCAGATCGAGAGGGGGCTTTAATCAAAATCATCAAAGAATAAACCAAAAAATTGCCATTAAAATATGCGAATCACATAGGGAAGGATTAAGGTAATACCAGGCGTCCCAAAACTCCACGTGTAAAGCAAATGTCATTCAAAATCAAGAAATTTCACCAACCCTTCATAAAAAATGAGAAAACATCCAACAAATAAAAAATCAAGACTTGGAGAAAAAACTGCATCAAATAGAAACTAAATTGGAAGGTAGAAATCAATGTACCAGAAACAATATTGACATGATGGAGCTGCGATACAATGAAGATGAATCCAAGAATTAGAGAAACCAAGCACATCAATTGGTTACCTAAAGATGTTTCCCCTAAAAGTGAATGAAGCGTATTATGAATCAAATTCGTAGGTCAGATAGAGGAGAAAGGGGAATGGAAGATGGGAGCAGTGACGAGAGAGAGAGAAAGAGAGAGAGAGAGAGAGAGAGGCAGTATGTATCTATACCGAGAGAGTTGAAACGTGTCGTGAAGAATGGGACAGCTGGAAATACGAAAGGGCACCTGGCAATGGCTGAAAAGTGAAAGGGATCGGATAGATTCATCCGCAAGTTAAGTGGGATTTCGACTCCACCTCATATATTTTGCTGATGTGTCTAAGTTCAGCTGACTTGTCAAACCCAAAAACACCACTCCCTCAATTTTGTAGTATCCATTTGCTCAAAATCTAGGCACACGGATGATTGTATATACTAATGATATATATATATATATATATATATATATATATATATATATATATATATATATATATATATATATATATATATATATATATATATATATATATATATATATATATATATATACTAGTTGTAAGACCCGTGTATTACACGGGATAATATAAATAAAATGTTAGATAACAAAATGTAAACATTACTTTTTTTTATTAAAACAAATTTCATAATATATGACGAAATTATTGAGTATGTAGATACCCCAAACACACGCAAACTTAAAATGTAGGAGTACATACCCAAAAAGCGACGTTTTAAATTTTGTAATAGACAGACTACACAACTATATTCAATTGCGTTTTAAAAGCTTTATTTGAAAATATGATCCAATATTGAAAAACACAATCCAATCTAACCCAGTTTTTTTTTTAATTTGTTTTTGGATAAATCCGACTTTTGTACACCTTTATGTAAGAGTTAAGATTAGTACATTCAGATATATCAAGTTGTCGTTAATATTCTAATGAGTTGTTGTCAAATTTATGTTCAAATTTAACAATTATTAGGTTTAAAGTTTGCTATCAAATATTTCCTTAAAACATACTTGATGTCAAAGTTACCTTGAAGTTTTTTCAGTTGCCTTAAAGTTGTTCAATTTTTTCGAACATTTGCCATTTAAATTTGATGGCGAATTTTTTCTACCAAATTTTCTAATCAAAATTGGGCTTAAACATGATTACTCTTTTTGTATTTCCAAATTTGCCTTAAAATTAGTTAATTTAGTTACACATATGCTCTAAAATTTGTTGTGAAATTTTCGGATGTCAAACATTTAAAAGAAAGATTATTTTCATATAATTATTTTCATTGGTGCACAATACACGAATTACAATGCGTTAAAAAGTAAAAAAAGAATGGAATTTTATAATTAGTCAAATAATCCAAATAAATGCATCAATTACTAATACTTAAATAAATGAGTTCTTAATTTCTTGCTTCAGTTACTTAATTATTAGAATTAAATGCATTCAATTCAAACATTTTCTTAAGAAATTCAAAATTATGAGAAAATGACATGTGGCCAAATGAATGTGGTGATGACATGTGGCTTTGAGTTACTTATTTATTAGGATAGGATATATATATATATATATATATATATATATATATATATATATATATATATATAAATATATATATATATATATATATATATATATTGTTAGGATCGAGACACTTAGCATACGAACACTAAACTCACATACTCGGCTCACAAATTAAGAACACAAGAATTTAACGTGGTTCGGTCCAAAAATGACCTTTTGAGAAAAAAAATTTTCGACCCAAAAACAGAAAATCACTCTCTGGAGCTATACCAAGGCTCTGATACCACTTGTTGAAAAGAAAGAAGTAAACAATGTATCCTCTGAAGAATCAGGAGATTTTCTCATATGTTGTGTTGAGAATTCAGCAGAATCCTGGATTATGGATTCTGGTGCTTCTTTCCATGCCGTCTCATGCCCAGATATGGTCAAGAACCTACAAACAGGTGCTCTTGGCAAAGTTCGTTTAACCGATGATCAATTGCTTGATATTACGGGTATGGGAGACGTAGATTTGAAGACCTCCTTAGGAACCACATAGACATTGAAAGATGTCAGGGTTATCCCAAACTTAAGGAGAAAGTTGATTTCAGTTGGTAAGTTGGATGATGAAGGGTTTGATGTTCACTTTGGGGGTGGACAATGGAAAGTGATCAAAGACAACTTGGTGATTGCCAAAGGAAAGAAGAAAGGCACTCTATACATGGTAGAGATACCTAGTGATGGTGTTCATGCCGTAACCACAAATCCGAGTCCATCTAGTTTATGGCACCAACGACTCGGACACATGAGCAATAAGGGATTGAAGATGTTGGCTCAGAAAGGGAAGTTTCCAGACTTGAAGAAAGTTGAAACTGAATTTTGTGAATCTTGTGTTCTCGGGAAACAAAAGCGGGTTACTTTTGTAAAGACGGGGAAGACACCGAAAGCTCAGAAGTTGGAGCTTGTTCACTCGGATGTATTTGGACCAACACCAGTTTCATCCCTAGGAGGCAAAAACTACTATGTAACCTTTATTGATGATTCAACACGCAAGGTATGGGTCTATTTTCTTAAAAATAAATCTGATGCATTTGATACTTTTAAGATATGGAAATCTGCTATTGAAAATGAAACTGATTTGAAGGTAAAATGCCTGAAGTCGGATAATGGTGGTGAATACATAAGCAAGGAGTTTGTTGACTATTGTGCCAAGCAAGGGATAAAGATGATCAAGACAGTCCCAGGAACCCCTCAGCAGAATGGTGTAGCTGAGAGAATGAATAGAACTCTGAATGAAAGGGCTAGAAGCATGAGGTTGAATGCTGGTTTACCAAAGACATTCTGGGCTGATGCAGTTAACACTGCAGCCTACTTGATCAACCGTTCACCGTGTGTTCCCTTGGATTTTAAATTGCCGGAAGAAATGTGGCAAGAGAAGGAAGTAAGTCTCAAACACCTAAAAGTCTTTGGTTGTAGTGCTTACAGTTTGTTAAAAGATGGTGACAGAGATAAACTTGATTCAAAGACCAAGAAGTGCACATTCATTGGTTATGGGTCAGACGAAATGGGTTACAGGCTTTGGGATAATGAAAGCAGAAAGATAATCCGAAGCAAGAACGTCATCTTTAACGAAGCTGAGTTATTCAAAGACATAAACACCAAAAGTTCAGAAGTCCAGAAGGAGTACGTTGAATATGAAGGTGGTGAAAAGAAGAAAGAAGCTTCAGTTGAAATCCCTGAATCTGGGGATGATTCAACTGACAGTGGGAACTTAGAGGATGATTCTAGAAATGACTCTGAAGATGAAGAAACCAGCCCTCCAGCTCCAGAGTCCCCAGCCACACCTCAAGTTCAACCAAGAAGATCTTCCAGAGTCATCAGACCACCACAAAGATACTCACCATCTGTCAACTACATTCTTTTGACAGAAAATGGTGAACCCCAGTGTTACTCTGAAGCTAAGAGGTTAAAAGATTCATTGCAGTGGGAGCTAGCAATGAAAGATGAAATGAAGTCGCTTGAGAAGAACAAGACCTGGCTTTTAACGAAGCTTCCATCCGGGAAGAAGGCTCTTCAGAACAAATGGGTTTTCAGGGTCAAGGATGAACATGATGGTACCAAACGGTACAAAGCAAGATTAGTAGTCAAGGGCTTTCAACAGAAAGAGGGAATCGATTTCAATGAAATATTCTCTCCAGTAGTGAAGATGACCACTATCAGACTTGTTCTCAGTATTGTAGCAGCAGAAGGTTTGCATCTAGAGCAACTAGATGTCAAGACAGCTTTTCTACATGGTGACCTAGATGAAGAAATTTACATGACACAACCAGAGGGTTTTCAGATTAAAGGCAAAGAAAACTTAGTGTGTAAATTAAAGAAGAGCTTGTATGGTTTGAAACAAGCGCCAAGACAATGGTATTTGAAGTTTGATAACTTCATGAGAAGAGTTGGTTACAAGAGATGTGACAATGATCATTGTTGTTACATCAAGAAGTTTAAGGGTTCTTATATCATACTACTACTCTATGTAGATGATATGTTGATTGCAAGCTCAGACATGACAGAGATCAAGAAGTTAAAGAAGCAAATGTCTGAAGAATTCGAGATGAAAGACTTAGGAGCTGCAAACCAAATACTCGGGATGAGTATTTTCAGAAACAAAGAAGATGGCTCTTTGACACTCTCTCAAGAGAAATACATTGAGAAAGTATTAGAGAAATTCAGCCTTAAAGATGCCAAGATCAGAAGCACACCTTTGGGAAGTCACTTTAAGCTTTCTAAAGTTCAGTCACCCAAATCAGATGAAGACAAGAAAGAAATGGCTAAAGTACCTTATGTATCTGCAGTTGGTAGTCTCATGTATGCAATGGTATGCACGAGACCAGATATTGCACATGCAGTGGGAGTTGTTAGTCGATTTATGTCCAATCCGGGGAGAGAACATTGGGAAGCAGTTAAATGGCTGCTAAGATATTTGAAGGGGACTTCAAAAGTGGCATTGCATTTTAAAGGGAAAGATGTCATTCTGAAGGGTTTTGCAGATGCAGACCTTGGTGGTTGCAAAGACTCATACAAAAGCACTATCGGGTATGTCTTTACAGTGGAAGGCACTGCAGTGAGTTGGATGTCTAAACTCCAGAAAAGTGTTGCCCTTTCAACCACAGAAGCAGAGTATATGGCAGTTGCTGAAGCAAGCAAAGAGCTTATATGGTTGAAGAACTTTCTCGAAGAACTTGGTAAGGAACAAGTTGATTGTACACTGTTTTGTGATAATCAAAGTGCAATACACCTTGCAAAGAATCATGTCTTCCATTCGAAGACAAAGCACATACAGCTGAGATATCACTTCATCAGAGAAAGAATTAATGATGGTACTCTGAAGTTGAAGAAGATCAAAGGAACTGAAAATCCAGCTGATATGTTGACTAAGGTTGTTACCTTAGAGAAGTTGAAGCTTTGCATAGCTTCAACTGGCCTTCAGGATAATTGAAGAGAAGGCCAGGGTAACTAGGAAGGAGCTAAGATCAAAAGTGTTTTTTGGATTGCATAGTTGAAGCACAGGTAAAGATTGTTCCGTGGCTTCAAGTGAGAGATTGAAGAATTGTTGCAACAATTGGACGGTAGAGAAATACTATGTTGTTCAAAATCTTCAAGTTGGAGATTGTTAGGTGAAGATTTTGTTCAAAGATTAGTTGGTATTTTGTTCAAAGATTAGTTGGTGAACACATTTTCAACAATGAGGTGTAAATTTATTATATTATATTTACACTCAAATGTGTATATATAGGAGGGATTCACTTGAAGTTAGATGTACCACACCACACAAAAAACACAGAAGCAATATACATTCCTAGTTATCCGCCGTGGACGTAGGTCATTTTTGGACCGAACCACGTTAAATTATTGTGTTCTTAATTTGTGAGCCGAGTATGTGAGTTTAGTGTTCGTATGCTAAGTGTCTCGATCCTAACATATATATCATTATTATATACCCAAAGATATTCTTTTGCCTCATATTCCTAAGTTTGTTGATTTTGTACTATTCATCGTCAAGCATGTTGCTATTTATGGGCCTTATGTAGATGCTGGCCATTCAGCTACTCGACTTTCTTGTGCCTTAAATATTACCATGCATTTCACTAATCATTCACTTGGAAAAGACAAGTTGGAACAACATTTAGGACAAGTGAATTATCTAAAGATGAAAACGGGGTAACATGAAATGTTATTTAATGAATTGAGTTTGAGGAGACGAGTCTCGATGTTTTTGATGTTATAACTATTAAGAATCATCAACCATAAACACATAGTATTTATATCTATTTTAAGATGTCAATGCGTGTATCACACGGGTTTATAACCTAGTTAATAAAATATATATTACTACATAATTAGGGTACAAGATTAACTAATTACGAGTCCTTTACTCAATATGATAAACTCAATGTGTGGTTTCAAAATAACCATGCACGCTTTGATGATGATGAAGACGGGGTTCACCCACATGGTAGTGCAACGGATCGGGATATATGACTCATTTACGTTATGAATTTGCTGAGCACTTAATACAGAACATGGAATGAATGTTTTGAAATAAACTTTGTTACGGTGGTTGTTGACTCGTCGCAGTCGTTGATGCGTTCAAAAATACTAAATAAAACATTACTAGTCCACTAGCTAGCGATAAGAAAGGGTCGAACCAAGGAGTTCATGGTTGACACTTTGTGTCAAAATATGACCGATCTATAGTGTCATGCTATAGACGGTTTCTATTCTTACACTCGATCCCGAAAGCACTCGAAACACGTAAATCAAAACCAACGATCAATGCCGAAGTAATAGATCGCAACTAATTAAACTAAACTAATCTAATCTAACATGATCTCGAGATTAAACTCAGAAATCAGAAACTACCAAAACAGAAACGATAATTCGAAACAACAATTCTATATCGAAAAAACATAAAATTACATGAAACTAAAAACCGAATGTAACTTGCATAAAAACCAAATCTGATCAGAGCCGAATGCTTCTAAATTTAGATGTCAATCCAGATCCGTGTGGTCAATGGTGTTCTACAATCTAGAACCATCGATCTTACACAACAAATAATAACCAAAAAACGAATACAAATATTAAAAACTAACCAACTATCAAATCTACTGCCAAAGCTACAAAATTTAGAGTCAAAGATGCATGAGTGTCTCTCAAATGTCTGATCTTCGCTCCCGAATCACGAACCAGAAGCCTCTATTTATAGTTGTGGATTTGGCCTGTATGCGTCGCGGGAAGGTTTTCTACGTGGCGTGAGTCAACCTTATCCCCCGTTTCTTCGCACTTTGAATTTGAACTCTCATCCGGCTTTAACATATGGCAGTGTCATGTCTCTTCTTTGCACGCGGCGCGCGTATTACTTCGACTAGAATCCAACGTTGCTTCCAAACTTTGCCAAAATGTACACTGTTTACCCTTTATTATCAGTAAAACACAACATAAGCCCTTGGCACTAAAAGCGAGTAATATCAGTCATATCAGAAGTATAATTCATCTAAATCTCGGCTCAATAACGACTATAATGCTTGACATTACTAAGCGTTATCAGTTGTATGAATTAAATTTCAGTATTGTAAAAGTTATTGAAAATTATTTTAAGTTAAAAAAATCAGTATATTTTAGCAGTTTGCAAACTTTAAAAAACAAACAATTTTTTTTTGTAGATTGTAGACGTTTGATTCACCTCTTCTTCTGCAGATGTGGTTCGCAGACTGCAGACGTTTAACTATTCAAAAACAAACAACACATTGGTAATGCTCTTAGTTTACATCAAATTTCAGTTTAGAAAATTAGAATTACTCTTTTTACCATTCGATAGGGGTGAGCGTAGTGCGGCTAGACACGGTTATTAGCCAAAACTGTACCGCTAACCACAAATACGATTATTAAATTTTCAATAACCAAATAATGCTGTACGGTTATTAACCACATTTATTTGGTGCGGTTATTTTGTACATTTAACCGCATGGATTGGGTACTTGTACGATTTAACTAATTAAAAATTAAAATAAAACAACCACTAACATAAACACATGACAATATGTTTGCAATAGAATGCAAACAATAATCACAATATCTCATAATCAATAATCACAATATGCCAATAAAAAGTTGTGTACACCGTAATTAAACAAATGAGTTACTCTCATTTAACAAATACAGGAACTAAAATAATAATGATTAAAATAATTTGACGGCATTTACATATCAGAAGCTGACTAATCTGGAAGTGACTTCTTTAATTTTAAATTTCTTAATTTATATAAAAAGTAAAAAACTAAATAATTACTTAATTATGCGGCTAGCGGTGTGGTTATGTTTGCGGTTAATAAATCTGGTGCGGTTGCGGTTATTTCGGTTTGATATATTTCATATAACCGCACCGCACCGAAATTTTCCGATTATTTTAAAATTGGAAACCTCACGTCAGTTATTGTGTCGATTGCAATTAATCGGTTTCTGTTTTTGCGGTTTTTCCACCATGGGGTTCGGTTTTTGCGAACCGAGGCATTTGATACTTTCATTCATTCAAGAAATTGTTGAAAACCAAGAAAGAGATTGGGAAGAAAAACCTATATACTTAGGCCATTGGGAGTGGGTATCACGGAGGGACCGTGATGGCCACATCACTACCCATCACGGCGTGCACACCGCCCCGGGTGCTCCGTGATGGGCGTGATCGTGATAGGAAGTGATGGAGATCACGGCTCATCACACCCAATAGGGTTTTTCCCCCCTTTTTTTCTTTTTTTTAATTCCCACTCAACCAATTAGAAGCTTGGATTTTTTATTTTTATGGAATTATTTTTATTTGGAAAAGATGATGTGGTGTGATGAAAATGTGATGGGTATAAAGGGGGTAATGTGATGGAGTGTGATGGGATAAAATCCTATGTGGCGATGACGTGGCGCCCATCACATTTGGGCAATGTGATGGGTACTCCCATCAGCCTTACAAAAATATGTAACAACACTTAGTTTTTCTCTATAACCAAACCATTATGCAACCAATTTCTCATCATCGTAAAAGCTTCTTCTGCATCTTTATCATCTTCAACAGACGCTGGTCGATGAACAAATCCATGGCCTCTCCCTTTAAAAACCACCACCCTTGATCCCCCCACATTCTCCCTCTCGATTTCTTCAACCACGTTCACGGGACACAGTGGATCCTCGTCACCTGTTATATACAAAACCGGCACATTCATCTTAGCAGCAACAGAGGGGTCGATTCTTGTGCCATAGAACGAGACTCCAAGGCCAAAACAGCCGTCGTGGTCCTTCGCCAGAACATCTATTACCTTTCCGCCACCAAAACAAAACCCAACGATCCCTAGCTTCTTTGAGATTCCTGCAGCTACGAATTCATCCACCATCCATTTTATTGATGTTCCGATGTAATTTCTAGCGCTTTGGTCATGCGTAGCTAGCCATGGTTCAAATGAAGCCATAGGTCGCTCTTTTCGCCATGGATCTCCGTTGAATAGGTCGGGTAATAGAACGCTGCGTTATAAGCATTAACGATTCCTTAACGGATTGGAAATTTAATTCAAACGTACAATTAGTACGAAATTTTTCGTAAACGACGTACTTGTAACCATTGCAGGCGATGCGATAGGCGAAATCTCTCGTAGAAGAATCTTCAAACCCAAAGATGTCAGACAATAGCAAAATACCAGTTCCGTTGTTGTTCTTCACTGCGGTGAGAAGATAAGCAGGAACGGTATCAGATCCCTCACCTATGGAAAGCTCAATTCCATTCACCAGCTCACATGCCTCCTCATCGGTGCCTTCTTCGACCTGCACTTGACTGCAACACACCCGGCCACAAGTATCCTTCCGAAGCGAGGATCTCCGGCGACGACTTAAACTCACATTGCAGATTTTCTGGACAATAACTGAAGCTTTACCGTCAACATTCAAATTAACAATGAAATTTGCTTCAAATTATCTGCTGTTCTTATAATCATGCTCTTCAGAATCGAAAATCAGCTTCCACTTTTACAAGAGCAAATGAGAAGATTAAGAAAGAGAGACAGGAGACTTACAGAGAAAGACAGGTGCGGCGAGAAGCTTGGATGCGGAGCACTGAGAAGATACCTGGAGCTTGTTGCTGCTGAAGTCATGAAGATGGCGGAGGTTAACCCCATTTTTGGCTCCGATTCTGTGTGGATTCTGTAATGTGGCAGATGATGGAAGATATTTGGGGAGGAATAATACAAAACAAATATCTGTCCAGAAAAATTATGGGCCTCATGAACATATCTTATTTTATACTATAAAAACTAGGTTTTAAACCCGTGTATTACACGGTTGACAAATAAAAAATCATGTTAAAGATAATCTTATACTTTTCTGATTTACTATGGATGGGGAAAAGTAAATACAAATTAGTAGCAGAAAATCATTGACCTTTAGAAAACTCTTCACTATAACCATTTACACGGTTAAAATTAAAAAAAATAGTTATATAATAAAAAAACATTTTTATTTAATCATAGATGCTTATACATTTTTTTTAAGTACACGTTATAGAATGATGTTTGCTTTATAACGGTAACAATATACGATAGTTTATATTTCGAACACATGCACACAATAGCATGATGTTTTCTTTTTATTTTTTTTATTTTTTTATTTTTGTTAAAATATCGACATTTTTGGTTTTCTTATTTATTTGTTTGTTTTAGTTTTAGTTTTACTTTTACTTTTAGTTACTAATTATGCCTTATAAGGCGGGATCCAGTTTACGAAACAAATCTTACATCATATGTTCAAACTATATGAGACATGATCTGTGCATATTCATTTCTTGTTCCGCCCATCTCTGTAAGGCATTCCCGACACAAGTTCGGGACCACATATACCACCACGACACAATCGTTAATATCAATAAAAAATTTTGAGAAAATTAAATTTAATAACAATTTAATATATGTTACTATTACTTGCATTTAGCCCTTTAATTTAAAATGAAATCAACTTTTACCAAGTCGGTAGCCAACATCATTCAGGTAGACCGATTGAAGGTTTTCTTGAGATTAGTTTCCTTTGTTGTTTAAAATGTCCATCCATCTTTACGAAACTCCATTTTAAGCCCCAGATATGATGCCTCTCCCATTATACACCTTCCCGTAACATACTTTTGATTTTGGTTCCTAGAACATGCTTTTTCTCATTTTTGTTCCAAGGGCAAAATGATAATTGCACAATTCTCACTTCAATCATTTTAGTCATGCCTTGTTTTTTTACCATTGCAAGTCTCATTGATAGCCAAAACATCAAAATGGATTAGGTCTTTTTCAACCATCCCCACAACCCTTATCATATTGATTCAAAGCTTAAGTAACGTGCCATCTAGGTGGGCACCATTCGAAAAATGTTTTAAATTTATATATATATATATATATATATATATATATATATATATATATATATATATATATATATATATATATATATATATATATATATATATATATATATATATATATTGCATTACTATCAAATCACAAAGTCATGGTTGGAATTCATGATGACACCAAATAATTATAAATTCTAAGTAATTGATAATTACCTTTTAGAACCAGCTAGGTCTACCAGATTTAACCTTCCAAATCTAAGATGTGTCATGGAATCTTTTTCCCAACGACTTTCAACAATGCATGTGAATACACTATGTGATCGACTGCCTTCACTGTTCATATATGTTCCCGCCACTTTCCTATTTGCAGCACCCTGAGAAAGTAAACTACTTCAATATTCATAATCATTAAAAAGCAGTAGTAAAGTGTTGAGTTTCACTATGTTGATATACATGAAGCAAAAGCTTGAGGACTTCACAAACGGTTTTAACATTATATTCTGTAAGATTTTCAACATACACTCCTTCCTTTAAATCTTCTCTCACCTATAAAGAGATTATAATGTTGGATAAAGAAATTTGACCTAAATGAACTAACATGAATAAATGAAGTTATACTTACTTGTAGATTAGTGGAAGAATGCTCCAAGAGATCAGTGATTTGCTCATTGTATATCTCCAAAAAGGAACACTTGCAGCTATATTTTAGTCTTTCATCCCTCCTGTTCTCTTCCTCCTACAAATAATTGCCTCACTGTTATAGAATCTAGTCAAACATGATACAAGTACAATTTGTTCAAAACCATAGTTATAGGCAAAGCAGACGTAAGAGTGGCAGAAAAGGGATCGAAGGTGGAGAACAGGAACCTGATCGAGATCGGCGAAAGTTTAAAACCCAAAATTAGACGTGCCAAGAGAGGATAAAGAAGATTAATTCTGGTTTGGTATGGTTTAAGGTTTAATGTGTGAGAGAGAGAGAGAGAGAGCATTTGAAATTTGAATGAATTTATCTGTAAAAGGAAATCAAGCGATAATATAGTAGATGATTAATCGCCATCATCAATGTGGCCCATCGTCTTCGTAGGTCTTCATAGTTCACTGGTACATAGGAGCCTTAGTTGGAGTTGATAATTTCAACTAAAAATATTATATTAAACATTAACCAATTTGCTAATAATTCGTAAGAATTTAACAATCAAAAAGATATATAAATTTCAAAACTGTAAATAATAGAAGTGTTTATGAACTTTATATAAGATGATAAATATTGCCCGAGTTAACCGCCGAGTAGCTTTGATGGTAGTTGGAGATTTACGTACATAACTGACTTGATATCTACGAAAATGATTTATAGAAGTAATTAATTAATACGGTTATTATTTTAATTTCGTTTATTTGATTGGTTTTATAAAGCATTAAAGAGAAATATTAGTTTTTACTAATATTATGCCAGAAAACATCCTTCTAGTCGTTACCGTATAATATTATTGTTTCTTTAGTTATCCTCTAAGACGTTTCAAAATACATTTTCAATAATCGTTTTATGAGGATTTAAATGGTGTTTTAAATTATGATCTATTGGGATTTAAGCCAAATAATGAAAAAATGACATGTGGCATTCTAGCTTCTAAGACATGCCACTTGACAATTAAAAGACCTTGTTTATTAGTATGTATAGATAATCATTAATTGTAACATTTTTATACCATGTGTGCAAACAATCATTGGTAAAGTTTTTCGTTTCAAGAAAGAGTTTAGGGACTTATTTGCAAAAAAATAAAAGATACGATGGGGTTTATTGCTATATGTCCTTTATAGTAGTTTTCTCAATTTTATATTGCATATTAGTGATGCACATATTTTTCTATGAAATCAATGATTAAATTTGTGATAAAAACTATGAACTGTTATTAGAAATTGTGATAAACTCATAAAATAAAACCCTCCCAAGTATAATACTTTAAGCAAATATCAGTCATACGAGTAAAACCCAACAAGGTTAAAATGTGAAATGCAAACAAGCATTTTATTAGTTGCATTGTGATAAAGCCATTTACAACTTCTCTATAATAAATTAGAAAAAAGCACAATTTTGGTCCCTCTAGTTTTGTATTTGTCAGAAGCTATTGCATGTTCAAGGACTGAATAGCAAGCTTTGCAGCAGTCATGGAGACTCTGTTCTTGACAAAACTCATGCTATTTTCAAGGCGTTGTAGTGTTTCTTTAACATCCATTGCTTTAAGCTTTTCTTCCTGCAACTTCAACATTTCTGATTGTGTAGATCCTGTCATAACAACATCCAAGTTTATTTTATACAAAGTTTTTGAAGCTATCAACAATTAACTTTATAGCATCCTACTTTCATTTATTCTTAATATTGATCACGAATTAAAATTTGTACCCGAAACATTTTGAAGTGCAGCAAAGGACACACGTTCAGCAAATGATGGAATAAAAGCTTCTTCACAATCTATAGAAGGTTCTTTTAAAGCCCATTCTAATGAGTTAGCTGTTTGGGTTTGCAATGGTTCCTCTTTTGCAGCCTAATCATGAAAATAAGTCAAAAAATTTTGTAAATGAACTTATTATAATAATATCAATGCATAACACTTTTTTTTTTATTAATACAGAACCTTTAACTTTATTTCCAAACTATTTAAACCCTGAAGAGCTTCTTTAAGTTCCAAAACTTTGGAACTTATTTCACTTTCACTTTGTGGTACATTATCCTGCAATGGTAATACAATACCTTCTAAAAAAGGATCTGCCTGTAAAATAAATAAAAGTAAGGAGTAAGGACCTTCAAGAAAATACCCCATTAATTGTAGTAGTTTGTAAAAGGGAAAATTACGGAAAATAGCAACTTAATTTACCCTATCTACCAATATGGCAATGTACTTTATTCTTACCCTTAATAGCAACATATTTATATTTCTTTACGAATAATAACAACATACTATAAATATTTTGCCTATAATAGCAACGTACTTACATTTGTACTATATTATTTAACTATAATAAAAATGTACTTACATTTGTAATATATTATTTACCGATAACAGCAATGTACTTACTTGTTGCTACCAATATGTGCATTGCACTTTATTTGTTACATAGTGCTTTTATCCGTAAAGAAATGTAAAGTATGTGTAAAAATTTGTAAGTAGGTTGCTATTATGTGTAAAAAAAATGTAAGTACATTGCTATTATGAGTCTTATATTGCTATAGCCGGTTTAAAATGTAAGTAGTTATCACGGGTAAAAAGTACATTGTTTATATTAATAAAAAGAGTAAAGTATGTTGCTATTTCCTGCAATTTGCCCAATTCAAAAAATTAAAACATTTTTTTGAAGAATGGACAGATTATTTCAACATACCTTTGCAAATTTGACAAGTGTGACACGACCAATTCCCCTAATAGTGATCAAGGCCCCGACATCTAATGGTTCAACCTGTGTCACAACACTGAGAGGGCAATGAGTTTGACTGAAAAAGAAAAAAGGAATTGAGAGTTATGCAGAAGGGAAATATGATTAGTGATGGAAGCTTACCTTCTCTATAAAAACCAAACAACCATATCTAGCAGCAAAGGATGCTTCTTCAGATGTGGAACTCGTGACAATTGGATCCAACACGAAATGTACAAAAAGTTTCTTCTTTTTAAATAAACACTGGAATCACAGAAAAGAAGTTTATGACAGCAATATTTTAAGTGCAAAAAAGCTAATAGAAGATACGATTCAATACCTGATCCAACAACTTCAGGTATCTTGCTTCAAATAGGTGAAGTGTCTTAGTCTCAGATGGAACAAGCACCTGGAATACACATGAAAAAAATCTGTCCGGTTTAGACAATTGCTTACAGAGTGTTAATAGATATATTGGTTTTCCAAACTCAGTAATCCATGTTGATAGAGCATGAGATCTCCTTTTACCCAATGACATGACATAACGTAATTCTGAGTTTCTGACTATTGAGACAAATATGTGTTTTGCATTTCCAAGGCAAACAAATGAGTAATTGCCATCGATTGTGTGGTTTACCATATGCAATTATGAATAATCATAACCGAACTACAGTAAGAAAGGAGATACCTGATCAGAAGGAAAAGGAAGAAGTGGGAGCTCTAAGAAGCCTGCGTAGACTACGAAACTGCATCGTAATTTCTTATTGGGGCTAACTCCATGATTAGGAACGCGGCTCAGTAGCTGCGGTTTGGCATCTAAACGCTGGAGGAAATGATTAAGCAGATGAGAGCTCGTAATTGGGCCTCCTGCTTTTCTACTTCCTACTGCGGGCAACGAATTGAGAGTGGCGGTGGAGAAAAGAACAGAGGAACGAGTAGTGGCAGCAATGGAAGTGGAAATGATGTTTGTCGTGAAGGCATTGAGAGTGTTTCTGCAACTCATCTTTGACGAGTGCAACAACGAAGTCCGTGAAGAAGGATAGGGGTTCTTCGGCCATTGATTATGTGGAAACCTGTACCACCACGTACCCGGACGCGTTTGGGTTGGTTTTTTTGAGGATGATTCTGTCACGTTAATCAACGGAAACAGGAACAAATATACCGTACTAAGTTAATTTTTTTTTTTTTTTTTTTTGAACCACGGACTTTATAAAAAGTTAGCAAACAGTTACATAATACAATTATACGGGTTACACCGTTACAGTATCAAGAATTCCAACTAACATGGGAGAATTTATGCCAAAGATCTAATCGTCCAGCAGCACAGGAGTATACCGGGCCTTCTTGAGGTCTCGGGTTCAAATCTCACTAAAGGATCAGGTGGTTTAGGTGTAGAATAGGTGTAATTTAATATTTGTCGTTTCCAAAAAAAATATGGGAGAATTTATCTCTAAATTTAAACCAATTAAAAGTCGAAACAAGAGATTCATCCGCCGATTTGGACACCGAAGGCACCATCTTTTTGAACACCAAATTGTTCCTCGCAATCCAAATATTCCAAATCTATATCTATATCTATATAACTCTTATAATAGAGGCCATTCATGAATGTGGATCAAGATATTTCATATACTTACACCACATTCATTTGAAACTCCTACACTATTTCATGTTCCTAACATTAATGAAATCTACTAATGACTTTTGATTTTCCTTTCATTTATACATGTCATAACTATGTTAGTAGTATATATATGTAAGATTTTCTTACAAAAAGCATTCATGTCTTTGAAGGGTTTGTAAATCAAATATGAAGAGATAGAGAAATGGGTTCTTTCATTCACTTTAAATTCCTTCAAAAACTCATTTTATAGCTTATAAAACATATATTTCTTCAAGTTTCAAGAGCTTTAGAATCCAATATTTGATCATAAACTCCATGAAGATTCCTTATGAATTCCAAGTCAAGAGAAACGTAAGTATTTAGTTAACCAAATATTAGATTATGCTTTCAATCATTTTGGTTCAAATCCAAATTTCTCACCGTACTCCCACTATTCTTCTTATTTTAGGATTAACTTAAGCATGTTTTACTCTCAAAATTTTCTTACTAACAATATGTGTTGTATTCTCGCTTTTTTAGATTTTTGTTTTTGAGATTGAATTAGTAATGAATTGGGACGTTATTGTTAATAGATTATGTATTGGTTTGACTATCAATATAATGAAAAAATATATTAGCTCTATTTCATCTCTCTTGATTCTTAATGTGATTGAGTTGAATGTTTAAGTTTTTGAAATCTTGCAATGTTTTTGTTTAGTTGAACGAAGAATGACATTATTATTAATATATTATCTATTGGTTTGATTTGCCAACATGATACTCAAATAAGTATTAGCTTTGTTTGATCGTTCTTCAATTATAAATTTATTTGTTTTCACTTGAAACTATTAAAACCTTTCAACTTTCCACTAATTAATTATAATCATTCAAAGCTTTTTACTAACATATTATTAATATTTAGTAGTCAATTTAATATGGTATAATTTATGGGTATCAAATGATGGTAGTTGAATAACTTTTAAGTTATTTAAGTTAATCAATTAAGTACTTAATGAAATGTTTATATTTTAATAATAATAAATTTCAAATTACTATATAAAGATCAACCATTTAAATAAACATGCACACACAAATAAATCACAAACAAAGTTGAAGAAAACAATATATAAAGCGGCAATAAAGAGCTTAACAATCTTTGCGTTGGTTTAAGGTTTTTCGCTATGTTTCAATATAAGTTAAGATATTAAAACTTTTAATTTGTACATTTGTTACATATTATTTGAGTATCTTAATAGTTTTCATTATGTTTTTTAGATTACAAATTGTCTTATAATCATTACCAATGAGGGAAACATGTGTGTATGAAACGAATTTTACATTGCATTTATATACTTTTCAATTGAGATTAAGTATATAACCTTAAAGTCATGAACGCTTAAAATAATTATTATAAAAAAAAATCATGTGCATTAATATAAATAATAATCTATTACATATTAATTTGAAAATATTATTTAATTGATGTATTTTATTAGATAAACTTTTTTGAATTTCAACTAATATTTATAAATACACATGGTTCAATGTATATAGTTATCTCTTATAAATTATTTTCAAAAATTTTATTTAATTAATTTAAGTAAAAATAGTTAAATCGCTATATTTATTTATAAATCATACACTAAAGGCCATCTAAATAAAAAATGATTCAAGATGGTCATCATACTTGCATGTTTAATTGAAACTTCCAAAACCCTCTAACTTTCAATTAATTAATCACAACCATTTAAGAGTTTTTGAGCTTACATATTATTATGAGTATTAAGTAGTCAATTTAACACAATATAATTTATGAGTGTCAAATGATGATAGCTGAATAAGTTTTAACTTATTTAATGTATTCAACCAAGCACTTAAAGAAAAGTTATTTTAACTAATTATAATTTTCAAATTACTATATAAAGGTCAACCATTTGAGTAAACACACACATATTAATTACATACAAAATTCAAAGAAAAACAAATATAAAGCAACAATATTAAAGCTTAACAAGTTTTGTATTGATCTAATGTTTTTTGATATTAAATTATAAACTCATCATATTAGTTTATGTTTTTCTATTATGTTCTTAACTTTTGTTTAGAATTGATGTGTCTCAAACGTTCACATGTTAATAGTGAATTTCATTTTGATGAGTAAAGAGTTGAGTCAACTACAATATAAAAACCCATATAACAAAAAACACATATATCTATAATGAAGCTTAAAGAATAGTATGCAACAAAATAATACAATATATGTATATGTATAAACACTGACAATCATAAAATTTGTAAGAAATAAAAAAGAATTTATTTGTGTTTCTCAAGTAGTTTGATATATCAACAAATGTAAACTCTCCATGAATATGTTAATTTAAAGCAATAAACAAATACATGTACGATTATAAAAATTATAAATAATGTATGAAACGAATTTACAATGTGTTTATATCAACTTTTGGCTTAAGATTAAGTATATAATCTTAAAACTCTTGAACGCTTAAATTAAGACGTTATATTTTAATTACAGTATCCATATATAATGCAAAATTATTATTGGATGTGTCATTGATGTTTGTTAAATTAACACATTGATAACAGTATAATTATTTAAAATATATGATTTTGATATTGTGTTTGAGATTTATGATGAAAATTTTATAACTGATACATGGTATATATTGTGATAAATACTTATAATTAATCATTTATATTTATATTGGATCTATTGCTTTCAGATTCTTATATGATATGCTAATATTTTTTACCAAACATTATTATTCCTGCGCAACGCGCGGGTATACGCCTAGTGGTAGCATAAATAAGCACAATCCTGAATTAAGAATTTCTTGCTTAACCCACCACCTTCCAACCAAAAACGAATCATCTGAACATCCAGTGGGCTTGAAGGCAAAGCATCAGACCAGCCACACAGCCAATTCCAAATACTCACACCGAAGGCACGATCTTTTTGAACACCAAATTGTTCCTCACAATCCAAATAATCCAAATGGTTGCATAAATAAGCACAATCTTGAATTTAAGAATTTCTTGCTTAACCCACCACCTTCCAACCAAACACGAATTATCTAAACATCCAGCGGGCTTGAAGGCAAAGCATCAGACCAGCCACACAGCCAATTCCAAATACTCCTCGAAAAAACACAGCCAAATAAAACGTGATTTAGCTCCTCGACTGCATTTGAGCAGAAAGGGCAGCAAGTCGAAGTTAAGTGAACCCCTCGAGACACCAAGTTAATCGCAAGAGGGATTTTGTTTTGAAGAAATGTCCACACAAAAAAGTTTATCTTAAGCGGAACAACATGACACCATTTAAAATACAAGAAATTTCCAGTCCATCTCAGCTTAGCCATGACCGAGCGTAAGGACTGAACTGAAAAGATACCATCGCTGCTGTAACTCCAACTCCACTCATCAGAAATATCAAAATATCAGGGAAAGTAGCAATCACCATTAAATTGTCCAGCCTTTGAAGTTCTATGGATTCAACACCTTTTCTAACACGCCTCTTCCAGCACCAGCACCATTTGTTTCCGTAGCTATCAAAAGATCTATAAACCAGAAAACAACTTTTATTAGATTCGATTAGGTACAATTTAGGAAACATATCTTTGAGAGTCGTATTGTCCTTCCAAGCATCTTTCTAGAAAAGTGTATTATCTCCCTTTCCCAATATTCGAATAAAGCAATCATTAAGCGAGATACTCCATCGCCTAAGATTTTCCTCAACCTCTGTTATCGAAAGCCAAATGCTTGGTAAACTTTTCAAGGCAAGAGGCTTGCCATCAATATGTTGGATTCTATGAATAGATGAAATACATGATTGCCAAAGACTTTGATGCTGAGTTTTTAGATGCCACAACCATTTGGAGAGAAGAGCCACATTCATATCGCTAAGGTATCCATCCCGAGACCCCCCATGTGTTTTGGTAGCTGGTAGCTGTAAACTGTAGCTTTTAGTTTGTATATGACCTCCCATGTGTGTAAATATTAGTTATAGTTTTTAAGGGTATTCTAGTAATTAATTATATGATTGGTAATAGTTTTTTGTTAAACGCTACTCCAACTAGCTTTTAAAATAGTAGCGTTTTGTTTAAAATAAAAGCTTCAAGTTCGTGTTGCCAAACGAAGCTTTGGTTTTTATTAAAACTATTTCCTAAACTAAAAGCTAGAAGCTCTGAAACGCTCCATGCCGAATACATCCAATCAGATTGAGTGAAATTTATATATTTTCCAAAAGAAAAATAAACAGATTGATGGAATTTATACGTGCAAAGCTGCCAAGTAATTAGAGAAAGACGAGTAAAACCTTGAGACTAAATTGAAAGATTAAAATTATCAGTGCATAATCAGATTCATAATTTTATTTTAAAAATAATTACATATATAACGATTATAAAATTCACCATCACATAATAAACTTGATTTGTTTATAATATAACTAAATAAAATACTAGTTATTCCACACCCTCTATATAATTATAAATTGGGAAAATGACTTATAAGGGTAATTATGTTTTAAAACTGTTCAAAAAACATCATCCAAGTTTGGTCTGTTAAAAAAACGCCATCCAAGTAAGACCTTTGTACAAAAAACACCATCCAAGTAAGGCTTTTGTACAAAAAACACCAACGAACTACATGTTTTGTTCAAATTTTACCCGATGGTAACCGGCTCTTGCAGGTTAAATGATGACTTGGCCTAATATCTAGTGACATGGCATAATAACAGATGAACAGTTTAACCAGCAAGAGCCGGTTACCATCGGGTAAAATTTAAACAAAACATGTAGTTCGTTGGTGTTTTTTGTACAAATGCCTTACTTGGATGGTGTTTTTTGTACAAAGACTTTACTTGGATGGTGTTTTTTGAACAAACCAAACTTGGATGGTGCTTTTTAAACATTTTTGAAACATAATTACCCTTATAAATCATTTTCCCTTATAAATTTATATGAATGTCGGTTACAATATTTTTGTTAAGCAGACCATTTCCATTTAGGTACTCTGCACATTCTTGACCCTTAAGTATTAAGCAATAGAGAAACAAAATCAATTGAGAACTCCAAATACGTGTAGTCACTAGTCAGAAACTCAAAATCGAGTTTTGTATCGCTAATATGGACGGACCACCGGGTAACGACTGCTGTGCAATCTGCCATGGCAACTTCCATATCCCTCATCAAGCCAATTGCTCGCATTGGTATTGCGGTAAGTCTCCATATCCTAATGAATCGTTCCCCAAACCCATTTCTTTCGTCTGTTTAAACTAACGTAATCAAGATCGCATTCAGTTCACTTGGGAACAGTTAGGGTGAATCTCCGTATAACCGTTGTTTATTTCGACAATTGAAGTTCTTGTGTGCGCATAGTATTGGGTAAAATTCTCTATTCCCGTTCGGGAATTAGGGTTTTGACATTATGATGATAACTGTTACGAAGTGAAACTTGAGGATTTTTTGTCATTTGTTACGCAAAATCGACTTTTGTTTGAACATTTTACTTTCTTCTACGTCGACTGGACGAATCTTGGGGAATTGAGCGAGTATATGCTGCTTGCTGCAATTTCTCTATCCAGCAGATTAAATATTCGAGGAATTTAACAGCAGATTCTGGGAAATGGTCCACAATCATATCTAACCACCAAGATATTTTATATAATACTTTCTTGGGATCACGTAGAAATTTCATATTCTTAAATGACATGAAAATCTGATCACCTTAATGACTAATATCGATCTTTCTTTTCTTTTTTAGGCAATTGCATTTTACAAGTTTGGAATCATGGATCTGCATTGCAGCCATGTAAATGCCCTCTTTGTCGACGCCAGATTACTCTGTTGGTTCCTAGCCAGGCTGCCTCTCAGCAAGATGACAACCCCGAAGCTTCTGACATTTTAAGAAAGATTGAAGCTTATAATCGTGTCTTTGGTTCACAGTCAACAGGACTAAGCCAGGTAACTAATTATTACAATTTACACCAGAATGATATTTCTATCTCAATGCAGTTAGGGTTGGAAAACCATGAGAAATGTAAGAAAGAAACTGAAGATCTTTATTTAAAATTCATTTTTTTGCAGAGACTGCAAGACCTCCCATTTCTGATCAAAAGATTGTTCCGAGAACTGATGGATCCTCAAAGATCTCTCCCGTTTGTCATCAAAGCACGCGTATATTTGGCAGTGAGTAAATATAAATAATCATTAATTCCATTTTCTTGCATATACGTTTTTACTTGCTACCATGAATATAAAACCTCATGAAAAACTATACTTGATGATGTTGTTGCTTTTTTTCATGCACAGCTACTATCAACCGCCATTTATGTACTCAGCCCAGTTGACATTATCCCTGAAGGTATCTTTTCAATTCATCCTACAATCAGTCCATAATTTTCATCACCAATTTCCATAAACTGACAATCTGTTTTCGTCATTTTGATAGCATTATTTGGAATACTTGGTCTATTGGATGATGTCATCATCGCCCTCATCTTCTTCCTTCATGTTGGCACCTTGTATCGGGCTTTACTTGTGCGTCGCTATGGAGGATCTTCATCGTGACATTTCAATGACATTTGTATGCTGTTAGACAAGTTCATCTTAGTTTTGAGACTTTCTATTTTGAAACCAAATATCAATTAGATACAAACATATTCGTTTTTTGGTTGTTTCGCTGCTTCTCATCTTGTTACATAGGACAATATTGAAATGGATGTGAATGAGACAAAAATTACAACTTTTAGTTTCACCCAGAAAAGTGGGACAGAGACTCGCTTTCTTTCGGTTTGATAAACACTTACACATATGGAAATGTAAAAAAAGAGGGTTTCTAGTTTCTTGACAAGTTAGTGATTTCATTAGCAAGTTCTTCAATATTCAAAGAAGACGAGCCATTACAATCTGTCGCGATTTCTGCCATTTTCTTCCAATCCATGGCCTTCTTCTTCATTCTCTTACCCTCAATTCCCTCCATTAACTTCATCACGAGCTTCTTGACTTCATCTCTCTTCACAATCTTTTCGATCTGCATTCCAACCTCCCAATTGATGCACATTTGTCGACAATTGATAACTTGGTCATGGGAAACCGGCCAACATAACATCGGCACACCAGCGGACAAGCTCTCAATCACCGAACCCCACCCACCGTGAGTCAAGAACCCGCCAACTGAAGGGTGGTTTAGAACCTGTTCTTGTGAACACCAGCTTGCGATGAACCCTCTCGTTTTAACCGCCGCCAACAAGTCCGGCGGCAAAACCGACAAACCACCGTCTACCAAATCACTCCGGATTATCCAAAGAAAATAATGGTTGCTGTTAACAAGTCCCCAACCTAATTCAAGTAGATCTTGTAGAGACATTATTGCTAGACTTCCAAAATTGACATACATCACTGAGTTTGGTTCCTTTGACTCGAGCCACTCGATGCACTCGGGTTCTTCCTTCCATAAACTATAGCCATTGGAACTTGAGCTTTCTGTAATCTGATTCAGAAGTAACTGTAGAGGTCCGACTGTGTAGATCTTAGGAAAGATGGATCTAAGCTCTTTGACTAGATTAGCTTCTAATTCGTCGAAAGTATGGATGATCATGTGTGAAACTTTATCGGCTGTCCGAGCGGCTTCCAACACATAATTGTATGCAGGGTCGTCAGGGTTTGCGACTAACACATGTTCTTGTAGATCCTTCAAGCGGGTCCCTTCCATTCCTGGAATCCAATCTATTACGGTATCTGTGTATCCGTTTTTCAAATAACTTTCATCTGCATAAACAATACGTTAGTGGTTGTAAAATCCTATTTGTTTGGTTGGATGGAATGAGATGATGATGGTAATTAGAATCGGTAGTATATTTAATCATGTTTAATTGGTTTATAAGAACAAAATGAATTCTCATATGGATTTCATATATGGTATGAGTATAATACGTAACTTCATGTTTTCTGTACATGCCGTTTAATTATAATTATAATTGCATAGATAAACAATTAAACATCTAAAAAGGTTAAAGGGATAATCATAAAATGACCAAAATGTTGGGAATTATTTAAGAAAATGACAACCTTTATAATGGAGTTAGTAATAAGGACTACATTTCCAACAACATGCAACCATGAAGACACTCATGTAAACAAATCGAAAGATAGACTAAATTTGTAATTTTCATTATACCCCGGGCCAGTTTTGTAATTTATTCTCTACTCAAAATAGAAGAAATTTGTCTAGTAATTTTTTTTTTGAAAAATAAAATTGTAATTTAACTTAAGTTTTAAAAATTCTCAATCAAGAGTCAAGACTCGTCTCCTTCAAAACTATATAACAGATTATCCATATAAAAATGAGTATAAGAGTATTGCAAGTTTTAATTATAAAGAGAGGAAAAGCACCTATCGAACCAGTGGCGAAATTTGGTAGGGGATGGGGGAGGCCATATCCCCTCGACCCACCTGTTTTGTATACTTCTAAATAGAAAGTTTAACTTCATTGTAAGAAAATGCCACTTACACCCTACTTGGCAAAAGCTCCCAGTCCCTACCCCACTCGCAACAACTTTAAATTTTTATATAATTGACCGTTTACCTTATGACGACAAATATCTGGATAAATATAAAATATTCGAATTGTAAATAAGATTTTCAAAACAAACAAAAACAAATTATTTAATAGTTTATATTCATTTTTGTTTCTTTCAAGAACAAAAGTTATCTACTTATAATTTTTGAAAAAATCGCAGCTTTGAACCAAATTTGCAACAATATTTCATATTAGTTTTAATGTTTTGAAATTTTTTATATGGTTTTGTTTTGAAGTTCTAATTTCTAGCCCCTAAGACTGTGGGGTATGCCGCACGCGGCCCCCCCTGCGTCCTCCACGTAGGCGACGAAGACGCGGCAAACACCGCGCCCCCCCCCCCCCCCCCCCGCGTCCTCCAATGCGTGCGTCCCGACGTCGTCGTCTGGCGAACGGGCGAAGACGGCGTAAATTTGAAAAATGTGACCGTTTGTAGCCGTTGCCAAAAAAAAAAAAATTTTTTTAATTTTTTTTACATATTATAAATACATACCACATACATCTACAATTTACACACACATCTACAATTTACACACACACAAACTCAAATTTATCTCTCAAATTTACTAACCAAGCCAAGATGGAGAACGATCCGCACACCCCTCCGTCAAATCGGAACACGCCCCGCGGCGAATTCAACTACAACTTTTCCACGAATTGCACCTTTACGAGTATGCTTACGGGTTCGTCGCAACAACCACAATACCCGTATCCATATCCACCACCGAACCAATACCAATACCCGCCACAACCTTACCCGTACGCACCCTTCCAACAACCGTTTCTATCACAATCGCCACCGCTTCCATCACCACCGCCACAAGCATCACCCGAAGAGGTCGTGATGGAAACACAAGCCCTCGCGTCTTCCTCCAAAAAGAAAAAGAAAAATAATAGACAAAAGAACAAAACGCGAAACGCGCAAGAGGCGAAGGTTCCGTGGACGACCGACGAAGAGGTTCAAGTGGTTCGATCGTGGCTCGCTATTTCCATGGATTCGCAAAAAGGAAATAGCCAAAGTTCCACATCGTTGTGGGAACGCATTTTAGACCACTACCACGATGCGATGGGTCGTGGGGTGTACCGAAACAACGACGGTATTAACGGAAAGTGGCGGAAACTTCGTATCGAGTGCACCAAGTTCAACGGCATTTACAACAACTTGGTGAACATGCGACGAAGTGGCGAAAACGAATTCGGGATTTTCACAACGGCTATGGAACAATATGCACGAGTTGTCGGGAAGCCGTTTAAGCATATGCGAAGTTGGGAGTTGATGCGTACCGGTCCTAAATGGCTACTAAATCCCGATTCGCCTCACTCGAGCACGGGTTCCAAACGTGGGAGGACCCCGGATGACGATATTTCGGATGCTCGAGACCCGATCGACCTCGACGACGACACCGAACCACAAACCGAGATGCCTCCGCCTCGACGCCCCATCGGCCGCGACCGAGCGAAAAGAGCAAGCCGAGATGCCTCCGGCTCGTCTTCGAAAGACGATGTCGAGGAAAAGGTCGACCGGCTCGTTGAACAATTCTACCGCCACAACGAAATTGCGGAATCGCGGTTGGATTATGTGTTGTTTAGCCGATCCGGGACCGAAGAGGACCTCGAGGCGATCCGATTGATGACGGAACAACGACGCAAGAAATATTTAAATAAGTAGTTTTTTTAAAAAATTTTAGGAGTTGTCGTTTTTATGTTTTTTTTTTCGTGCAATGTCGTTTTTATTTTTATTTTTATGTAATGTCTTTTATTTAATTTTAAATGTTTGGTTTTTTTTAATTTTTAATGTTTGGTTTTAATTAAAAAAACGTAAAATATAAATGTGACGTGAAAATTAAAATGGTAGTCATGGGAGTCTTGCACACCCCTAATGGGTGTCTTGGAAGTCTTTGTGACGTGGCGATGACATGGCGGTAGTCATGGGTTGTCATGGGTGTCTTGCACACCCCTTAAGCGTGGTGATCCGTTAAGTCCAAATGAAAATGAATGAAACCGAACAAAATGGACTTAGTGACAAGAATGAAATGCAAAACAAACATATATATAGTTTTTTCCATTCTAACAAAATGAATACTTCATTCCGTTTTGCATCAATACCCGAAATTCCCCGAGTTTTGATGAATGAGAGACTAGGAAACCTAACCTTTAAATGGGAGAACTCCTTTATCCGTTAGAACTTTCGTCTGGTAAGTCGCCATGAACCCACAAGCTGCAAGGGTCCAGTAAAGGATGATCGGGATTTTGAGCTTCTCAGCAGCATAAAGAGTGTTTGCGAAAGTCATGAAACCATCTGAGATAACACAAGTCGGCTGACTTTCAAGTTCGGCTACAAGATCAAGAAAGGGACCTAAGAAATTGGGCAAAAGATACAGGAAGAGTTTCTCTGCGGTTTGATTTGGATCAGTGTCGTCATCAGAAGCGAGACCATCCGGAACCGTTTTGAACTGAAAACCAGGAGCCGTGGCTAGACCTTCAAACCCACCGTACTTGAGAAGGCGCTTGTGGTTTGACTCGGTGTTGACAAAGGTTATGTGGAGGCCTTTGTGGTGAAGTAGTCTGGCTAGTTTGAGCATGCATTTGATGTGGCTTTGTGTCGGAAATGGTATAAACACCACATGAGGCTTCTTGTCAGCAATTCTGGGTATTGGATCCATCTCTGTGGTTGTTACTGTGTGTTTTTAGGTGCCATGAAAGGTGTTATATATGTATCTTAATGAAGTTATTGGTAGCATCGACAATCTTGTTTGAACGCTATTGTCTTTTTAATTTGTACTTTTGGCGTTTAAGGTGAAAACTTTTGCCGACAGCTAAGTATTATAAACTCATAAGACTAGATTCGTATTATATACAAGTCATATGTTTCAACACTGGCTATAAAAGATTAGAAAATAATGTTCGGCAAAATTGCTGATGCCATCGATATTGACTATGCAACAAGCTCCCTTTTCGATTGTATAAGAACGTACAAGCTAATGTTGCAGATTTCGTCATATATACGAGTATGCAAAATGCATGTTGTGAATCCTACGAGACTGTTGGAGTAATATATAATATTTAAAGGAAAAATGTTAGTAAATAGTAAAGAAATTAAACAATTGTCTTAAGCCTGAAGAGTGTGCAAGACACTCATGACAACCCAAGACTTATGCCAACTCAGCATCATGTCACCAAGACTTTCACTAGGGGTGTGCAAGACTCCCATGACAACTCTTTTAATTTCCACGTCACATTTTTATTTTCCATTTTTTTAATTAAAACCAAACATTAAATTAAATTTAAATAAAAACATTATATTAATTAAAAACCATAATATTAAAATAAAAAAACATTACATTAAATTAAAAAAGACATAAAAAGTGTATCCATAACCCAAAAGACGAATAGCCGCTCCACATTTTTGGTGTGGCGTAAAACCCTTTTTGCCTCGTCCGTCGTATCGTAATTGGAAAAGTTCGTAGTTGGCTTCCAAATCGTGCATGATCCGTAGAAACATCGATCGGGTCAAACGAAACCGGCTTTTGAAATCCTTGTCGTCATACACGCAATCTTCGGAAAAATAGTCGCGAATAAATTTTTCGTGTCCTTCTTCGCGGTTTCTATTTTTCGCCGCCTTTTTTCCGGAGTTTCTGCTCGGTTCACCAAAATATTCGCGACTTCCATCATTGCCGCGAATACCAAATCATCACCCGAGTCGTCTGAATCCGAATGGAAATTCATATGAATTTATATGTATATATGTATTGAGAGAAAGTGTAGTTGTATGTGAATATGTGGGTTTGAAATGTATATATATAGTGTTAAATTTAAAAAAAAACAGAATTTTTTTTTAATATACCAACGGTAGCAACCTCAAACGGTCGGATTTTTTCAAAATGTGGAAGTCTTCAGCGTTCGCAGGAGGGCTGTCCCTGGACGCCGGCTATCGAGGACGCGGGGGGCGGTGTTTGCCGCGTCCTTGCTGCTGATGTGGAGGACGCATGGGGGCCGCGTGCGGCATACCCTTAAGTCTAAGTATCTTTAACTTTGTTTTTGAAGATTACAACTTCACTTGTAATTTTGTTTTACTTTTGTGAGAGTCGTTAACTTTTTAACTTGTTGCCTAATAAATTAGTGACATTCCTGTCACATGATAAAAATAGTTGTTGAGACAAATAACGTAGCATTATATTTTCACTTGAATATATATGATCGCCTGCTACATTATTATATCCTAATTAATTGTTTCTCTTTCTGTTTTGTTTGGTGATAGTGTGTATGTGCTCTACTTGTTTCTCTTAACATGTTATGCATTTTTCGACTCTTGTCCAAACATGGAACAACTCGTAAAAAACTATAAGTCTTTTTGCAAATGACGTGAATAGAAAGCTTATTCACTCCAATAAATAAATTCACTCAAAAGTCAAATCCCTTCACATTCAGCACCATGTAACAATTGCAACTTAAGTTCCATTGCTTTTCACTCTGTTTGATAAACACTAATTAATACATATGGAAACGTAAACGTATTGGTATCTAGTTTCTTGAAAAGTTTATGATTTCATTAGCAAGTTCATTTATATTCAAAGACGACGATCCATTACAATCTGCTGCGATTTCCGCCAGTTTCTTCCATTCCATGGCCTTTTCCCTCATTCTCTTACCCTCAATTCCCTCCATTAACGCCTTTACAAGCTTCTCGACATCATACCTGTTCAATTTCTTCTCGATCTCCATTGCGACCTCCCAATTCTGACACATTTGCTTACAATTGACTCCTTGATCATGGGAAACCGGCCAACACAACATCGGCACCCCAGCCGACAAGCTCTCGATCACCGAACCCCACCCACCATGAGTCAAAAATCCGCCAATCGAAGGGTGGTTCAACACTTCTTCTTGTGAACACCAGCTTCTGATAAAGCCTCTCGTTTTAACCGCCGCCTCGAATTCTTGTGGCAGAACCGTTGCACCACCGTCAACCATATCTGTCCGGATTATCCAAAGAAAATAATGGTTGCTATTAACGAGCCCCCAGCCTAATTCAAGTAAATCTTGTGGAGACATTACTGCGAGACTTCCAAAATTGACATACACCACTGAGTTTGGTTCCTTTGAGTCGAGCCACTCGATGCACTCGGGTTCCTCCTTCCATAAACTATAGCCATTGGAACTGGAGGTTGCGGTTTCATTTTCTGCTATTTGATTCAGAAGTAATTGTTGAGGCCCAACTGTATAGATCCGAGGAAATATCGATTTAAGCTCCGCGATGAGAGAAGACTCTAATTCATCGAAAGTATGGATGATCATGTGTGAAACTTTATGGGCTGTCCGGGCTGCTTCTAACACAATCTTGTATCCGGAAGCATCTGGGCTTGTGGCTAACATATGTTCGGGTAGATCCTTCAAACGGATTCCTTCCATTCCCGGAATCCAATCCATTAGGGTATCAGTATACCCGTTTTCCAAATAACTTTCATCTGCATGAACAATACACGAACGATTGTCAAATACATTTTCATGTGGTTTGTTTGGTTGTCAGGAATAAAATGATGATGGTAATAAAATGAGTTACTACAATCGTTCAACTTCATTTTGAGTTTACGTGTAATATGAATGCAATACATAAATTTGATTTTACTCTACATTTTATTTAATTATAATTAATTCGCTTTTATATAAAGCATCTCAATTGATTTTTTTATATAAATATCTACTATTTGAAATTTGCATTCGACAAGGTCATTACTGTGTTTCACCTCAACCACTTAGTTGTTAATTACCAATGTTCTAAAAGATGCACCATGGCTTCACAAAGGTGTGCCTTCGACGCCGCGACATTGTTACGGTTAAGAACAAGTCGAGAAACACAAACGCGATAATAAGATACAAAGATTAAACAAGAACACACGGATTTAATGTTATCCACTTAATCAAAGTTTTCAAGCAATGTCCACATGCATACTAAAGAGAGATTTCGTTGATAATCTTGAAAAACACGCTAAACTGCGTTTCCAGTCTCCACCTCGTTACAATTTACATATTAGGGTTACAATCATAAAGATCTATTTATAACAATCATTTGATCTAATCCTTCTAGATAAGATGACCTATAGTCGTGCATATCAAGCTCTCTCCCCAAGTTACTAGGTAAATCCACAATCCAAAAATCCTAGGCTACTTTTGATCATCTACGGTTGAACCATGATACACACCAAAGGAAAACCTCGCGATTTATTTATAACAATTGTTTAATTTAATTTCTTACGCGACTTCTTAGTTGTTGACCCAAAGCTAATACTTGTTCGTAACTACTGCTTCGGGCTGAAGCCTCAATGTTTAGGCTCCACACTCAACCATCTCACACTTGGAGGCTGATCAACCTTTTACTGCTATCCAAGCTTGTAATCCTATCTCTCTGTAGTTCGTGCTTTCACATTAAGTATTCGAACATTAAATTGAAACCAAACGTAACTTCAACTTGTCTATTGTCATTGTCGTGTTAAACATGTCTGTTGCATTCTTCATACCAATTATCTTCTTCAAGTTCAGAGTACCACCACTTATCAATTCTCTAATAAGGCAGTTACTCATCTTGATGTGTTTCACTCTTCCATGAAGCACAATATTCTTCACGAGGTGTATTGCACTCTAATTATCACAATTTGTCTTATTTTCATACCCAATCCGGATAGGAAGTTCTTCAACCATATTGGCTCTTTGCTAGCTTTTGTTATAGCCATGTACTATGCTTCGATGGTTGAAAGAGCAACGCTTTTTTGTAATCTAGACACCTAGAGGATAGTTTTTCCCCTATATGTGAACACATATATATGACGCTCTTCCCAAATCCGCACAACCCCTAAGTCCGCATTAACGAAGCGTTCAAGCATAAGCTATATCCAGAGTTCCTTTCAAGTTGCGTAACAACCACTTGACACCTTCCCAATACCCATTCTTTGGATTAGACATAAACCTACTTACAACACTTACTACATGAGCAATATCTAATCGATTGCATACCATTACATACATTAAACTACCAACCACTAAGGCGTAGAGGAACCTTATCCATTTATGCTTTTTCTTCTTCTGTCTTGAGGGATTGCCTCTTTGAGAGTTTCAAATAATATCAATATCTTTTAGAGTACTTATAACCTATTCTATTATCTATGACTATGCTCATGCCATAAACTATGCTCATGCTATAAATCAGCTTATCATGTCCTAAGTCCTCTATCTTGAACTCTATGGACAACTGCTTCTTTAATTTGTTTATCTCCTGCATGTTAGATCCATTTACCAACATGTAATCAACATACAATTGGAGGATGAAGTAAGAGAAGTTAAACTTCTTCAGGTATCAATAGTGATACATGTCACATTTTGTGTACCTACTCATCTAACTCAATAATTGAGGTTTACCTAACCATCTTCAATATTTGTTTCTCTACTTTGTCTGAAGTTTCGCTTCCAAGGACCCTACAACCTTAATTATTAGCCTCGTCTACGAACTCAACTTCTCTTCAGCCCCACAGATGTACTTTAGACTACTCGTCCGTAACTACAACTTCTTGGATGCTTTGCTAAAGCCACTGCTTATCCACAGCTACTTCTTCAAGGCTGAAACCTCAATGATCGAGGCTTAGCTAACCATCTTCAGAATTTGCTTATCCATTTTATGTGAAGCTTTGCTTCCAACGGACCCTGCAACCTTAATTCTTGGCCTTATCTGCGACCTCACTTCTCTTCAGTCCCACAATTGTGCTTCAGACTACTCGTACGTAACTCCAGCTTCTTGGATGCTTGGCCGAATCCACTGCTTCAAGGCTGAAGCCTCAATGATCGAGTTCCTCACTCAACAATCGTGAAATTTGCTTCCTTAAGTTATATATATATATATATATATATATATATATATATATATATATATATATATATATATATATATATATGTGTGTGTGTGTGTGTGTGTGTGTGTGTGTAGCATAGCATTACAAATTATAAACAAAATTATTGTCTTACGCCATGCCTTAGAAAACACAAATGGCATAATCATGGTTTGTAAAGCTTGAGGCTTGATCTTCCCATCATCATGCCTCATTTGTTTTGGAACCTTGGTTTTTCTTGACCAAATCATCATCTATTTGAGCTATACAATTTACACCCTTCTTCTAATCACATTTTCATCTTATTCTCCTTATATGAACATATTACTTTAAAAAGCATCCTAATTATATAATAAATGTATCATCTTCTAATTAACTATATATTAAATCAAAATTAAACAAGTATCAAATATGATTCTTGCTTGTAAATCGACAAATTAAAATATGATGTTTTAAAGAATACTTTAAATAATGATGATATATATTTAATTATTAAAAAAAGTTACATATTCAACTTTTGCATTGAATTAAAAAAACTGACGATACTTTTTTTGTTAATAATATTAATGGAAAGTTGATTTAGACTATGTTTGACGAGTATAAACTAGTTTATTTATGATCTTATTGAAATGTCGTGCTCGATAAAGTAACTAAAAAACTGGTTTATAAGCTAACTTTTCTATAAAACTATTTGAGATAGATTGTTGACAAGTTAGCAAATAAGTTAAAAACTACCTTTAAATAGAATATTAACATAAATAATTAATTTGAAGATGTTAACAATTATAAATGCTCTTAGGGTGGGGGGAGTAGATCCCTCCCATCCCACTGAACCCACGCGCCACGTCAGCTTTTCTCTCTCCTCTCACTTCCATTTTCCCCATCTTTCACCAATCTTTCACCAATCTTTCACCCATGGAACCAGTACCCACTGAACCCACTGAACCCACAATGCCACATCATATATTTGATATTTAAATTCATTTATTAATTTAATAAATGATTTTTAATATTTAATTTAATATTATAAATAATGATAATATGCAATTAATAAAATAAAAATCACAAATAACATAAAATTAAAAAACCACACCATTACATAAATTAAAAAGAAAATTAAAACCTAAATAACGGAAATGAAATCCTAAATACGGAATAATAAAACCTAAATAACGGAAATGAAATACTAAAAACGTTAAAACACCTAGTGATCCAAAGTAGCTATGTATGTATGCTCGATGTGGTCTACAAGATCCGCAAGAAGTTTTTGGTGAATTCCTTGATTGCGTATTTCGAGAATCAAGTCAGGGCTAACTTCTTGTTCGTTTGGGGAATCTGGAACATGTACTGGACATATAGCCCTACCTTCATCCTGGATGATCATGTTGTGTAAAATTAGGCAAGCGTACATGATATCTTTACATCGATCGACATCGACGGACCGTGCAGGCTGTCTGATAATAGCCCATTTTGCTTTTAGAACGCCAAAGGCTCGTTCAACGTCCTTTCTTGCCGCTTCTTGGGCCGCCTTGAAACGCTTCTTTTTGGGGGTAATAGGGTGTGAAAATGATTTCACAAATGTTGCCCAGTTAGGGTATATCCCATCAGCAAGATAGTACCCATGCTTGTATTCTTCCCCCTCCAAAACAAATGAACATGATGGTGCTGTACCAAGAATGGTATCATTGAATAGCGGTGATTGGTACAACACGTTTAGATCGTTGTTGCCCCCGGCAACACCAAAATATGAATGCCATATCCACAAATCGTATGATGCTACTGCTTCAAGTATAATTGTAGGATACCTGTGATCACCTCTCATGTACTGGCCTCGTAGATACGTTGGACAACTCCGCCAATCCCAATGTGTACAGTCAATGCTACCCAACATACCAGGAAAGCCATGTTTGGCTTCGTGTGCAGCATACAACAGTTGAATGTCACTGGTTGTTGGTCTACGCATGTATTCTGCACCATATAACTGAACAACACCAGAGCAATAGTTGTAGAGGCTTTCACGGGAAGTTCGTTCTGACATATTCAGGTATTCATCAAGTGAATCGGGGGTGCTACCGCCCCCCAATTGGCGGATAGCTGATGTGCATTTCTGCAATCCAGTGAACCCTTTAACTCCACCGGCATTATAAGTTGTCTGGAAAATTGGATAATTCATTTCCAAGTCTTGAGCAATCCGCAAAAACAGTCGTCTACTCATTCGGAACCTATTTCTGAAATTAACATCCCCAAACTTTGAATTGGGGACAAAGTAATCTGCCATAAGCTGCTGCTCAGCAGTTTCTCGATCTCTGTGGAGAAAAGTTCTATGACGAGGAACGCTAGAACTTGCAGTATTTTGGAACATGAAATGTGCAGCTTCAGCAATAACCGCGATCGTATTCACATCGGTATCGTCATCAGACGATGACGATACCAACGGCATAGGTTCATCCAGTAGTTTGCTGTGAACATACGAACCGGAAGAACTGGAAGAATCAGAAGAATCGGAAGAACTCATTTCAATTTAAAATAAATTTGAAATGAGGGTTTTTTTTTGGAAAGGGGAAAATAGAGTTAATGTTGAGAGGAAGAAAGAAGGGTAAAGGTGTGAGTTTTGAAGGAGTGAAGATGTGGTATTTATAGAGTTGAGGAAGGATAATATTTGGAAGATTAAAATTTTTTTTTTTTTTTAAATTAAAGATGGGATCATCGGCTTCACCATCCCACGCCTCACCCATCCGAGCCCGAAACCGCCGAACCCGATGGACACGGGGCAGCGGTACCGGAGGTACCGGCGGTACCGGCGGTACCGCACCCAACATTTCCGATCCCGCATCGAGCCCGATGTACTACTCCGTGTACCCTTACAAGGGATAAACAACCAAACACGTAAAAAAGGGATCATCACAAATATAACCAAAATAGGTGGAGTTATCCAACACAATGTGCATCTTTTTAGTGCTTAATATAAAATGACTGCTAATTTTGTAGTGTCTCCAGTTGCGAATTGGGAAATTGCTTCTTGACCACAAGACATCTTAAATTATTTTTTTTAATAAATTATATCATATTCACAATATAGGAATGTATTCACAATTTTTTTTAAAAGGCAAATCTAATACTACTTGTAATCCACCTAATACTACTCCTAATCCACCTAGTCCCAAATGAAAGTTGAGCCATCAACCTCAAGAAGGAAGGGCCGTACACCATATTGTAGGAACAATAGGCCTTTGGCATGTATTCACAGTTTATGAAAATGTTTTGCAATATATGAATATGTATTTCGTAATACATTATTATATTCCACGAACTTGGTGGTTATTTTGGGCTAAATCCAAAAAGACCATCACTTTCTTAAATAACTCCATGGATTTGGGTTTTTTCTTTGTGATTACATCTTTAAGTAACTCACAAAATCCTAATAAAATTAAAATATATGTTTAGTTACCCGTAAAATATAAAATTATAATTTAACTAAGATCTTAAAATGGCTTAATAAATATTTATGTGATTCAAAGTAATACATATAGACACAAATGAGTCATATTGCTGGTTTTAGTTCTAAATAGAGAAAGAACATCTACTATAACAATGGAATGAAAAATGAATAAATATGGAACAAAAACGGAATTTGGTCACATTTGTTTAAGAATAGTCAATTGTATTCTATCACCCAAAAAACACCTTTTTAATCCATTCTAGCGCAATGAAATAATTCCATTAGTTTACGTGATACCAAAATATACAAAATTGTTTAGATTAGTTTATGTGATGTCAAATGGCAATAACCCAATAAGTTAATTTGAAACAAATTATTACCAACCATAATAACCTAATAAACACTTTAAATAAGCTATCACACGACGCCCCCTGAGTTTTGATAAACGAGACAAGGAAACCTAACCTTTAAGTGGGAGAACTCCTTTGTCCGTTAGAACTTTCGTCTGGTAATACGCCATGAACCCGCAGGCTGCAAGGGTCCAGTAAAGGATGATCGGGATTTTGAGCTTTTCAGCAGCATAAAGATTGTTTGTGAAGGTCATGAAACCATCTGAGATAATACAAGTCGGTGGACTTTCAAGTCTGGTTACGAGATCAAGAAAGGAATCCAAGAAATTGGTCAAAAGGTACAGAAATAGTTGCTCTGGGGTTTGATTTGCGTCAGTGTGATCATCAGAAGGGAGACCATCTGGAACCGTCTTGAATTGAAAACCAGGAGCTGTGTCAAGACCATGGAACCCACCGTACTTGAGAAGACGCTTTTGGTTTGACTCGGTGTTGACAAAGGTTATCTGAATGCCCTTGTGGTGCAGCAGCCTGGCTAGTTTGAGCATACACTTGATGTGACTTTGTGCTGGATATGGCATGAACACTACATGAGGCTTCCTCTGATCGATTCTGGGCTCTGGGTCCATCTCTGTGGGTGTTACCGTGTGTTTTTGGGTGCCATGAAAGGTGTTATATACGTGGCATTAGGACAAACTTGATGACGGCATTGGTTGCATCGCCAATCTTGTTTGGACATTGTTTTTTTTTTTTTTTTTTTTGCTTTTGGCCTTTAGCTATTGAGTTAAAAATTTTAAGGTGAAAACTTGCGCCTACCTAAAAGCATAAACATCAACATGTTCCGGCAAAATTGTTGATGCCACCTATGATAATGCAACAATGATGCTTCTTCGATTGTACAAAGTTTAGCTCTGTAAATTCCGTAACATACATGTGTACAAAATGATGTGATTCTTGTGAGACTGTTGAAGTAATATAATTCTTAAAGGGAAAATGTTAGTAAATAGTAACGAAAATTAAATTGGTTTCGTCTACCTTAATTTTAAAACAATATCACTGTACATAATTAACATATAACTTTCATCGCGCAAATGTTAAAATTTTAAATAAAAAAGTATTTTAATTAATAACCAAGTTTTATAATAGTTAAATTTTTGTTGTTTAATTTTCATGTTATATCTAAGAAAAAAGATATAAAAAACCCTGTAAACAAAGTTTCTCTGTTACCGGTAACAAGTAATAATTAATTATCATATAACTTTATCAAAATAAAGTAAAAAGAAAAGAAGATTTCAGAAAATGAACCAAACTCTAAAACTTTGAAGTTTGAACGCTTATCTTAGGAGAAATTGTATTTATTCCTACCTTATATTCCTACTTATATTAATTTTATTACATATGCCACTTGTCACAAGTTTTGACAAGTTCACGTAACTAAGAATATATATGTAGAAACAAAAAGTAGGAATAAATACAATTTCTCTTATTTTAGATAAAACTTATACGCAATCATTTTTTTAATACGATTACCTTTATCTGCTTTAAAATCAATGAAGCGATAGCGATCTCCACAATCATTCGTGGTAATCTGAATTCCATTCGCCTCTATGCAACACAAAGATGGAAGCAGTCCCCATAACTGTTCAGAAGCCTCATGTGGTGTTCATACCGTTTCCAGCACAAAGCCACATCAAGTGTATGCTCAAACTAGCCAGGCTCCTACACCACAAGGGCCTTTACATAACCTTCGTCAACACCCAGTCCAACCAAAAGCGCCTTCTCAAGTACGGTGGGTTCCACGATCTTGATGGGGCTCCTGGTTTTCAATTCAAAACGGTTCCAGACGGTCTTGATTCTACTTCCGACGACGATCATGAACCAACTCAAACCATCGTTGAACTCGCCAGGTACCTTGCACCCAATTTCTTGGCTCCCTTTCTTGACCTTGTATCCGGACTTGAAACTCCGGCGACTTGTATGATCTCCGATGGTTTCATGACTTTCACTCAAATCCCTTACGCTGCTGAGAAGCTTGGCGTCCCCATCATCCTTTTCTGGACAATGGCTGCCTCTGGCTTCATGGGGTTTTACCAGGCAAAAGTTCTAATGGAAAAAGGAGTTGTCCCACTTAAAGGTTAGATTTCTAATCCATATATAAACCATCATCATCACCGTCTTTTCACTTGGCACATCTAATTAATCTATCTTTTATATATTGTTTTTGCAGACGAGAGTTATATGACAAATGGATATCTTGATACCTTGATAGATATCCCGGGAATGAAGGAGATCCGTTTACGGGATCTACCGGAACATGTCTTGGGCGTAGGACCAAAAAGTACCGCATTGGAATTCTCGGTCAAAGCCGCACATGAAGCTGACAAAGTTTCACACATGATCATCCATACTTTTGAGCAATTAGAGAGTAGTCTCATCCAAGAGCTTAATTCCATGTTTCCTCACGTCTACACTATCGGACCACTGCAATTACTTTTGAATCAGATGACACAAAAAGAAACCAAGAACTCGACTTTTAATGGTTATAGCTTATGGAAGGAAGAACCCGAGTGTTTCAAGTGGCTGCATTCGAAGGAACCGGATTCTGTGGTGTATGTCAACTTTGGAAGTCTAGCAGTAATGTCTCTACAAGATTTACTGGAATTAGGTTGGGGACTTGTTAACAGCAACCATTATTTTCTTTGGATAATCAGGAGTGATTTGGTTGATGGGGGGCCTGTAGTTTTGCCTGCAGAATTGGAGGAAGTGATTAAAGAAAGAGGCTTTATAGCAAGCTGGTGTTCACAGGAAGAGGTGTTGAACCACCCTTCGGTTGGTGGGTTCTTGACTCATGGTGGGTGGGGTTCGGTCATTGAGAGTTTGTCTGCTGGTGTGCCGATGATATGTTGCCCGTTCACAGGTGACCAACGGACTAATTGCAGACAAGTATGCAATGAATGGGAGGTTGGGATTGAGATTGGGAAGGATGCGGGAAGGGATGAATTAGCGAAGGTTGTGAGGGAGTTAATGGAGGGAGGGAGAATGAGAAGCAAGGCTATGGAGTGGAGGGAAATGGCGGAAATCGCAACAGGTCCTGACGGTGCATCTTCTCTGGATCTTCAAAAACTTTTTAATGAACTTAGTGTGCTTTCAAGAGATTAAGATCCATTTTACTTCCGATGTAGAGTATGTCGACAAGAGATTTTCCTATCAATTAAAAATATATTTCTCACGTCATGAGTGATGTCCACGTGGATGAATGACATAGCAGGTGTCATGGACCGACATAACTGAAATTAGTCCAATGTCATCAGTTTTAAACTTTCAAGTTAAAAATTGTCCTTTTCCACATAATAATACAAGTTCATTGTTATTATCATTGTAAAAGTATAAATTTGTTATCCCAAATAGTAATAGCAAAAATCATTGTCATTTACAAATTGTGAAGATGAAATATCGGGAATTTCTTGTCCGATATTGCGGCTTGATTCAGTTTCAATATTTATCCCACTCGAAAATTCGGATTGGTTTCCCAATGCGATGGTGGTACCGGAAGTTTAACCTTTACGAAGCTTTGTTTCTTTTCTTAGGCATCGTGCTTCTTTTTCAAGTTCGGGTGTTAATTCCAAAATACCCGTACGAAGAGATCTGGGTATAGAAAAACAAACTGATTAAAAATACAAATACCTGACAATGGCGCCAAAATTTGGTGGTTGTCGAGGCCAGCAAAATTTTGAACCTAATTCTCTAACAAAAAACTGTGTATTGCGAGCGGTAAAGGGATCAAATCTACGAAAACTGGTTCAACCTGTAGTTTTATGCGATCAATTCATAAAGAGATACTTTAAGCAAAATAAAGTAGGGGGGGTTCTTTATGGAGTTTAAATTGTGAACAATGAATGTAACTAATTTTGATGAAGTGAATCAAATATGGAGAAAACATCAATATCATCACAATTCTAACTAGTAGGTGTATCCCTAAGGTTTATAGTGCAATGTATTTAATTAAATCTAACTTGGTTATAGCATTTCAAAAGTTGAACTACCTCAATTCTTCTTAGTTTGTGTGTGGTGGTTGTTAAGGCCAACAAAAATAAACACTACTTTTATATCACAAACTTGCGTATAGCGGTAAAAGGATTGCATCCACGAAGATTTGTTCAACTTGTAAAACTATGCTATCAATTCATAACGAGGTATATTTTAAAAAAAATAAAATAAAGGGGGATGTTTCTTTGAGTTAAAACCATAAAACAAGGAATGCAACCAAATTTTGGCAAAATAGATCAAGAAGAACAAGCAAACTTAAGAAATGAAATTTAACAATCGACTAAAGATCAATATTGGGATTATAATCTAAAACACAACTAGTTCATTTATCATTATGGTTTATGGCGCAATGTTTAAGGTCAAATCACATTAGCTAAAACAACTCAAAAGCTTGAGTAATCTAGACCCTCTTAATTCATATAGACATTAGAAAAGCTCTTAATATCTGTCTTAATCGAAGTCATGACTCAAATAAGCATTTGGTTCAAATAGTTTGACTAGATATAAGTTCTAAGGATCACCAATTCTATACAAAAGTTACAAAAGCTTGCACTTTAATTTTTAGAGAATAAAACCTTATGATATTTATGGAATAATAAGCATCCATAAAATCATTTGTTACCAAATTACTTCCAAGATCGATTACCTAATCTAAAAGATAAATAACACCAATCATTCAAGCATTTGAACCATGCATAGAAACACTATAACAATCATAGAATTTCAAAAAAAAGGTTCTCATCACGGATGAAACATCAAACTCATAAACCATTCAAATTTATCTAGTTGCTAAAGATTAATACCCCATATTGAACTAAAGGTTCAAGCCAAGCATGGCCACAATAACAAACAACAGTATGTAAGTAAATGTACCAAACACTAAGCTTTTGGTCATGACCGGTGAGAATGATCTGAAAACACCCTTGCCAAAGTCTAGCTTTTGGTCATGACCGGTGAGAATGATATGAAAATATCCTTGCCAAAGTCCCCAAAATAATAGCACCAATCACAAAATGACAAAAATAACCCTCTGAACCTTTTGCGTGGGTCGCACATGGTATGCCTAAAATCCATGCAAGCTGCATGGATGCGCAGAAAGCCCAGAATGGGTCCATCACCAAAAGGTCCTTTGGTCTCTTTCCTCTTTTGTCCATAACAGGGTTTGACTTCATGTTGACCTCTTTTTGGGCCATAGAACTTCATTTAGCCCAAAACACCCTTCATGATCCAAGTCTTAATACCAATCCATAACCCACAAATATACAAGCCATCCAATCATCCCGAAAAATCCTCGCGCTACGCTTCCCGAAAAATATCTCCGTTCCTGCTGGTCTTCAAAATATCTGCAATTTAACAAAAAAAATACTAGAAAGTATCACCGAATGATAAATAATAATAATAATAATAATAGAAAATATGAATGAGAATTATACTAAAATGAATTAACATGTGCTAAATAAATTATATAAAGAAGAAATAAAAACGAAGTGTCAATATGGATGCTAGAAAAGTTCTTAATGTCTATCTTAATCAAAGTCAAGAATCAATTAAGCATTCAATTCATGTAAGTTGACTAGCATTATGGATTTAAGAATCACCAAGCTCAAGGAAGCTTATAAGCTTCTACTTCTCTTTGAAGAACACAAGTCCATGATTTTAAACATGAATATAAGCATCCATTAAAATAACTTTTCACTAGTTTGTTTTAGAAATCGATTACACAATTAGGAAAACAAATGACAATAACCATTCAAGCATTCAAACTCATGAATAAGAACACAAGAACAATTTAGAGATTTAAACTAAGTTGTATTCATAGATTAGAAACCAAATACTCAAAATCTCTCAAAACCTAACTTCTTGTTCATGGATTACAACTAATATTGGTAATAAAAAAACTAGCTAAGCATGACTAGAACAACAAGCACAAGAGCTCGTAATGTACTAGACATTCAAAGAATGAAATATGACAAATCCAAGTGAAAAGAAATGTCGAAAATTCCCAAGAAATGACTCCCCAAGCCCTAGCTTCTGCCCTTGGTCGTGTTCTTCTAAAGATTGTCTCAAAACGTTTTAAAAAACACTTCAAGTAGCAGCTCCAAAACTGAAATGACGAAAATACCCCCAACCCACCTTATGCGGGCCGCACAAGGTATGTGTAAATTGCCATGCGGGCCGCATGGACTCGCAGAAACCCCAAATTGGGCATGAAATGGTATTTTTTAACAAAAGAACAAATGGTATTTTTCCTCAAATGTCTAAATTTGGGTTTGACTCATTGTTTACCTCAATTTAGGCTCTAGAACTCTTTGTTAGCCCATCAATATGGATTTGGGCCCAAAGCCTCATCCTAGCCAAATATCCTCATGTCATCCATGCATCATGAAAAATCGTCCTACTCCATGCTAGTCTTCGAAAATTTCCTTCAATAAACACAAAAGTCTATAAAGTATCCTTAAATGATAAAATAACAAAAATGGAAAATATGCATGAAAATTAGACTAATAATAAATTAAAATATGCTAAATAAATTATAAAAGAAAGTAATAAAAACGAAACATCATCATCACAGCCGTTCAATATAATAAAGGAGGTTTGATTTTTATTTATGGTTATGGTGGAATTGGATAAACCTTTCTTTGGAAGATATTCTCTAGAACCATCAAACATAAAGGAGATATTGTTTCAAATATTGCTTTAAGCAGTAGTGCTTCTTTGTTACTGAACGGAGGTAGGACATCACACTCTCACTTTCATATACCTTTACTTCTTAATGGACTTTCTATTTGCTATAAAAAGTTAAACAGTGATGTCCCCATATTATTAAAAAACAAAACTGATTATCTAGGATGAAGCATCGATGGGTAATAAGCCTGGGTTTGAAGCTTTGGAATGAACTATAACGTGTGTGTGTGTGTATATATATATATATATATATATATATATATATATATAAAGTTGTGATAGTTTTGACAACTTATGTAACACCCGGCTTTTAAAACAAAAACACCCCTGAAAATTTTTCATTTTTAACAAAGGTTTCAATACATAAAACCAGTACAAAAGGGGAATATTTTATTAAAAACGGGTACAAGTGTATCAAGGAGAGTATAAAATACCATAATCTCCGTTGAAGCCAGGCTGCTACTAACAGCATCTACAAGTCCACTTCTTGAGTCATGGACTTTATCTTTACCCTTATCAGGGTTATGCTAATCTGCAGGGACATTTAACAAACGGTATGAGCTACAAAGCTCAGTAAGTAATCGTATCTGCAAATAACATGTATAAAAATACAATCATATATCTGTCTGGATATCGAATCCAAACTCCTAGCCTTACTGGCTGACCACATATCTTCTAGGATTTCACATCCTAATCTGTAGCCTTACAGGCTGAATCACAAAACCTGTAATTATCAAGCTACGTCAGTTATTTGCACGTATAATCATGTCTAACCATTTCTGTCCCATGTTTCTTAGTCACAATGGACTGCATCATATGTCATGGCTATATAAGCCGCACCATGTCATTTTCAATATACGAATCATAGCCCAAAAGCTGCACCAGCTGGGCTCAATAACCCGGTATCATAGTCAAAGGACTGCACCATTTGGACTTAAAGTCAAATATCCAAAATCAATTATGGCTCACGAGTTTGTCCCGCTTTTGCCTAGACTCACGGCTCCGTTCTTGCCATCGCAATGACTCACGGATTATCCGGTATTGCCTTTCCAAAGATTGACTCACAACTCCGTTCTTGTCTATTGTAGACTCACGGCTTATCTGGTATTGTCGCATTGTTTATTCATTTACTGACTCACAGCTTCGTTCTTGTCTATCGCAGACTCACGGCTTATCTGGTATTGTCGTATCATTACTTTTTATTATCATTATTGACTCACAGCTCCGTTCTTGTCTATCGCAGACTCACGGCTTATCTGATATTGTCATATTATTTCTGTTATTGACTCACAGCTCCGTTCTTGTCTATCGTAGACTCACGGCTTATCTGGTATTGTCTTTTTCATTAAATCTTTAAATTGTCATTTTTGTCCCCCAAAACTGTTTCAACCTGTAACAGTCCAATCAACACATATCATATGTGATATCAGTGAGATTACTCACCTGGATGCTAGCTGCATTTGATTCCGGTTGTTTCTTGCTTTTGCTTGCACCACAACCATTTATCCCGTACCTATATATTCATTTATATACCAAATGATAATAAGTTAATAACCATTTCAGTTGACTCTACTACACAAGAGTCCTATACAATACAATTGGGGACCATTTCCAATCATTTTTGAGCAATAACAATCATTATAAAAATTTAATACACTTACCGAAATACGCGTATTCTACTACAGTACTTTCGGGAGGTCGTATTCGTATTCCGATAATTTTCCATGAAGTTTCACAACATATTAGACCTATGTTTAAAATTTCAGGTCAATCGGATAAGCCTGGCATCAAAATGAAACTTGGAAAATGCTCAAAATTTCACAGGAGGTTTCTGCCTCAAAGGCGCATCGCGCCCAAGGTGAGAGGCGCGTCGCGCCTAGTCCCTCGAGTCGCGAGGACCTTAATGGTCAAGTCGCGAGAGCTGCACAGCAGACCAGTTTTCGCGATTTTTGCACTGTAGCTTGCAGTTTTGGCCCATTAAGTACTTAATGCTGTTCTCAATCGTTTGGGGTTCATTCCTAGGCTAAACCTTCGATTAACACAAGGTTTTTAACCATTAAAACCCACTCAATCAATCAAAATGAGAATTAGGGTTCTTAGTTCCAAAAACCCCAAAACTTTAAATTCATCCAAAATAGCAATCTACTTCCATAATCTTGAATTAAGTCCTTTTTAACATGACTTAATGGAAGCATTAAGCTATTACAACACATAATTCTTGACTGAATTTTCAGCCATCATATTCCTCAAGTGAAGAACACATAAACTTAGGTTAGAAATTCCAAGAACTAACCTTAATTGCTTGAAAACTTCAATTCCAAGCTATGCCTTCAACTTCTAGCTTTAATCTTCAAGAAAGCTTCCAAATTTTTCTGCAAAAATCGCACCAAGAATCCTCCCGATGCTGCTAAAATTTTCAGCCAACATTAATGGAGGTATTTTCTTTTTATATTTTCCAGATTTTCACTTTTAGTCCCTAAGTTTCATTTCTTGAACTTTTGGCACTATAATCAAGTTTTATTACAATAAAACTTTCATTTCTTATACTTTTGCCACAAGCAACAATAATTTTACACAATTGGTCCTTCACTTGGTCAAATGACCAAATTACCCTTTTATGGTAAAATGACCAATTTACCCTTTTTCTAGTATTAGCTTTCTAATACTTAAAACACCATATTAAATCATAATTACACTATGATTAACATATAATATTTAACAAAAGTATCGTGGTGTTACAACTTACAATTTCCCTTTGGCGGAAAAGTGATTGTTCATGGAGAAGATTTCAGAAAAATTTTAGTAGTTATTCCTAACTGTAATAGACAAGATATTGTAACTGTGTCTTTAAGCTCTTCATATATATGGGGTAAATGCAAAATTCGAAAAATAACAAAAACATGCGGTTGTCCGTTGGAAATGATCCATTTGAAATTGAAAAAACAAGGTTATTTGTAGATTGACGGTTGGTTATAGGTGAAAAGAATGTTGGTGGTTCCAATGATGATGATGCAATTATTGATATTCAGGAGGATCTTTTCATTACTCAATCATGTCATCCTGTGGGTTCTTTAATTGTGTTTTTATATCCTTCTATTCTCCAAAACTTCGACAATCAAGACATTTTTTAAGAAAGAGCAATACTTGCACCAACAAATGAAGTTGTTCAGTATTTAAATGGTCGTTTTGCTATGTTGCTTTATCTAGAGTTAATAGTAGAGATGATTTAAAATTATTAATCTCATAAGGATGGTAGTCTCACTAATAAAATTTTCAATATTGTATAAAAAGAAGTGCTTTGAAATTTATGTTAATGAACTATATTTTTTGTACTTATGACATCATTTATTTATTACATACAAATAGATACTTATTCATCAATTTTTATAGTTATCATTTATTCTTCTGTTTGTAGGCATATAACTCATTTATATTACCTTATTTCTTGGTATTTTTAAAACAGCTACATTTAACTATCTGGTATGTTTGTTATTGTAATTTTCTGTCTATCAAATTTTAATGTTTAATTGTACATCATGATTTTTTTATCGTTAGTCATTATAAAAGCACTCACATTTTATACCATTTTCTTAGATGATTTTATGTAATAATCATATAGTTACTGACATTCATTTATTATTAAATATATAAATTGTTTGTTAAATTATTATTAAACATAATTATTTTATCATATAACTTTTTTTTTAATTTCAATTGTATAACACCGGTTAATAGCCTAGTTAGGTATATACCTTACATATAACAATAGCAAATGTGTTCCAACAAAATGTTGGTCAACATCAACTACAATGTTATGATGTGTATGTCCCTTTTTTAACAATTTTAAAATTTGGCTCTACATATGTTGGAAGGAAATGTGGCTTATTAATTTAATGCAAAAGTTTATAGAAGCCAAATGAAGCACAACATGTACATAATGACATGAAAACAGATACAAGAAGTTGCTTATTTTAATGTTTCTTAATCGCATGTTTAAAGAAATCTTTTTACTAAGAGTGTATTGTCACTCTTATATATTTATCAGGTGTGTTATTTTAATTATATAATGATAAAATTATCTGATATAAATGATCACGTTTGAAAAAAATATACAAGCAACGCTATGAATCACGACAATAATCGATGTTTTGATAACCCATGGCGTCGCATTTTGGGCTTTGAAATAAAGCGAAATGACCTTGGTAATTGGACTATTGGTGTGTTAGGGTGTTGACGTGTTCAATAATACGTATGAGAGCATATGATGCCGTCAGCCCATGCCAGCGGCAAATAATACCGTCCCACTTTGTCGGGATAGTTGATGTAAAAAATAACGGCATGTTGATGTAACCAATGATGAACATGGGTAGGTTTTTGATCAAAATCAGATCCAAACCGAAAAATTTGGTTTTTCTGGGTTCAAAACCCAATTGAGTTGGTTTTTGTTTGCTTCGGTTTTATGGGTTTAAGTGTCGGTTTTATCGGTTTTGAACCCGTGGGTTTGTGGGTTCACAAAGAGATTACAAATTTCTGATTTCGGATTCTGTGCCCTAATTTGGATATGAATTTGTCTTCTAATTTCATATTTCAGAACACAAGCATTATAGATTCTAGAACATAAACATTATACATTTCAGATTTCAGAAGTCTGGTCACATAAACATTATAGATTCTAGAATAATAGAACTCACTCAGTTTTCAGTTTTAGATTAAACACATAATCACATACCATATGAACTAACTCAAATTTCAATCTCAGATTAAACACATACCGTATGAACTAATTCAGATTTCAATTGCATTGAGAACTAACTCAGATCAATTTCAAATTAAACACATACTATGTGAACTAACTCAGATTTCAATTTCATTATGAACTAACCCAAATTTCAATTTCAGATTAAACACAATAAGACATACCGTATCATATTACAGTGACCGTGAATAGTGAATACAATTCCCGTCTAGACGACCTCGTCTGAAGACTGAAATCAATGACCGAGAATAGTGCTCGCACCGTCGACCGATTGCAGAATGCCTCCCATAGAGTCGACCTTGTTTGGCCTCTCGAAGAATACGATGTAGAGTCATATACGACTGTCCCCGTTTTGCTTGGCGTTTGAGGTTTCAACTTTGACGTTTGCTTCTGCTTTCCCGATTAGGCGATTAGGGATTTAGGGTAATTGGGTTAATAAGAATAACGGTAAAGTAAAAATATAAAAATAAAAACATGTGGGATTCAGTTGTATGGGTCGGTTTTTCTGGATTATGGGTCGGTTTTGTATGCAAGTTTTAATAAATGGGTCGGTTCGGTGGCACGTATGGGTCGGTTTTGTATGCAAGTTTCATGCCTCTAACAGAGGCATGAAAAATGGCACAGGGACGCATTCTATGTGGCACGTATGTGACAGCCAATGTTGTAGGGTTTGATGGCATTCACACCTTTCAGTCTGGTTAATCTTCAATGGAAAGTTCTTTGCAAAACCAATTGGTTTCACGATACGTTAGTATCGATGAGTACTTTATTTATCTATCATAAATTAAGTTTGTGGTTGTTCAATATTGGTGGTTGTCGAGGCCAACAAAAATAAACATTACTTCTAGTACACAAATTTGCGTATAGCGGTAAAGGATCGTATCGACGGAGATTGGTTCAATTTGTAAAACAATGCGATCAATTCAAAACGAGATATGTTTTTAAACAAAATAAAATAAAGGGGGGGGGTTTGATTGTTGGAGTTGAAAAATGAAAACAAGAGTAACTAAACAAATTTTTGTGAAGTGAATCAAATATGAAGAAACTATCAATATTGGGATTTCATCACAATTCCAACTAGTTGGTTTATCATCAATATTTATAGTGCAATGTATTTAATTTAATCTAGTTTGGCTATAGCATCTCAAAAGCTTGAAACACCTAGATTCTTCTTAATTGTATGGAAATTAGAAAAGTTCTCAATAACCGTCTTAATCAAAGTCAAAAGTCAAATAAGCATCTAACTCAGGTAAAATGAGTAGCAATATAGATTTAAGAATCACCAAACTCAAAGGAAATCAAAAAGCTTATATTTCTCCTTGAAGAACACAACTCCATGATTTTAAAAATGAATATAAGCATTCACAAAAATCATTTGTCACTAGTTTGTTTTAGAAATCGATTACGTAATTAGAAAAACAAATGACAATAATCATTCAAGCATCCAAACTCATGGATAAGACCACAATAACAACTTGGAATTTTAAACAAGTTACATTCATAGATTAATAACCAAATACTCATAAATCTTTCAAACTCTAACTAGTTGTTCATGGATTACACCCAATATTGATAATAAAGAGTTCTAGCCAAACATGGCTAGAACAACAAGCATGAAAGTGTAAAGAAACGTACCAATCATAAGTGTAGCAACAATTACAAACCAAGTGAAGAAAGATGTAGAAAATGCCCAAGAATTCTTCTCCAAAGCTTCTCCAAGGTGTTCCCCACGAATCCCTTGAAAAATGATGTTTAAGATCTAGAAACCCCCCCCCCCCCCCCCCAATATGCCCCATATAGCTGAAACACACGTGAAATGACAAAATTGTCCCTCTGCACGTTTTGCATGGGTCGGGCAAAAATACAAAGGGGTTTGCGCGGGTTGCGCAAAAGTACAAAAAGCCTAGAAAAGGCCTGATCCGGTCCAACTCGCAAAAAGGGGCCTTGTCTCCTTTCTTCTTTGGGAAATACCCAGTTTTTTTTTTAAATTCAACCCCCATTTGGGCTAGGTAAACCCAAATGAGCTCATGTCTTCTTTCTTGGTCCATTGCTTTGCTTCAAGTCCAAGCCCGATAGAAAATCTGAGTCTCCGAAAATTTCGCGCTCCAAAATGTCGTCCCGTTTCGTCCGTTATAATCTCCCGTTTGGCTCATCCCGCTCCCGCTAGTCTTCAATAAAATCTACATTTAAACACAAAAAGACTAGAAAACATCCTCGAATGATAAAAATATAAAAATACAAAATATGCATATGAATTATACTAAAAATGAAATAAAACATGTTAAATAGGTTATAAAAAGAAGAAATAAAAACGAAGTGTCAAATATGGACGGGAAAGTTCGATAGAATTCAATATTTTAGAGTTTGAGCAGGGCCAGCCTTGAGGGGGTGTGGGAGGAACGACTGCACATGACCCACGTCATGAAGGGGCCCGAAATTTCATTTTGTCGTGGTTCCCTCACGAATCCGTCGATCAGTCGTCACTAATTCGCCGCTATCCGTCTGTATTCCGTTGCTAATTAGCATATTATTTTTGTTTTTAATTCATCGCTTATACTTTGTAATGGTTTGTTAAATTTGTTTTTGAACGACAAGCAACTATGCGCTAGTTGCTTGCTAGCTTCTTTAATAAAATAAACTTTTTGCTGTTCAAAAAAAAAAATTAAACTATATTTATGCTTTTTGTACAAAATCGTCAAAACAGAACGATCCGAGTTAAGAGTCATTTGACGTATCCTTTCAACGAATAAAATTTAAACTTCATCCATGTGTCTTAGGCAAAATATAATCCAAGGGGCATGATTTTATAAATAAGGAGAATTTCGATTATATCCTTACAAACCTCTATAATTACGTATATATTCTTATAAAATTTGAAATTACGTATATATCATTACAAATCCTGAAAAATCACATATATACCCAAACGATTAACTTAATAATAATAATTAATATTTTAAAAAATAAAAAACAGTTTTTAAAGTAGATTATACTCAAGTTACTAAAATACCCCTATGTAATCCTTCCAATCCACAACTCTTTCACGTATAAACAACCGATCACGACAAATTCGACTATGATCGCGTATTTCATATCGAATTATAAGAAAATTTAATGACTTATATGTTTGGAAAATCTAGAAGAAGGGTAGTATGGTAATATCACAATTTAAATAGTTTTTATATAAAAAATTGAACTAAATAAAGTTTTTTAATTTTTAAAATGATTAATTGTTATTAAATTACTCTTTTGGGTATATATGTGATTTTTAGGGTTTGTAAGGATATATACGTAGTTTCAAATTTTATAAAAATATAACATAATTATAAAAGTTTATAAATACGTAAACGAAATTATTCCTAATAAATAAAGGCATCAAGACGGCCAAATCGATTGTGTTTGAATAAGCGGGTCAAAAGAGTCAAGACGGCCAAATCGATTGTGTCCAAGTAAATGGGTCAAAAGAGTATTAATTAAATATAAACGGACAATAGTATTTACAAAAATCATAACACATGTTTTTGTCACATTTTTCTATCTATTTTCATAGCTTGAAAAAAAATATTACAATAGAAATTAAATCTCTATAATTAAAGTAGTTGTAATTATTGGCAGTTAATCAAAAGAGTTAGATTCTACCTAGAAGAAAGAACGTAGAGTATATTCAATTGTAGGTTTTTTAGAGGTTAATAATATAGAATTTATCCATTAAAATAATTTTTTTATTAAATGATATCTGGTTTAGCAATATCAAGAGTTAACGACAATGTATCTCTTAGTGAAAGGTTGAAGATTCAAGTTTCGCTTGAGACGAAATATGCAGATTTGGTAAAAAAAAGTAGTGAGTGTGAGTTAAAAAATATAAAATATAGTTTTTTATCATTGAAGAAAGTAACTTTTTTTGGTAAATATTGTTAGAAATATGTCTAGTGTCTCAACAAGTAAGAAACATTTCTACATTAAAGATGGTTTTTTGGGGTTACATACAAACCTAGATTTAAGCATAAAATGACAAGAGAGAATTAAGAGTAATTAATTTGTTAATTTTTCTTATTTAATAATTAACTAAAAACTAAAAGGGCTAAAATGAAATATCAATAAACTTGATAAGTGGTGATCATTAACATGACTTAACATACTCAGGGTTTAATGACAAGTTATTGAGAAATCCCATGTTGAAAAGGAATTTTAATGTGATAAAGACATTTGACATACATTCCACCATTTCTCTCTCGGACCTCGACCATTGGCAAACCAACCTTCCTCTAAGGATGATACTCTTTCTCTATCAACTTTAACATACTCAGGGTTTCTTGATTGAGGTATCTTAAAATAAATCATCCCTATGGGAAGGCTTGTCATTTTCTTCTTGATGCCTCATTTGGGAGTTGTGTTGTTGGATGTTTTGACCATGTTAGATTCAACTATCTTCAACATGCATTGAAATTCCTAGAAAGATACTTTTGAGTTCTGCATGTTAAAGGCTAACACAAACTGATCATAAGAACTAGTCAGCGAGTTAAGGATAACATCCGTAGCCAACTCCCGACTCAATAAAAATCCTAACCCCCATAATTTTTCAGTATACCCCTTTATCTCAATCATATGTGTGTTAGCACTTTGTCCCTTGTGTAGCCTACATCCCAATAGAGCTTTCATGACTTCAAATCGTTCTTGTTTAACCCGCTCTTGAGACATGTCCTTAAGCCGATTAATCATGTTATATGCACTAAGACTTCTTAAGCTCTTTTGAAGCTCATGAATCATGGCACCTAACATAAGGAAGGCCACCTCATTTGAATCATTTGGAAGCCTTTGATGAACATCAACTTCAACTTTAGTGGGTCCAGCTAGGGAGTCCTTAGAAACTGCTTCCTCAATGGTATAAAGCTTTCTCAAGTTCTGGAACCAACACATATAATTTATGTTGTTGAGCTTATTTTGATTGAGGAGCCCTCACGGTGCAAATCTTGTAAGAAATGAATTGTCCCTTGATGACATTTATAAACTAGAGCTTGTTTTAGTTAATCGTTTGAAGTAATCCTTATAATATAATCACCGAAAAAATTATTTTGATAATGCTAAAATATATATTTTACTTTTAGTTACAAAAGTTTGTAGTATTACAATAATAAGCTATTTAGGTAGGCAATACTAGTTGCCAAATTCAATCTCTATGAAACTCTTATATCAATTAGGATTCAATAACTTTAAGTCAATTGACATGTTAATCCCTTTAATGCTTCTCTTTGCTTGTGACAGGTTTGCTGTAGATCACAAGCCCGAATGATAAATCAACCATGCAAAAACCAAACGAAATTCGACCCAAGATTCTTGAGTCATCGCGAATATCTAGGCCTGGAAATCGTGTCGTGTTGGGTTGACAGGTTGGTGGGTTGAGATAGCTTGACACAAACCCGACCTGTTTAATTATCGTGTCGTTTCGTGTCAACTCATTTATTTTCATGCCGGGTTGGCGTGTCAACCTGCTTACTTTGTAAATATGTCTTAACATGCTAGATTGAAACACTGAATAGGTTGAAAGAGTAAGAGTTGGGGAGGTGGAAAAATAAAAAGTGAATAATTGGAAGGAGTAATAATTTGGGAGTTGGTTGGACGAAATTCATAATAAATTTAAAAGAACAAAGTCCCGGTGAAGGTAAAGTGGCCGATTGTGGTTGTGGAGTATAAGATATTAATGAAAAAATGAAAACTAAATTTATGTTTGGACTTAGACAAACTAATTAGTAGCTTCTATATTATAAAATAATTTAACCTAAAGTTTTCATTGACATTTGGTGTTGGTTTCAAGCATGTCCAATTTACCTAAACAATTAAAAGAACTTGCATATAAGTAAACGGGTCATTATCGAGTTAAAATGCTGGACCTAACCTAACCCATTAAAATTTTGTGTCGGCTCGTGTCAACCCATTTAATTAAACGGGTTGAAATCTCTAACCCAAACCCGTTTATTTTCGTGTCTTCTCGAGAATTGCCACCCCTACGAATATCACATCATTTTGGCAAACAATTTAAGTGATGTCTTGACTAAGACACTTTCCACATTGAAAAACTAGTTAAATGTGCATTTTTAGGGGTATAGTGTGATTTATATTTTGTTGAATGGGATTTTGTGGTAGATGTTTTTAACAGATCTCGAGTATTTGAAAAAATTGGGAGAATTTAAGCCATAAAAACAACATGAGGATGAGGATCGAGTGGTTATATGGCCTGAAGAACGATAAGTTCTGGGGATAGAGAAGGGCAAAGCATGTTCTGAACATGTGGAAGAAACGGGTCAAATAAAAGATATATGACCAAAAAAGACCTGACCCGACAGACGCATTCCTAACAGAAAGCATAAGAACCATTGAAAAGGCACGATCTTGTCCATCGGCGAAACCATCTGGTGTCACAGATCTCTGGCGCCGCTAAAAAGAGAATTCTCGTGAATATTGTGAGGGAGATGATGACCATGAAAATGGAGTATAGGGCAGGGATTTGAGGAGGAGTATAGGACGACGTCGGTAGTACATGAGGAGGAATGTACAAAGGAGGTAGGCAGCAGCAGCAGTAGTGGTGGCCTGTATTGGTGGAATTGGTTGCAGCAATGGTGGTGGCATTGGTGGAGCTCGTGGCAACAGTGGTGATATAATTAGGTGGTTGTGGAATTGGTTTGGCAGTATTAAAAAAGAGGACCCATTAATTAATTTAATAAATATAATATTTTTAAAAAACAAAACAAAAAGGAAAAAAAGTGCATAAACAATATTGGGTTAAAACGTTTTAACTATATTTGTGGGACACCATTATTTTAAAACATTTTAAAATTGACTTTTATACTTTTATTTTTGCCAATTAAAGTCGTTTGTTAATTTTAACAAATGCAAATAACGGTAACAATCGTCTTATCTATGCATTTTTTTGGATGAGCTATCACACAGGAAAAACATGCTCATTATTGATAATAACTACCACAATGATGCACGGCTCCATAATTGTCAACTCGTGACTCGAAATATAATTTTTTTACTCGTGACTCCACTCATAAGAGTCATGATATTAAAGAAATTATATAGAAATATATAATACACATATTAAGATATAATATTTATTGAATGATAGTGCATATATCTCTCTTTAAATTATTCTAAATTTATAATATATTAAACTGACAACAACGTCCTGAAATAATGTTATATAAATATAGAGAAATATATACTTTATTAGTTATTACCCACTGGAAGGCAACATTATCTATTGAAAAACAAGATTACCCACAGGTTATTTGACTCGTCCGAGTCACGAGTTGACTCGACTCGGTAAGAGTCGACTCGTGACTCGTATTTTTTCTATTAAGTCACAACAATTTCAAGTCATACTACCGAGTCGGTTCGTTTAGGGTTTAAAATGACTCGACTCGTAAAAGTCGACTCGTGACTCGTACGAATTTAACAACTATGCACGGCTCTCACTTACCTCGTCATCCACTCTTGATGCATGTTTGACGTTCCATATGTCTTCAAATTTTTTGAATTGTAAGTGTATGAGATGAGAGTATCCGATTGAATTTCCATCATTGTTTTTTTTTTCTGTGTGAAAAGCATTAGAGCATCAACAATAGGAGTTTTTTCAACACTAGCCAATAACTTTTTCATTTAACTAATTGTAACTACCCAATACTTACAAAAACCTTTGAAAATCAAAATGAAAAAGCTCTTATATTGTGAAACTTTTAATTTTGAACATTTTCATTAAAAAAAAACTCAAGTAAAAACTCTTCTATTAAAGATGCTGTTACAAATTATACATGGAATTAAAACATCAATGTCTTGGGCATAAAGGTTGTGAACTGTATTATTTGAATTTTTGTTTTGACTAGTTGATGATTGATCATGGATCATCACTACACCATTCATTTTGATTGATTGATGATTTTGGACTTCATTTTAATTTGTTGATTTGTTGGAGGTGTTCAAAGTTTAAATCAAAATTTTTTCATTTTTCAATGATTATGATGGTCTAATAGATTTTTAAAAATTTATAAATAAATAACTTATATAGACAACAAAATAATATAAATAAAAGTGAAATGTCTCGTAAATAAGTTGGATAAAAAAACTCTCCGGTTGTCTTTTGATTTTTGTAGCATTTTAAATTGATTGGGTGTAATGGAAAAGCTGGATACATAGGCTCTACTATTCTCGATACTATAAGTATGACGTATTGACACTGATTTCTACAGCTATTTAAGACCATTTGAACTAGATAATATAACACAGAGTAAAATACACAGATGGATGCAGTGCCCATAATCGACCAGAAGCAGCCTCATGTGGTGTTCGTACCATATCCAGCACAAAGCCACATCAAGTGTATGCTCAAACTAGCCAGGATTCTGCATGGCAAGGGCCTGCATATAACCTTCATCAACACTCAGGCCAATCACAAGCGCCTCCTGAAGTCCAGTTGGACTCGCTGGCTCGATGGGGCTCCTGGTTTTCAATTCAAAACGATTCCCGATGGTCTCCCTAATTCAACCACAGATGATGGTGCTGAGCATACCCAAACCATAGTTGAACTCTGGACCTACCTTAAAGCCAATTTCCTTGATTCCTTTCTTGACCTTGTACCCACGCTTGAAAGTCCAGTCACTTGTATTATTTCTGATGGTTTCATGACTTACCACAATACAATTTGTGCTGCTGACAAGCTCAAGGTTCCCATCATCCTTTTCTGGACTATGGCTGCCAGTGGGTTCATGGGGTTTTACCAGGCCAAAGTTCTAATGGAGAAAGGAATTGTCCCGCTTGAAGGTTAGGGCTTCTTGTTATTGCAACATACCCTCAAATATCTTTACACTTTTCCGTTATGTAAAAAAGATGATTGTTTTGCTACTGTAGTGCATACCCAGAAACTTTTATTAAATATTAATGCCTGTAGATATCCTGTTTGGAGTTCCTGCCACCGCTTCTGGTCGCCCCAGTCCAAAAACTGGAGGTTGGCCACTGACATGTTTTTCTCTGGTGGCTTCTAACTTGTAATTCTTGAACTTCTTTTCTTCAGATGAAAGTTATTTAACGAATGGGTATCTTGACATGGAAATAGATTGGATTCCTGGAATGGAAGGTATACGTTTGAAGGAACTACCTCATGAGATTACACGATTCACAGCAATGAATGATACTGTGTTTAAAATCTTACTTGAAACCGCTCAAGCAGCTGATAAAGTTTCACATATGATCATCCATACTTTCGAGGAATTAGAGGCGAGTCTGGTTAAGGAGCTTAAATCCACCTTCCCTCATGTCTATTCTGTCGGACCTCTGGAATTACTTCTGAACCAAATTACTGAAAACGAAACCAAAACGTCGAATGTCAGTGGCTATAGTTTATGGAAGGAAGAACCCAAGTGTGTCCAGTGGCTCCAGTCAAAGGAACCGAATTCTGTGGTGTATGTCAACTTTGGAAGTATAACAGTTATGTCTTTACCAGATTTATTAGAATTTGGTTGGGGACTTGTTAATAGCGACCTTGAATTTCTCTGGATTATACGGACTGATTTGGTTGATGGGAGACCTGTCGTTTTGCCTCAAGAACTTGAGGAAGCGATGAACCATAAAGGCTTTGTAGCAAGCTGGTGTTCACAGGAAGAGGTGTTAAACCACCCGTCGGTTGGTGGGTTCTTGACTCATGGTGGTTGGGGTTCGATCATTGAAAGCTTGTCGGCAGGTGTGCCGATGATATGTTGGCCGGTTTCTGGGGATCAGCAGACAAATTGTAGGCAAATGTGCAAGGAATGGAAAGTTGGCATGGAGATTAGCAGGAATGTGAAAAAGGAGGAAGTAGCGAAGCTTGTTAAGGAGTTAATGGAGGGAGCAGAGGGTAAACGAATGAGAAAGAAAGCTTTGGAGTGGAAGAAAATTGCGGAAAAGGCCACTGATTCTAATGGCTCATCTTCCTTGGATACCGAGAAACTTGCCAATGAAATTACAAAGTTATCAAGACACTAAATAGTAAATACCCAACAGTTTCGTTCAAGAATAAAAATTGTATTTAAAAAAAAAAAAACAAACAAACAAAGCTCTATAGCAGTCAAGACAAACCATTTTAATTAATTTCCAATAACCGGTTTCAATGAGATCACAAGAACGATGCTATATTACTTCTGTAGTTCGAAGCAAAACATCGAGTATTATGGTTAAAATTAAAAATCTTATTCTTTTGTCCTCAAATAAATCTACAATGGTCAATGACATCTTGGTTAAGTGGTAAAAACGTTTTCTTGCTCTTTAAAGTTTAGGATTCAAGTCTTGCAAAAGACATAGGTGGAATAGGAGTAGTTTATGAATAGGAGTAGGATAAAAAATAAAAATAAAAATAAATCTACAATGGTGGGAATTAAATATAAAACAATGATTATGGATTTTCTTAACATCATACATATTTATTGTCTTGTTTTTAATTGAAATTCGTATTTTTCTATTTATCATGTTGTATTTCTCGTCATTTATCATCGCTATTATTATTTTGTGTAATTATTGTATCTAAGAAATATATTAATTAAAAACATGGTAGACCATGATACGTCTAAACCGGTATTGCTAAAATCACAATCATGATCGTAGGAACATTCGATCCTACGGTTTTACATATGTAAATCGACCCCGAACATACGTGGTTCGTTTTGAATAAGATCAGAGATAAGATTGTAAATTATATCGTAAGATTGTAGGAACGTAAGATAGATTTTAATATAGTTATTATTTGTTTTTATTAATTTCTAATTTTTTTATTGGAAAAATTAAGTGAATCGAATATAAACCCTATAATTTTTTTAATTGATCATTGTTAAATGATATATGGAGATGCATTTTTTTCATGAATTAAGCTATTTATTATTAGTTGAATGGTTAACAAATGAATGAAAATTTCTTATTTATGTTTTAAATTGCTTTTATTAGGATCTTACAATGTCGATTCGATTTTAAGATCATGATATTGCAAAATGAGAAATGATCACATATATGATGCATATCTTAACAACCTTCATTTAAACATACAGAAATTTCCAATCATCATGGCTCGTAACACACCACTACTGGAAAAAGGTCAATAGAATACGGGGATCAAATACGGTTATTTGGAGTCCCGTATTAGAATAAGTTTTACTGGAAATAGAATACGGTTAAAGAGAGATTAAAATGCGGGCTGATAGTATGCGTATTAGATAAAGGGTTAGGGTACGGTTGATGAATCATGTAGTATGGTTAATGTCCCGTAGTATGGAGGGAGTTAATATAGTACGGTTGATGAGTTAAATAAAATACGGTTGATTAGGATGTATTATATAAGGGTTAATGATTTCATTAAAATAGTAAAAAAAAAAAAAAAAAAAAAACCATAACAAAAGTTTCACTCATCTTTAAATTGACGTCTGCAATTTTCATTATAGTTCTCAAATTACAAAAGTTCCCAAGTTATAATGAAAACCCCAAATTACAAAAGTTCCAACGTCGCTCCGTCACTTCACACTCCGCCACCACAATTATGACGTAGCCGGCCACACCGCCAGTTCGCCACCACCATTAGCTTCGCTGGCCACACCGCCAGTTCGCAACCACCATTCCAGAATCGTCGGCCACTCAGTTCTACCCCTCCCATCGGAAACTCGACATCATCTAGCCATCTACTTCGTGGTAAGTTTATCTTGATTTATGTAAAATTCGTACTATTGTATAAGCAATCTGATTTCTCAGTAGTTCATCATTTTTGCTTTCCAATCGTTTACTCAACGTTCTCGTTTTAATTTTTCAATTCAAACACTCAATTTCTCAGTAGAAAACGTCACTCGTTCCAGCATTCCAGCATCGCCGGCCACTCAGTTCTACCCCTCCCATCGGAAACTCGACATCATCTAGCCATCTACTTCGTGGTAAGTTTATCTTGATTTATGTAAAATTCGTACTATTGTATATGCGTGGATTGATAAGCAACTTAACTTAAATGATGAAATGAGTACTTATTTGTATTGGAAGAGATTCTTGACAACTCGCATAATTGGTTTTGTATGTTTGTTAGTGAGGGTAGCCATTACAGGAGAAAAGGTCAAACGGCATGGAACAGACGTTTCCTTTTGATTTATAATAATGTCAATTTGCTGATGGACCTTTAAGTTTTGATTACAGTACGTTCAACTGATTTTACTATTCTGATCTAGTCAATTTGCTGCTTGACATCTAACTTTTGAGTATATTAGTAATTGATGAATAGTGAATAATCAATTTGGGTACATTTCAGCCTAGGGCAATTTGTTTGGGTACAATTCTGTAGTCCAAACACGGGATAAGTAATTGATGAATAATCAATTTTGGTACATTTCAGGTAACTTGTCTTGGAAGTTTTACCTGATTATTTCTTCTCTGTATCTAGAAAGCCATTAATGAGTTAGACCTTTATAGTACTTATTTCTTCTCTATACCTGATTATTTCTTTTCAGTTTGTAGTCCCCTGTCCATCTTTCTTCCCTTTGTTTGATTTGTTCTTGATTCAATGATGCTTTTAAAAATGGCTTTAAAATCATGAACATGATGTGTGTGTAAGTCTTTGTTTTTAGAACTTATTCTTTACGTGTTTAGCTACAAAACATGTATTTTTTCTGTGATTTTGCACTAACTTCTTACTGGATGTTGATTGTGATTTGCCCTCGTCAACGTAAGGGTTATATTTTGGATTCCATCCAAGGGTCAAAGACATTGAAAGACTATATAATCATTAAACGTGTGAGAAGGTAAGAAATTTCTTATTTTATTTTAGTAATTTGAAATGATATTTATTTTTATAGATTGTAAAAAAAACTCATGTTTATGTTTGTTTTAGGGTTGTTACAATGTTTAATAAAACTTCTGAGAAATCACTTTCAATGACTTGGACGTTCCCCGAGGTAATTGATATCACCATTTGCTATATAATACTTTTATATCCAAAAAAACAAACTCTCTTATTTATATAATTTTTAGTACAACCAACAATCGTCCGATTGGGAGTCCGGTTATTATGTTTTGAACTGGATGCATGATTTTGTGTTGTACCGACAACATGGATTTCCGGAAGTAAGTACATTGTTAAATTTTTTTAGGTATCTTTTCTATTGCTTGAAATCCTCACCCTTGTTAAATAACAATTTTTTAATTTTTAATTTTATAGATTATTTGGAAGGACAAAAAAACCCTTTACGTCTGAGGAGTTGGATGAACGTGTTGAGACATGGATGACAACTTTTGTAAATGAATATCTGAAATGAAGGCTTTGGTTCACGGTTAGTTGTTTTTATAAAAAATAGATAGTTAAATAAGAAAAGCTGGAAAGTACAATGCTATAATAGGATAGTTTTTCAAAGTACAATTGCCTTAGTAATAAAACATGCATTGAAAGTATTTTGTAGAAGGTGGAGGTGGCTGTTGTTGATGGACGGTGCAAAATTTGTAGAAGGCGTAGTTGAAAACAGAGTTTTGAAAAAGGGTATTTTTGGGCATATTTTCTTTGCAGAATATTGTAAGATATTACCTCTAGTTTTGACAAATGATGATCACAAAAGAACGTTCTTGGGTTGGTATATGTTTTAGTTAAATATGGATATAAGATTTTATATGTAGTTATGGTTTTGTTTGTATGGTGTGTTATATTGGTGATATATAGTACATGTTGCAATGATGTATTATATTAGAGTTTTGATGTATTATATTGATGAGGTCATATTGGTTGAAATGTTGTATTATATTAGTGAGGTCATATAGTACGGTTGAAATGATGTATTATATTTGTGTTCTTGATGATATAGTACGGTCAAAAATGATGTATTATATTATGTGAAATGTTGTATTATATGGTGAGGTATTTTATGATATAGTACGGTCGAAAATGATCTATTATATTATGTGCAGTAATATAATACACCCATCTATTAATACGGTTGATCATTTGTATTATATAACCATTTCAACCGTATGCACACGTAGTATACCAACACTTAAATACAATATATTAATGTAATATTATTTAATTATAAAATTTAGTTTTTATAATGCAACACTAAATTATCAAATGTCGTTATCTACATTTATATTTAGGAAGTTATGCCCAATTTTCAGAAATGGTCCCTACTTAATAGAAAACTTACATAACTGGTCCTAATAATAACGATATTTCAAAAATGGTCATTATGTTTCACAAAAGAAAAGAGAGAACAAAGGCCCTCTCTCTTTTATAACAATAGTCAGAAAATGAAAAAGGGGGAAAATTAAATGTGATTTGTCTTTCTTCTAATTGGAATCACACAACATCACATCCCACCTCAAAGGGACTAGACCTAAGAACGATTTGTCCCTCTGTACTTGGACCAAGCCCCAACAGCAAGGGGAATAAGAAGAAGGCCATGGTTCTAGTAGGAACTCGACCCCTCCTTCCCTACTCGAATTTCCATCAAAGAATTGAGTACTAGGCTGACTTGGAGAGTGATTCTCATAAGTTTCAAACCCTAATGGTTACCCTTATTCATAAATTCAAGGTATGCTCTTATGGTTATAATTTTGTAAAAGAAAAAGATGTTAGCGCTTAAGTGATTTTCTGCAGAATTTTTGTATGATATGTATGATTACTTAATTGGTACCTGTTGGAGGTATAATTCATTGTAAAGAACATAAGATATTATGTCCCTTAATATTTGGTAGTTGATTATATTTGGTAGTTAATTATATCCGAAAACCTTGGGTGATATTGATAAGCCTTTGTGGCTAAGAAATATAGTCGATATTTATTGTGTAATTGTGGTAAGCCTCAGTTTCTATGAATTATTGTTGGTATTAATTGTATGACTATAGTAAGCCTCTATGGCTAAAAACCTCATAAACTATACATGGACAAAAGAGTTGTGATACTTGAGATGCATTGAAGATTGTTGATTCTCAGACTAAATATGAAAGGCATAATGTGTTTTTCTTATGTGTTGTGATGATTATGTTTTCTTGTTATTTTTGTATGACATACAGTGTTGTTTATTATAATTTTTTAAATAAAGATATTATGTGTGTTAGGCATTCGGTTGATCACTAAACTTGCGTAGCTTAGCTGTTATTTGGCATTATGCCTTTCAAGACCAAGTAACCTTGAGAAGTGGAAAGAGGTAGTTGAGAGATAAACAAGCTACCAGTGGATGTACAATTTTGTATTTTGCTTCTAGATAGATTGTAATGCGTGACTCAGGTCTTTAAATAGTTTGTTTTGTTTTATTATGGATCTTTCTTTTTTATAACTACTTGTAATCCTTGTTAATACAAAAGTACATCAAGAATGTTTAAAAATTAATAATAACAATATAAAGATATCCTAAAGTTTTGGATGTACTTTGTATTAATTAGTCGAGGTTACATATTATTTCAAATTATACATCTCTTGATGTATAATCACAAAAACCAACCTCTTGTATATTATGACACTTATGCATGGTAAATAAGTTTACGAGATCCCATTTTCATCATATATAACATGGTAAAATGTATAGGTATTGGTATTGTTATGTTTCATAAAACCAAGAAATTAATAAATCCCATTATCTTTCAATACATAACATAAAAAGTCAAAGTTAATGTAACACTCATGATTTTTTCATCATGTACGCACATAGGTGAAACCTAATTAACTTACACATGCTCACAGATCATAAGCTTGTAACTTATCGTTACATATATACATAAACATTTAATAAATATATAATTTTAACAAAATGTATAATGCCCTAATTAGTAGCAAATTCAAACAAGTTTCAATTCTAAAAGTATAATGTCTGCATATGTTAGATATTCAAAATACTATGTCTTAATTCAAAGTATAATGTCCATACATATGATATTGTCATAGAAGAAAAGTGAAGTGCCATAATACAAACTACAATATCTCAACAAAAAAATATTTGAGGGTATAATACTATTAGTTGTAACAAAGATAAAACAGTTTTAGATAATTAATGTGTGATGTCTCAATATGTTAGAGTTTTAAATATAATGTCTTGACAAGTTATATTTTCAAAATATATTATCTTAATACAAAGTACAATGTCCTAATACAAACTACAATGACCTAATAGAAAGTATAATCTCGTAATACAAAGTGCAATGTCTTAGTAAGAACAAAATTAAAAGTCAAATGTTATTATTTGTAACTAAATCTAAAAAATTTATTGTTTCAAATTATAAATGTGTTAATAGTTTGTATTTTAAAAGTTCAATATATTAAAATGTTAAATTTTCGAAAAAAAAACAATGCCTTAATACATACTACAATGGCCTAATACAAACTACAATGTCCTAGTACAAAATGCAATGTCTTACTAGAAACAAAAATGAAAGTATAATCCTAGAAATGGAAACCAAAATCAAACAAGTTTATATTTTCATACTATATTATCTTAATATGATATATACTTAAAGTTGATTTTCTTAATTCAAAGCACACCATCTTAATTAAAAGTATGGTGTCCTAATACAAACTACAACGTCGTAATAGAAAGTACAATATCCTAAAATAAAATATAATGTCTTAATAGGAACAAAAGTAAAAGTTAAATGTTATAATTTGTAGCCAAAATAAAAAAGAGTTCAAAATTTTAACGTGCAATAACTTAATATGTTGAATTTCAAAAATATAATGCTTTACTACGTTTGATTTTCAAAGTACATTGCCATATTAAAAAGTAAAATGTCAAACTATAATGTCCTAATAGAATTACAATGTCGTAATACAAAGTATATGCCTTGATATGAGATAAATATCAAAAGTATGATGCTATAATTCGTAAACAAAATAAACTTGTTATACATTTTCTAAGTATAATGTTTTAATAGGTTATATTTTAAAAGTGCTATAACTTAGTAGGTTAAAATTCAAACCACAATGTCTTAATACAAAGTTTAATGTCCTAATACAAGCTGTAATGTCTCAATATGTTTGATTTCTCTGTAAATTAATAATAGACACATACATACACTTTTATTCAAAGTATAAATATATATTGTAGATACATGCATATAATTATAACACAACAAAAATAGGCATTTGTGACTAAAATACAAGAGACTGATTTATCGGTCCTTGATATCAAGTATTTAGGACTAATGTATCAGTCTCCGATACTATCTAGGACTGATTTTAATGTATGAATAATTATAGACTGACTAAACCTAATTGGGGCTGAAATTTTGTCCCTAATATGTTTGCACCAGTTTAGGTTTCGAGGGAAACACGTTAGGGACTGAATTTCAGCCTCGAATAGACTAGCACCGGTTATTACTTTGGAGGGAAACTTATTAGGGACTAAAATTCAGTCCATGATAAAGTTGAGCCAATTTTTAATTTTTAAAGAAATTTATTAGGGAGTGAACTTTTGTCTTTGATAGAATTGTGCCAATTTGTCATTTTGAGGGAAACTTTCTAAAAACTGAATTTCAGTATCTAAAAGACATGCATTATTTTACATTTGAATGTGTATTTATAATGGATTAGGAATTAGTATTTGAGACTGGTTAATTTATCCTACATATACATATAAGATAAACTAATCATGAATGTTATATGAGAAACATATCATATCTGGCTAGACATGTATCAAGTATATTTTATATATTATGAAAAATATAAATAAGTTGCTAATGACGTATCAATTACTAAAAATTACCAACGTGTATCAGTTATCATGTTGGTAATTATTACAAATGTTGTTTGACAAATTTTAAACCAAACAATTTTTTTTTCTTCAAATTTTATCTACGTTTTAAATTTTGTTGATGAAATTAGTCCAAACTTTTAATAGATATTCTCCAAACTTTTTTATAATTATCTTTTTATATGGTTTACTTTTTGACTTTTTGTTTAGCCCAAAAATTATTGAAACGCATAGATAAACTTTGGGCTTGGCTAAGTTTGTGTCAATTTCATTTCTCGTAACTAACCGGCAGGACTCGGGAGAAGTTGAAATCAAAATATCCAATGGTATTCCAAAAACAATTAGCCCTAATATTCCTGATAAAGTTCCAAGTGTGAAGTCTCCAATGAAACACCGAAATTGGTAGCCGCCTGTCGCTCAAAGCATGCGCCCTCTAAGTTGAACTCGTCGGCTCTTGCTTTCGTTGTTAATATGTTGCTTCTCGTTGGTTGCTTTTAATCCAGGTAGACTTCTTGTGTTGTTAATCTGTTACGCCGGCTGCTATTTTTGCGACCTTCACCTCCTGTGGCTTAACGGAAAGGTACACCTGAGCCTAATTCCTCTTTGTTTATCCATTGATCAACTCAAATTTGCAATAAGAGATTCGAGTATTGAATTCTGTAATCGGATTGCATCATGTTAAAATCCCAAGTTTATTTCTGATGATGTAGACAAAAGAGCCCAATTAAGTACTTTTGGGTAAAAAACAAACAACCCTGTAATTATCGTTGTTTCTGGTTTGTTTCTAGTATAGTCTTATAGGTTGTTAAATATTGCTAATATCGATTTTTTGTATATGTAGCATCGACGCAAGTTGCAACATTGCTGGCAAGACCCTTTTAAAAGTATATTGTTGTTTTTAAGCAATTAACCATAGGTAAATTGGTTCTTCTCATTAAGTAACACCTTTAATAGATAGGTTGTTATAAGAGGAGAATGGAGTTTGTTTTTTCTAACTTTTTGTAGTATTATGCAGGTGAAGATGAATGTGATTTATCAACCGTGAAGATGAACACTTAGAAGTTGAAATCCTTGAAAACTTGTAGTTCATTTTTAATGCTTTGAATGTTTAATGGTTTGGAAATTGTAAATCTATATTTTTGGGGTTGTATACTTATTTTAAATTGTTGGATGTTTAATGCTTTGAATTGTGTTATGTTTAATGCTTTGAATTGGGATATATGGATTAGTCAGTTAAACTGGTTAAACGTGTTAGTCGACACTTCACGACCTGTTTGATACCTCTAACTGATATTCAGTCACTTAAAAAGCGCATTAGGGACCGAATGACATTGTATTCGGTTAATGAAAAACTAAATTAAAGACCGAATGACATCGTATTAAATACTGATATACAGTCGCTGAAAAATAACATTAAAGACTACATTAGATCATATAAAAATTGATATTCAGTCTTAGAATGATATTATCAATGACTAATATGATATTAGTGGGGCCTTGAAGGGTAGACATCGGAGACCGAACATGATTGTATCAAAGACTGAATGAGATGGTATCAAATACTGATTTTCTATCTTTGATACTTTGATGCATTAGGGACTGATTTTTAGTTGCAGGTACATAAAAAATTCACTATCTAGGACTAGGTATCTAAGACTAGCTGGAGACTAGCTAAATCAGTCTCTGATTCTCATTGGAGACTGATTATTTACCATCTGAGACTGATTATGCCTGTCTTTGATACCCCTTTTTCTTGTGGTGTAAATATTTCACAGTTTAATCAATTATTCTAGTGATTGATATCATATTCAAAAGATGAGCAACAATAAGAACCAACCACCAAAACCAAAATTGATTTCTATTTCCAACACACAATGGCTGAAGGCTGTGAGATAAGCGTTGTGTTGGACTATACCAAACTCAATATGACGCTATCACCATTTAACATGGTGTTTTTAATTTATGAAAATTAAGGTATACATATATTTAATTATATGTGTATATATAGGTAACCTTGTATTATTACAATTTGTGGTAACACCCTTTGGAGCACTATATATAGAGAAAATTAAATTAAGACACAATCTTCACTTTGAAAAAAAACCATATATCCTTTTTCCTTCTCTACTAATCAAACAACATTAATTCAGCAGGAGTTATCAATTGTTCTTATCATCAGTATTCATCAATTATGGCTTCATCTTCAACCACATATCCTTTTAAGGGATTACATGAAATGCAAATTCAGTCCAGATTATGGCTTCATATTCAACCACAAATCTCATTCCAATGAAGATAGGATACAATTCAAGCACATTATCTCTAACTTGTACTTAGACTGATCAATATGTGATGAAATTGATTAGAAAAGTGAATGAGGCAATTTATGTTTAAATTCAAACGATCATAAGTAACTGTTGATGATTATGAGTAGCCTGTTACGTGTTGGCGAAATCATTGTCAAGTTCAAATTCATATATATTAGGTTTAGAGTTTAACGATTATGACTTTTTTAGTTTCTAAATTTAAGTTTTAATTAACATGTAAAACGGATGATTTACTCATTTGTTATTTTAGAAATTTTTTTAGGATTATTTTAAATTTATATTTTATACGGAATCTACCTAAGGGTGGGGGGAGTAGTTCTCATATCCCACTAAATTCACTCGCCACGTCAACTTTTCTCTCTCATTTCACTTCTATTTTCCCCCATCTTTCACATATGGAAGCAGTTCCACTGAACCTACCGAACCCACGATACCACATCAAATTTTTAATTTTTAAATTCATTTATTAATTTAATAAATGAATTTTAACATGTAATTTAAAATAATAAATAATAATAATATGCAATCAATAAAATAAAAATCACAAATAACATTAAATTAAAAACCCACACCATTACAGAAATTAAAAAAAACTAATTACTGGAAATGAAATACTAAATACAGAATATTAAAACCAAAATAACGGAAATGAAATCCTAAATACGTTAAAAAACCTGGTGATCCAAGGTAGCTATGTAGGTATGCTCGATGTGGTCTACAAGATCCGAAAGAAGTTTTTGGTGAATACCTTGATTGCATATTTCGAGAATCATATCATCGCTAACTTCTACTTCGGTTTGGAAATGTGGATCATGTACCGGACATATAGCCCTACCTTCATCCCGGTGGATCATGTTGTGTAATATGAGGCAAGTGTACATGATATCATTACATCTATCAACATCAAAGGGTCGTGCAGGCTGTCTGATAATGGCCTATCTTGCTTTTAGTATGCCAAACACTCGTTCAATGTTCTTTCTTGCTGCTTCTTGGGCCGCCTTGAAACGCTTCTTTTTGGGGGTAACTGGGTGTGAAAATGATTTTACAAATGTTGCCCAGTTAGGGTATATCCCATCAACAAGATAGTACCCATGATTGTATTATTCTTAGGGGCGAATTCATGTGGGATGAGGGTGGGTCCTAGGACCCACCTATTTTTTAATATCTAAGGTTAATTATTTATAAGAAAAACTAGGAACCATCTTAAAATTATTTAAGGACCTACCTTATTATTATACTTGAAAGAAATCTATACCAATATTTGAGTCCATACAGTGCAATTTTGTTAAATTTTGAGTAGTCCAATAAACAGTTGAATCTATTAAAATACAACAAAAGGAAAATAAAATATACGCAAAACGCAAACACGTAACAGCCTACAATCGGAATCGCTTGGACCGTGGGACGTTGCTGCACTTGGCCTTTGATTCGGCGATCACCATTGCACCTACCGTCCAAAAAAGATGAACATGGTGATGTTGTACCAAGAATGGTATCATTGAATATTGGTGATTGGTACAAAACATTTAGATCGTTGTTGCCCCCGACGACACTAAAATATGAATGCCTGACAACGCCTAGTGATATCAAGTATTTTAGGCGTTGTTGAGCCCTGTTCTTGGTAAAATTATATCAAATATGCATGGGTATTCTCACTTTTCGTGTCAGGACTTGTCTGGAGAAAAAGAACAGAAACAGGGACTAAAGGTGTACAAAAGGAAAAAGTATGGAAAGAACGAAAAATCAAGAGAAGACGTACGCGCGCCGCGGATTTATCTTCTGCGCGACGCGGGCGTAAGGCGGTGGAACACATTTGAATGACGAAAAAACGGGGAACGGATAAGTACGCCCGCCGCGGATTTCACTTATGCGCGGCGCGGTCACGGGAAATTTGCAACTATAAATAGAGGCATTTCCAGCCGAAAACCCTAGCAAAGACCGGGTGTAAACATCGACCTAGAAGCTCTTTGACTCGAGGATTCTATTTCAGAAGCTATCATTTGGTATTTTCATGTTTTAGATTTTATTTCATTTTAGTTAAACATTTGTAAGCTTTGAGTTGAATCTTTGGGTGTGACAACCATTGATCTTCAGCTTAGGGTTCTGTTTTTATTAATGTTTAGTTACTGATTTGATGTTGGATATTGGTTTGAGTGAATGAAATCATTCGGTTACATTAAATATTGATTTTCGGTATTTCGGATGTTAGTTTGTGTTTTGGTTGTTTGTTTGTGTGTGGATTTTGTTTGTGACTTGGTTGGGACTGTTTCCCTTTGCTGAAAACAGTAGCTAACTCGGTTAGGTTAGGCATTAAACCTTGGCTATTAACTGTCTCATAGAACTGTTGGTTATTAGCTAGTTTATGATATGCTTGGTTTTGCTAGTTTGGATGCCTTCAATTGCTTCTGATTCAGAGATGTACTTCTGAGTTCAGAAAGTAACTAGGTCATTTGGACATAGCTAAGCTTGGCTTGGGTGTTTGAATATTGTTTCAAGGTAGAAAGATAGAAATTAGTTCCTCCGACTATAGCTGTGACACTATTAGTTGGTAATCTCTCATCTAGGCTAACCACGTAGCTCCTGTGGATTGACCCTGACTCCATTATACTAGTGAATGTTAGGTTATCTCTTATTTTTGACCGCATGACGACCTCTGCGTGCACGTCAAATTTTGGCGCCGTTGCCGGGGAGCTGTGAGCTTAGAATAGGTGAGTAGTAGGAACTTGTTTCTTGCTTTTTGAAATTTCATTTTTGGGTAATTTTCATTTTGGTTTTGATTCTTGTGGGCGTGTTGCACTAGTGCATGCGTACCCGCAGGGGAGAGCAATCATCTCCATTGCAGTTTGATTCTGAGATTGAGCGTACTGCGCGCAAACTCCGTGCCCGTAGGCGTTTGAATATCATGAATTATAGTCAAGTTAGCAGTAGTCCGGTCAGTGTTGCCCATGATCCATCAGGTGAGGCAACTGGGAGGTTTTCTATCCCTCCGCTTTCAGAATTTCAGTTTGGAAGCACGAGTGCTTCTGGTGGTGCAGTTTCAGCCCCTGCACCCATACCATCATGCACTCCGCCTTCCATCCCATCATTTACACCCACTTCACAACCTCAATCCACCAATCCCTTTACATCTGCTATGACTTGGGGAGAGCCGACCCGAGATGGCACCCCAACTCCTAAACAGCATATACCAACATCACAACCACAACCAGCCCTCTTTAAACCTCAACCTACATACCAACCAACACAACCTATACACTTTCAACCACCGCCTCAACCGCAATACCATTACCCAGAGACGGAGGAAGTGTATGACGAGGAAGATGAAGGATGGATGCCACCGGCATCCCAACCACAATGGAACCGAGGTCGGGGACCTCCCAGGCGAGCACCACCATACCAACCACCAGGTCAGCGGGAGTACAATGATCATCTTTACGGTAACCCCGCCCAACCTTTACATTTTGCACAACCGAGACGGCAATCGGTTGCATCACATTTCCAACCGCGGGAATATGATGATTCGTCGCCGATCTATATTCCTGATAACATAGATTCGCAAGTAGAGATTAGACCTCAGTTATTAGGAATATTACCAAAATTCAGAGGATATAAGCAGGATGATCCCTATAACCATTTATATGAATTCTTAGCGATCGCTAATGCTAATAATCCCAGAAACACAAATAGAAATATTTTTAGGCTTAGACTGTTTCCGTTCACCCTTAAGGACAAAGCTAAGTATTGGTTCACATCGTTGCCATCGAACAGTATTACTACGTGGGATCAGCTCAAGGCAAAGTTCCTGCAGGAATTTTACCCAGCGAGCAAGACAACTGAAGTCAGGAGGGTAATCCAGGATTTCCAGCAAAAACCTGGAGAAGCTTTTCATGAAGCCTTCGACAGATTGAAGGAGTTGCTGCGATCTTGTCCGCATCACAAGATTCCCAGATGGCAGTTGGTCAAGTTATTCTTTGAGGGAGTTAGCGAAACACACCAGGCCATGATAAATGCCTCCTCCAGTGGGACATTTATGTGGCAGGATCCAGAAGAAGCCTGACAGTTTTTGGAGCAGTTGAGTAATGGCTCCAAAGCAAACTTCTCCACCAGGAAGACTACAAGTACGGCAGCAGCAGTAGGAGTTGATGCTGATTGGAAAAAGGAAGTGAAAAAGGAAATCAGTGAATTGAACAGAAAGTTTGATAGGCTTATGGCAACATTACAAAATGGACCGCCAAATTCGTCGCAAGAAGGTCAAGGAGGACCTAAGATGCAGGAAGCTAATCAAGTTTATGGCCAGGGTCAAGGTCAACACAATAATGGACGACCTTACAGGCCATACAACCAAGGACAGCAACAAAATTTCAGGCAGAACAATTATCAGAATCAATCAAATAGTCAGCCTAGAAACCAGCAGCCTGCAAACAACGGAAACAACAACAACAACAGGGGGCCCACCAACGCTACCAACAATGCCCCAGGGACCCAAGAAGAGATGATATCAAAAATGTATGACATGGTCACTGCGACTCAACAACAATCTCAAGCGAATGCAAAAGCTATCACAAATATGGAAAGACAAATAGGTCAAATGGCTGCAGATCAGCAAAAGAGAGATAATGGCAAGCTGCCAAGTGCTACTGAAGTCAACCCTATGCATAATCAACGTCCAGGGAAGGAACAAGTCAATACTGTTGAATCAGGATGGCGAAAGGTCATTCTGGAGGACTTGTTCGAAGTGGGGAGTGACGTGATACCAGGGGAAGAAGGAAAGGCTCTAGAAAGCGAGGAAGGTAAAGAAGGAGAAGTTTCGGTTGAGAATGGCACTCAACCAGAAATAGATAAAAAGGTTCAAAAGGAAGAGCAACCAACAATAGCAGGGATCAAACAGAAGAAGAAGAATAGGAAAGAAAAGAAGAAGCAGGAAGCATCCAGTGTTAGTTCTATATGCCCAAGGATGATCATAAAATGATATTACTAATAATACATGATCCTATAGGGTCACACCAACAACAAGTTTGACACCAATTGATCATTTAGAACGTTAAATTTGATTTAACATCAAATGATACTAAACTTGCAATTTAATCTTGTAGGTTATTATTATTTGAGGTAAATAATAATAACTACAAAATTAAAGGTTGATTAGTAATTCATATGTGATGAATTAATTAAGTAACAATTAAATTGTTTAAATTGTTAAACGATTTAATTGATTTATAAGTAAGCCTTTTATTTAATTTAATTAGTAAATTAAATAATATATATATATATATATATATATATATATATATAGTTATATATATATATATATATATATATATATATATATATATATATATATATATATATATATATATATATATATATATGTATATATATATAATTATACAATTAAGATTGTATATTTAGATGGTTTATTTATATATTTTATTATGGGTTAAATGTTATTCCATTAAAGAAATGAGAAGATGTATTATTTATAAACTTATAATTATCTAAGTTTTATAAATAATAACAACCCACTAGCACTTCATTAGTCATCATATAACTAGCCATATTGGAAGGAAAAGAATGCATTAAGAACTTAAAAGAAAAGGAAGATGCCTTGTGTCTTCTAGCTTTTGATTATAGAAATCAAATGGATCTTTCTTTTAAGCTAGTTGCATGTGCTTTTCTCTTGCCTTGGTGGGATATATGGTGGACGGTTTTGAGAGGGTTTGTGTGATTATTCTTGCTTCAAAAATCAGCCAAAAACTCTCCTTAAGTTCTTAGCAAAAATTGGTTTTTGGTTTCATAAGAAAAGGAGTCATATTTTGCAAGTTGTGGAACTAGCATTCAAGGGTGTTCAAGCTTGTGGTGGATCAACTATAGAGGGATTCTAATTTGATTCCTAGCTATCAAAATCATCCAAACCAAACCCAAGAACAAAGGTTATGATCTTGAACTTAAACTATGTTTGTTTTTCATCTTATCTCTACATGCATGTAGCATGATCCTCTTGAAAATGGAATTTGTGTTCATGATTTTATGCTTCCGTTGCAAACTCATGTTTTTGAAACTAATTACATGAACCATGATTTCCAACAATTGGTATCAGAGACATGGCTATATTGCATGTTTAGATAATAAGTTTATTTGGATAAACTTGGTTTTTGGAAGCCATGAATGTTCATCTTCTTGAATGAAAGTTTCATGCATGGCTTCTTTGGCAACATGCAAGTATATTATCTATGATTTTATGTAACCAACTATATCTTATGTATGCATGCTTTTGGTTACATAAATTGTTGCCTTAGAAAAACAAAGTGTTGGTTTTCTTATGATTTTATGTGATAAAATGGTGCATAAACAAGCCAAGGACCATATGATGCATGTTTTGTGTTTGTATTCGATATGGTTGTAATCTATTCATTTATTCAAATGGTTTGTAATAATAATTAGTTATTTCCTTCTTAATATTCATTTTGTAAATATTAGAATAGTTGTATTTTATTTATTTCACAAAATGTAACAAGAGAAGGAAGTAAAAGACCAAGAGAAGATTGCACCCAACAGCAGCACTTTCTGAAGAGCTGCTGTCCAGATTTCAAAATTGTTTTGGAAGTGTTTATAAATTCATATCTTGGTCATTTGGTGATATACTTGTTGGTAACTTTAATATCTAGTATATACATTAAGTTTCAACAAGTATTAGCATCAATATAGCCAAGAATGAATTGAAAAATGCAACAAAAACAACAAAAATTCCTTCCTGCTGCCCCTGATTTCGAAAATTTTGAGGGCTCCATAGAAAAATCACATGTCACTCAATGGTGTCAAGAAATGGTGGTTCAAGTATCATTTGGTGATATAAGAAGCTTGGCAAAATTGTAGCCAAATCGGAGATCATTTAGTTGAGTTTTTGTCACCTTTTTGTCCCTAGGTTTGGACTTGATATTTCATGTGTGGCTCACATGAAATATCAAACTAGTTGGCTTGTGTTTATGCACCCATGCATGCTTGTGATGTTTGAATGTTTTATTATGTTATGTTGTGGATGAAAATAAGATTTTACATGCTAGACAACCTAGATAATTAAACATAATCATCAAGGAGTTTGTATTTTCAAAAGTTGACAATTAAAACATAAGATGTGAAAAATGGGTTTTATTAAAATGGGTTTTGTTTAAAACCTATTAAGTCAAGTTTTGAAAATGATTGAAACAAGAAATAAAATGGAGATTTTATAAACTCTTACAAACTCCAACCCTAAGTAATAATAGTAATTATTTAGGATAATAAATTGGTTCTAATATATATGTGATCAAACTCAAACTTAATATAGGATATTAATTGTTATCTTGACCACAAACAAAGAATCAATAAAATGGAGATTTTATGATTAAGGAACCAATTAACTAAACAAGATTTAATGGTACCATGTTTATTGGATGCATGCAATATACATGATACCATATGTTTTTCAAAAATTAGAATTGTAAAACATTCAAATCCCTTATGAAATACGAATCTATGCCGTCCTTCTTAAAGACACTCATGTATCACTTGTATTTCCTTGTGGGATAAAGGATACCTAACCACTTGGAGTCTTCTTGTGATACAAGAAGTAGTTTTGCAATATTGATGGGATAAAGGACACCTAACCATTAATAGTTGTCAAAACTACACGTCCGTTTAAGTAGGATGATTCGTTTGGAAATCTCTTGTGATAAAGGTCACCTAAGCATTAGAAATCCAAGGCATAGATGGGATCAAACATGCCAAACTTATAAATGTTATAATGGGATCCCATAACTCTAGAAATTATATTTGGATATAATTGGTAAACCGTTACCTACCTTGTTGATTCGAATAGGTGGGATAAAGGATACCTAACCACTTATTCGTAATGCAACTTGGATTCTAGACCTTAATTAATTAAAGTTTATGAAACAAGAAAGGGTATTAATTATTAAGGACTTAATATCATAATTTACTAAATAGAACCTTGTTAAAATTTTGTAGATGGCACCAAACAACACACACTCGGCTCCTAACAAAACCTCACTACGGTCTCTCCTTGAAGGAGAAAAACTTAACCATACCAACTTCTTGGATTGGTACCGTAGTGTGAGAATTGTTCTCAAACAAGAAAAGAAAGAATATGTTCTCAATGAACCACTTACAGAAGAGCCCCCTGCCACTCCTAAGCCCGCACACGATGCATGGCTTAAAAAGATGGATGATTCCATCGATGCATCATGCCTCATGTTGGCAACCATGATTCCCGACCTTCAGAAGGATTTGGAGAATCATTCAGCCTATGACATGATTAATCAACTAAAGGAAATGTTCCAACAACTTGCAAGAACGGAAAGGTTCGAAACTGTTCGGGCTTTCCATGCTTGCAAGATGGAGGATGGGCAGACGGTAAGCTCTTATGTGCTCAAAATGAAGAGTCACATTGATCATTTGGCACGTCTTGGAGTTGTGATGCCCGAAGAGCTAGCAACGGATATGATCCTTAACTCCTTGACAAAGTCCTTTGATCCTTTTGTCATGAATTTTAACATGAATGGTTTAAACAAGACTATCCCGGAATTACATGGGATGCTAATTACCGCGGAAAAGAATCTGCCTAAGAAAACCACTCAAGTTCTCATGATCAAGGAAGGTGGCACAAAGAGAACTAGACCAGAACACCCCACCAACTCCAAGGGCAAGGGGAAAGCAAAAGCTTTCAAAGGTAAGGGCAAGAAAGTTGTCCAACCTTCCCATCCGCCCAAGAAGAAGGCAAAGGTTGCCAAAGATGAAACATGCTTTGAATGTGGCAAAGCTGGGCATTGGAAGAGAAATTGCCCTACCTATCTTGCGGAGTTGAAGAAGAAGAAGGCCGGTGAAGGCACTTCAGGTATCTATGTGATAGACCTAGAACTTTATAATTTATCTCCTAACACATGGGTATTTGATACTGGTTGTGGAACTCACATATGTAATATGTTGCAGGGGTTCAAAAGGAGTAGGCGACTGAAGGCAAATGAGGTAGTACTTCGAGTTGGAAACAATGCAAGGGTTGCGGTGGATTCAATTGGAAGTTTTAATTTATTACTACCTAATGGCTTGTGTGTGACATTGTTGAATGTTTACTATGTTCCTAGCTTGACTAGGAATATTATTTCGGTTGCTAAATTAAGACAATGTGGATTTGATCTTTCCTTTAATAATGATGATATTTGTGTTTACAAAAATAATGTATTCTATTTTGAGGCTAGACCTTTAAATGGAATTTATGAAGTAAACCTTGATGAAAAGACTAACAATGGCTCTTTATACCACACTTTCACCAAGAAACCCAAATTTGATTTGAGTCAAACCTATCTATGGCATTGTCGCCTTGGGCATATAAACAAGAATCGCATATCCCAACTTCAAAAGAGTGGACTTTTGAAGGCAAATGAGAATGACTCATTTGATATATGTGAATCTTGTTTACATGGCAAGATGACTAAAGCTCCTTTCTCTGGAACCAATGAGAGAGCAAAGGACTTGTTAGGAATCATACATACGGATGTATGTGGTCCTTTCAAGCCAATGACTAGATATGGTGAAAGATATTTCATCACCTTCACTGACGACTTTAGTCGTTTTGGATATGTTTATTTAATTAAACATAAACATGAGACGTTTGAAATGTTCAAAACGTTTCAAAGTGAAGTGGAAAATCAACTCAACAAAACAATTAAAGTTCTTCGTTCTGATAGAGGAGGTGAGTACTTAAGTACAAACTTTATGGATCATCTTAAGACTTGTGGAATTGTTTCACAACTTACTCCACCTGGAACACCACAACATAATGGTGTGTCTGAGAGGCGGAACCGAACATTATTGGATATGGTTCGATCCATGATGAGTAAAAGTACTCTACCTTTATCATTTTGGGGTTATGCTATACAAACAGCTGCTCGTCTCCTAAACATGGCACCTACTAAGAAGGTAGATAAAACGCCTTATGAGATATGGCATGGAAGGGTTCCATCTTTATCCTATCTAAAGGTATGGGGTTGTGAAGCTTATGTTAGACAAGAAGCTTCAAACAAATTAGAACCCCGTTCAACTAAATGTATCTTTGTAGGGTATCCGAAAGATTGTCTTGGATACTATTTCTACAATCCCATCGAGAATAAGATATTTATTTCTCGAAAAGCTGAATTCCTAGAAAACAAGTTTCTGACGGAAGAGGCTAGTGGGAGGTTTGTGGAACTTGAGGAACTTCAGGAACCACAACCTGATACACAAGAAGTTGAATCTAGCATTCAACAAGAAATTGTTGAACCTGAACAAACTGTTGATCAGGAACAAGTTGTAACACAAGGTGTTCGCAAATCTGGTAGGGTTCGAATTGAACCAGAAAGGTATGGTTACCTTTTGATGGAAGAGGAATGTTATACGTTAGATTCTGATGAACCCATCAACTATCAGAGTGCAATATCAGATCCTGAATCTGATAAATGGCTTGAGGCCATGAACACTGAGATGCAATCCATGCACGATAATCAAGTTTGGAACTTGGTTAATCTTCCCACCAATTGTAAGACTGTTGGGAACAAATGGGTTTTCAAGAAGAAAATCGACGTGGATGGAAATGTTCACACTTTTAAGGCTAGACTTGTCGCTAAAGGATACTCACAGACTCATGGTATTGACTATGATGAGACCTTTTCTCCAGTGGCAATGATCAAGTCGATTAGGATACTTTTTGCCATAGCCGCATACTATGATTATGAGATATGGCAAATGGATGTCAAGACCGCTTTCCTTAATGGATACTTATTGGAAGATGTCTATATGGAACAACCTGAAGGTTTTGTCGATCCCAAGCATCCAAACAAAGTGTGCAAGCTTAAAAGATCTATCTATGGATTAAAGCAAGCGTCTCGAACATGGAACATCCGTTTTGATGAAAAGATTACGAGTTTTGGATTCATCAAAAATGAGGATGACTCCTGTGTTTACAAGAAAGCTAGTGGGAGCATTGTCATAATCCTAGTATTGTATGTAGATGACATACTTTTATTTGGAAATGACATCCCAACTTTAAAAGGTGTCAAAGCGTTCCTTGAGAGTTGTTTCTCAATGAAGGATCTAGGGGAAGCTGCTTATGTATTAGGCATAAAGATCTATAGAGATAGATCTAAGAGACTTATTGGTCTTAGCCAAAGTGTATATATTGATAAAATCTTGAAAAGGTTCAAGATGCAAGACTCCAAAAGAGGATTCTTGCCAATGCCTCATGGCACCATCCTAAGCAAGTCTCAGTGCCCAAACTCTAGGACTGAACTTGAAAGGATGAAACATGTTCCATATGCTTCGGCAATTGGGTCCATCATGTATGCCATGTTATGCACTAGGCCCGACGTCTCATGTGCCTTAAGTATGACTAGTAGGTATCAACAGAACCCAGGTGAAGCCCACTGGACTGCTGTAAAGAACATTCTTAAGTACTTGAGAAGAACTAAAGATATGTTCTTAGTTTACAGCGGTTTGGAAGAAAGCTTAAAGGTAAAGGGTTACACTGATGCAAGCTTCCAAACAGATAGGGATGATTCGAAATCTCAATCTGGGTATGTCTTTATTTTAAATGGAGGAGCCGTGTCTTGGAAGAGTTCCAAATAAGAAGTGATTGCACAATCCACTACAGAATCAGAATATGTTGCTGCTTCAGAAGCTGCTCAAGAAGCTGTCTGGATGAGAAAGTTCATAGAAGATCTAGGGGTTGTTCCTTCCATTCGGGACCCTATAGAAATCTTCTGTGACAATCTAGGTGCTATAGCTCAAGCAAAGGAACCTAGATTGCATCAAAAAACCAAACACATTCACCGAAGATATAACTACATTAGACATGAAGTTAAGAATGGTGAAATTAGTATTCACAAGGTTCATACAGATCAAAATTTGGCAGACCCATTCACGAAACCTTTACCCCAAACTAAGCATGAAAGTCATGCTAAGGGTATAGGACTCCGTTTTTCTAATGAATGGATTTGATTTGTGTTTAATGTTTTATGAATATGAACTTATGTAAACGACAAGAATTATGTAATATATGTGACGTGATGTTTCATTCATAATTATTGTGTTTTATTAGCATGTTTAATCCTTGAATAATTTAGTTATTCTAAACGTCCATAGTCGATCATAGTTGTGGGAGCAATTATGAAGTATGACTAATATGAATTGGATTGGTTGACTTTTATGGGTAAAAGTAGCAAAAGGTTGCAACCAAATTCATAGGTACTTGTCAGTGAACAAGTATTGGACTTGACCCGTTTCAAGATCACTCCATGGATCATCATCATAAGTGATTCTTGAATAAAGGTATTATCATTGTATCCTTTGACCTGAGATACATATTTGGAACTCAAGTGTAGAGTGTACTATGCTTTGATATGGTTTACTGTTGTTCTTGAAATACAGACAACCATAAAGGCCATACTCATGCATAGTACTAACTATATGAGGGGCGTATGTAGTCAAGACGGGATTTGTTCCTCTTATGTGTTGAGAGTTAGACATCTAAGGCGCCTGTTTGAAAGTTGAACATAAAATGAGAATGATAAAGATCCATGTCTCATGTTCAACATGATGTCTGTGACAAAGGGATAATTGATAGATAACCTTATACATCAATTAGAGCCTCGTGTTTTCTGAAGAATTGAATGTTGTTGAATGGCACAATGTCATGTGTTATTGGGGGCAGTGAAATGTTGCTAGACGTTTACCACTGTCGATATCATTCTATGATGCAACCTTGTGTAAGTGGGAGATTGTTAGTTCTATATGCCCAAGGATGATCATAAAATGATATTACTAATAATACATGATCCTATAGGGTCACACCAACAACAAGTTTGACACCAATTGATCATTTAGAACGTTAAATTTGATTTAACATCAAATGATACTAAACTTGCAATTTAATCTTGTAGGTTATTATTATTTGAGGTAAATAATAATAACTACAAAATTAAAGGTTGATTAGTAATTCATATGTGATGAATTAATTAAGTAACAATTAAATTGTTTAAATTGTTAAACGATTTAATTGATTTATAAGTAAGCCTTTTATTTAATTTAATTAGTAAATTAAATAAAATATATATATATATATATATTGTTATATATATATATATATATATATATATATATATATATATATATATATATATATGTATATATATATAATTATACAATTAAGATTGTATATTTAGATGGTTTATTTATATATTTTATTATGGGTTAAATGTTATTCCATTAAAGAAATGAGAAGATGTATTATTTATAAACTTATAATTATCTAAGTTTTATAAATAATAACAACCCACTATCACTTCATTAGTCATCATATAACTAGCCATATTGGAAGGAAAAGAATGCATTAAGAACTTAAAAGAAAAGGAAGATGCCTTGTGTCTTCTAGCTTTTGATTATAGAAATCAAATGGATCTTTCTTTTAAGCTAGTTGCATGTGCTTTTCTCTTGCCTTGGTGGGATATATGGTGGACGGTTTTGAGAGGGTTTGTGTGATTATTCTTGCATCAAAAATCAGCCAAAAACTCTCCTTAAGTTCTTAGCAAAAATTGGTTTTTGGTTTCATAAGAAAAGGAGTCATATTTTGCAAGTTGTGGAACTAGCATTCAAGGGTGTTCAAGCTTGTGGTGGATCAACTATAGAGGGATTCTAATTTGATTCCTAGCTATCAAAATCATCCAAACCAAACCCAAGAACAAAGGTTATGATCTTGAACTTAAACTATGTTTGTTTTTCATCTTATCTCTACATGCATGTAGCATGATCCTCTTGAAAAATGGAATTTGTGTTCATGATTTTATGCTTCCGTTGCAAACTCATGTTTTTGAAACTAATTACATGAACCATGATTTCCAACATCCATATCAACGGGACCCTTAATGAATCAGCCCCTATGGGACGAGCTTAAGGATGCCCCTGAAGACACTAGGATTCTGCAAGAAATGTGTGAACAGAATGGGAAACGCAAAGCACCTACGCCAAAAACGGTGAGATTGACTGTGAGAGCTAGTGAAGCATTATTGGGTATACTGCCCAGAAAGGAAAAGGACCCCGGGTCACCATTGATCACTACAACTGTAGGAGATGTGGTTATTCGAAACACCCTATTAGATTTGGGAGCAAGTGTTAACATCTTGCCAGGATACTTACACGACAAGTACAAGAACGAAGAAATTGAGCCAGCGGAAGTCGTACTGCAGCTGGCTGACCAATCAACTAAGGTATCTAGGGGGAAGTTGACAAATGTCATAGTTAAAGTTGGGGACTTTTTCTATCCTGTAGATTTTCTGGTCATGGAATATGAAAGTCCAGACGATGCGCCTGCGCTCATCTTAGGGCGTCCATTTTTAGCTACCGCTGGGTCAGTGATCGATTGCAAGACTGGAGATATGGATATTTTCTTCGGGACCAGGAAAAGAAGATTGAATATGTTTGGGAACCCGATATCATTACCTTCAGAGGAAAATGGCAAACCAGCAGATAGGAAAACACTAATGGAGCCAGGAATCAGAAGCAAAGAAAATATATGGACATGTACAGGAGAGGGAGGAAAAGAGGAAATCTTAAAGGAAACTAAGGATCATCCGTTATCCGCCATCGACAAGGAACAATTGCTGGAAATGATAGAGATGATGGAAGCAAGGCATCAGCAATATGAAAGAGAATCCAGAAAACGAGAGGCGAATGTTTTCGAGCTATTGAAATCTCAACAACAATGGATCAGCGGTGTGAGTGATCGGATGACCCAACTCACATCCCTTATGACAATGATGGCTAATAATTTCATGCCAGAATACCAGCAAATGTCATCAAGAGGTCAAGAAGAAGAAGGGTCAACTTATGAGTAGTACGTCTGGCTGAAGACGTTAAACTTAGCGCTTGTTGGGAGGCAACCCATCGTGTCATAAGTAGGTTTTATATTTCTTAGGATTAATTTAAAAAAATACATCAATCTTTTGCAGGTATTAGTGGTCTGAAGCAAGTGTGGGGTCGTGTGAAAAGTTTTGAAATCTTCAAGACCGCACCGCGGATTTTTGAATTGCGCGACGCGGGTTCGAAACTCAACCCGATGCGCAGGGGTTGATTTGGCAACACGCGCGTCGCGGAAACAAGAAATGCGCGCCGCGGGAAACGATCAGACGGTTTTTGCCCTTATACGGTGAGCCGCGGCTCACAACTCAAATCACACGACTCGGAGCTCTGGTGATCAAAAATTTCTTGCAATTTTTCTTGCTTATTGTGTTTCTACTACCAAGGTACGCTCTTTTAACTATCTATCAGCTGTTTAAACTAGTTATTAGGTAGTTAATTTTAGGGTTTTATTCCAAAAAGTTCAAAAACTTAGAATCACTAATGCTAACCCATCGGGTGTTTGTTTTGCCAAATGGACACCCTAGATGAGCTAGTCGGCACTTAGGCTACCTTGTGGTATGATTAAAAGGAGATATAGCAGGTTAAAATGGGGATTTGATCCCGGGTTTTCAAAACAGGCGTACGCCGCGCCGCGCCATTGCTCTTGGGCCGCGCCGCGGTGCGGTGGGGAAGAAAAGGGACTGATTTTGCAAAAAATTTTTGTTTTGTGGCTATATTTTCTTTTGCAGATGATGTTCAGATTGGACCACGCCTTCCTCCAGTTTCCCGCGGGACTTGACAGTTCAGTGGAGTATATCTCGCGGAGGGATGCATTGATTCGTCGGCGGGTCCTTGAGGCGACAGTTATCGACAGGGATATCCTGAGGGATGCAGGGCTTTGGGATGCGATCGAGCCGTTTCTGCACCGCACCTGGACCCACGAGGAGGCATCGTTCACCTGCCGTGGTTGGGACAGGATTATGGCCACGGACGAGGACGTGGTCTACACGGAGTTGCTACTGGAGTTCATCTCCACTATCCAGTTCGCACCACGGGCGGGGGACCCACGCTCCAGACTGGTGCGTTTTCGTTTGGGAGGTGTGCACAGGGAGTGCAACCTCCGGGAGTTTGGGAGGCGCACAGGTATCTATACTGAGCAGGACCTCCAGCATCGCTATTTCACCCGATTCTTCGGGTCATGCATTCAGGGGGAGCCAGAGCGCCCTCCCAACATGGAGGTTTGGACACCGCTGTCCAATGTGATGTACGAGGCAGGGACTTCGAGGGATAGTCACCTCCGCGACCCACTTCACCGCCTTATGCACCGGATCGTCTCCACTTCCATCATGCATCGGGAGGGGGGCGAGAAGGTGTCGGGCGACGACATGACGTATTTGTGGATCCTCCTCGACCCGTCCCGATTCCTCCATCTCCCCTACGCCCTTGCGATCGCTCTCTCCACCCACGCGACCGGCGCCTCCTCCAGCAGCCCACTAGCCAGGGGGTACTTTATTACCCGCCTGGCCCGTTCATATGGTATTCTCACTGCCCCCGTGGCAGCTTCTTTGACCGCTCTGCCTCCATCGCGCACTACAGCACGCACTTTGGAGAGGATGCGGCTCATTGAGCTGCAGCGCCTGGGGCAGTACATACGGGCACCGACCGAGCCTCCTCAGGCACCTCAGCCCGCATACGCCCAGCCCGGCAGGAGACGCCGGAGACAGGAGCCAGCAGCACCAGAGCCGGCACAGCCGCAGCCACAGCAGGATGACCCACCAGCCCTCCGCCGGCTGGAGGCCAGAGTCACGAGGATCGAGGACCAGCTCTTAAGGACCCAGGACCAGCTCGAGTGGATCGGGGAGGTACTTATACAGATCGCATCAGCCCAGGGCAGACACCCCCGACCATTCCCAGCCAGGTCCCACGATCACGAGGCTGGACCCTCCAGGCCACCGGGTAGTGATTGATGTTTCTTTTTCTTTTTCTTTCTTTCTTTTTATTTTTTTGGGATATATGTATAAACTTATGACACATCTATCTGTATATTATTTTTTCTGTCATGTGTGTTTTAATTTATTTGTTAAGTTGTGCATGATATACCAAATTGAGAGGGAGTTGTCTCAGACAAGTGTGGGGTCACCGTGCCCCCTCCACTTGTCTTGACCACCGGCGTGTCTTACTGTAGCGCTACAACTCCAGCATATGAATCGGGGATCTTTTTGTACGCATTATACCTGTGATATTGAGCACCAAGCAGTCTACCGTCCAAAAAGGGGTAACTCTTTCTCCCTTGTTTTGAATTAATTTTTGTATAACGGGGACGTTGTACGGTTTTAAGTGTGGGGTGTGGACGGTCGAAAGAGATATTTTTGAAATTTTTGCAGAAATGATCAATTTTTCAATTTTTAGCAATATTTTTCAAAATTTTTAATGAATTGCAATTTTGAAATGAATGGTTTGTGATTGTGATAGCATTAGTATTTTTCAAGAAATACTATTTATTTGTGATCATACTATTAGTTAGTCAAATAAGTTGAGTTTTACGAGTTTAGAAGATTGATCCGTTTTAGGATTGGAATTTAGGAAGGAAAAGTCAGTCAGTGGCCTTTGTTGTTCGAGCCAGTAGGTCTAAAATGGGTGGGCCTTATGCACCTTACCACCTAAGATCGTCTGGTCTGGGATGGTATTTCTGAAAGCTCGCTACACGGACAACATCGAAAGTCATGGACAATTCCTTAATGGCCTTTAGAATCTGAACGAGTAAGTACACTTCATTGTGGACAGAAAGTTTGTAATCAAGGGTTCTTTAGAAAGCCATGAATTCCAAAGAACAACTCAATTATGTTTTCACGAACTATTCCATTCTAACTCGAAGAGCAATAAACTTTGAAACTAAACACAGTCAAAAATTGTTCGATTCTCTATTACAATTTGTTAAAAACTCTCTTGCTTGGGGACAAGCAAGGCACAAGTGTGGGGTGTTTGACAACGCCTAGTGATATCAAGTATTTTAGGCGTTGTTGAGCCCTGTTCTTGGTAAAATTATATCAAATATGCATGGGTATTCTCACTTTTCGTGTCAGGACTTGTCTGGAGAAAAAGAACAGAAACAGGGACTAAAGGTGTACAAAAGGAAAAAGTATGGAAAGAATGAAAAATCAAGAGAAGACGTACGCGCGCCGCGGATTTATCTTCTGCGCGACGCGGGCGTAAGGCGGTGGAACACATTTGAATGACGAAAAAACGGGGAACGGATAAGTACGCGCGCCGCGGATTTCACTTATGCGCGGCGCGGTCACGGGAAATTTGCAACTATAAATAGAGGCATTTCCAGCCGAAAACCCTAGCAAAGACCGGGTGTAAACATCGACCTAGAAGCTCTTTGACTCGAGGATTCTATTTCAGAAGCTATCATTTGGTATTTTCATGTTTTAGATTTTATTTCATTTTAGTTAAACATTTGTAAGCTTTGAGTTGAATCTTTGGGTGTGACAACCATTGATCTTCAGCTTAGGGTTCTGTTTTTATTAATGTTTAGTTACTGATTTGATGTTGGATATTGGTTTGAGTGAATGAAATCATTCGGTTACATTAAATATTGATTTTTCGGTATTTCGGATGTTAGTTTGTGTTTTGGTTGTTTGTTTGTGTGTGGATTTTGTTTGTGACTTGGTTGGGACTGTTTCCCTTTGCTGAAAACAGTAGCTAACTCGGTTAGGTTAGGCATTAAACCTTGGCTATTAACTGTCTCATAGAACTGTTGGTTATTAGCTAGTTTATGCTATGCTTGGTTTTGCTAGTTTGGATGCCTTCAATTGCTTCTGATTCAGAGATGTACTTCTGAGTTCAGAAAGTAACTAGGTTATTTGGACATAGCTAAGCTTGGCTTGGGTGTTTGAATATTGTTTCAAGGTAGAAAGATAGAAATTAGTTCCTCCGACTATAGCTGTGACACTATTAGTTGGTAATCTCTCATCTAGGCTAACCACGTAGCTCCTGTGGATCGACCCTGACTCCATTATACTAGTGAATGTTAGGTTATCTCTTATTTTTGACCGCATGACGACCTCTGCGTGCACGTCAATGCCATATCCACAAATTATATGACGCTACTGCTCTAAGTATAATTGTAGGATACCTGTGATCACCTCTCATATACTGGCCTCGTAGATGCGTTGGACAACTCCGCCAATCACAATATGTACAATCAATGCTACCCAACATACTAGGAAATCCATGTTTGGCTTCGTGTGCAGCATACAACAGTTGAATATCGCTGGATGTTGGTCTGCGCATGAATTCTGCACCATATAACTGAACAACACCATAGAAAAAGTTGTAGAGGCTTTTACGAGATGTTCGTTCTGACATATTCAAGTACTCATCAAGTGAATCGAGGGTGTAGGCGGATCGCCGATGTGCATTTCTGCAATGCAGTGAAACCTTTAACTCCACCGGCATTATAAGACGTCTGACAATATAGAAAATTCCTTTCCAAGTCTTCAACAATCCGCACAAACAGTCTTTTACTCATCCGGAACCTATTTCTGAAATTTACATCCCCAAACTTTAAATTGGGGACAAAGTAATCTTCAATGAGCTGCTTCTCAGCAACTTCTCGATCTCTGTGGAGATAAGTTCTAGAACGAGGAGTGCTAGAACTTGCAGTATTGTGGAACAAAAAAGTGCAGCTTCAGCAACAGTAGCGATCGTATTCGCATCGGTTGATGAATCAGACGATGACGATACGTACTGTGTAGGTTCATCTAGTATTTTGCTATGAACATACTTATCGGAAGAACTTGAAGAATCAGAAGAATCGGAAGAACTCATTTCAATTTAAAATAAAATTGAAATTGGGACAACAAATGAGGGGTTTTTTTTTGGAAAGGGGTAAAAGAGAGTGAATGTTGAGAGGAAGAAAGAATGGTGAAGGTGTGATTTTTTAAGGAGTGAAGAGATTGTATTTATAGAGATGAGGGGATGGTAACTTTTAAAAGAATAAAAAGTTTTTTTTTATTTCACTCTTGGGTTCACCCGGTTTCACCATCTCCCATTCGAACCTGCTAGACACAAATTCGTGCGATACCGAACCCACGGGACGGTCGGTACCTCCGGTACCGACCGTACCGCCCGTACCCAACCTCGAAGTCGCTTGAGCCCGCCCTCTACTCCGTCCTCCCTAAAAGGCTAAAACATAATCACATCTGTAAATGCCGCCTATCTAATTTTGGGATTTCTTTTCATATTTTTCTCTATTTTCAAGTATCCATTCACTTGAAGCCGATCGACATCTCCTTTACGCTGTGTTGTTGAGTTTACTTAAGGAATGGAAAGAAAGGGAGGGGAAGTAAATGTGTGTTCTTGAGTTTTTGTTACAGAAGGGAAAGAAACCAGACGTATTCTTGAGTTTTTTTAGAAGGGAAGGGAATGGAGGGGAAGGGAATGGTACATAAATTACACTAAAAAGGTAACGCCCAAAATATGGGCTGCTTGGAAGGGGACCCTTCCATTCCATTCCATTCCTTCCTCCTTACTGCCTTTACCTTCCTTCCATTTGCTACCTTCCTTTGCCTTCCATTCCTTTCCCTTTGTAATTTAACTCGGAAACATTGCGTTAGCATTTCGAAAGTGAACCAGGGTTTTTCCATTATTATTATTGCATGATTTGTGTCAAACTCTCAAAGGCATATATAATATTGTACATATAATGATATAATATTATGTTCACTGTTCAAGAAATTAATCATCTACGTACACGACATAAAATAGTGACAAACATGTTCCCACTGCCCACAAATTATTTATCAACACCAATTACAAGGTTATGATGTTGTATGCCCCTTTTTAACAATTTCATATTTTGAACCTACATGCAATTAGAGAGAACTACAGGCTATTACTTAAATCTGCAAATGTTTATTGTCCGGCTCGAATTATAATGTTTGGTGTTGTATCCTTTGTCAGCATGCAGTAGTTTTTTTTTTTTTTTCGTCTAGCGTCGTGTAATTCTTTTTCCATTTTTTATTAAAAAAATTTCCGCATTTAGAAAAAACATGGGGAAATTTAGAAAAACCCCAATGAACCCCAACGGGTATATAGTGAAGTGATAATTAATATAAAAAAAAACTTTAGGGCTTCTTAATTATACGTACAAACAACAATATGCAACAACAACATAGTCTAACTCTTAAAATCATATCACGTACGTCATTTTTATTATATATCGATAAAGTTACCTAATATGGATGACCGTAATTGAATGAAAGAATAATTTAATCAGAGTAATAATTTGATATCTCAACAAGAATGATGTTTTGATGCTAACTACGGTGCCAAACTCATTTAGCCCATCGATTTCATGAAAATTACTATTTTCTTGTGGTAATCACAAAATTTAATTAACCAAATGATGTGAAGCATATTGAGGAACGTAGAGTAGTTTTCAACTTTTCATTGAAAAATAGAGAGAATGATAAAAAGAGAAAAAAGAAACTCAATTTAAAATAAGAATAACTTTTAATTTGTCATAAGTTTCGAGACCTGTTTTATACCGTCAAAATGTTATCAATAGGCCGGTCTCCGAACAGACTGCCAAAGGGGTATTGTAAACATTCTTTACTATCGTGGAAATCAATAAAGTTCTATCTTTGGACTTGTTGGACGCCTTTTGTGTTCAGAGGTGGATCCACACTACGCTAAGTTGTTGGTAATTGTATATTACTAATGTGTATTTAGGGCGTGTTCAGAAAAATTAGCTGGTAGCTAGTAGTGGTTAGCGGTTAGCGATTAGCTGGAAGCTGGAAGCTGGTAGCGGTTATCGATTAACTGGTAGCTGTGACTTTTATTAGTGTAGAAGTGTTTGACAAAAGCAGCTGTTAGGTTTTAGAAGCGTAAAATAGTATTAAAATCAAAAGTCAAACGCTAAACGCTCCCAAAAGTTAATTAAAATAGCGTTTGGATTATGAGCGTTTTGTTTAAAATAAAAGCTAAAAGCTCTTGCTGCCGAACAAGATTCTTTCATTTTTTCGAGCGTTTTCCTAAAAGCTAAACGCTAAACGCTCTCAAAAGCTCTCAAACACTACATGCCAAACACACCCTTAAGTGTAATTGATTAACTTGTTGACCAAATGGGATATTGACAAACATTAAATAAGTAAGGTATGTGCAGAGTGGACACTTGTTTGAGTTTGATCAAGATTCAAAGTGCACTGTCATTTCCCCTAAACTAACAGGGTCTGGGGGCAGCATCCCTGGTAGCGGGGTCCAAGGGGCAGAGCCCCTGGCTGGGTCGAAATTCGTTTTTTCCAAAAAATAGTCTGATTTCTGAATTTTGTGGTCACACGACCCGTGTGAGCACAAAGCTGAATGAAAACAGATTGTATTTAGACATCACACGACCCATGTGAGTGTTAAGGCAATTTGTAACAGAAATATTCACGAGAAAGTACACGACCCGTGTGCGTGTCAAAGTATTTTGAAACAGAGACATCACACGACTTGTGTGGAATCAGAAGACCCGTGTGACGCGCCTATTGACAGTTTTTAACACATATTTTCAGGGTACGAAAATTCACATCTTCTTCACATTCTCTGATCTAGAAACCCTTTGAATGCTATACAATCAAAGATTTGATAGTACCATCGAAATACTTTAATTTGAAAGTGTTCTACACAATTTTCAACTGATCCAAGCCATTGTTTATCCCAATTTCTAACACAAGTGAGGTAGGTGTATGACATCACTTGATTATGAAAATTTTCAAACTTTATAAATAATATTTTTGAGATTTTAATTAATTAGAATACCATAGAAATAGTATGATTCTAACTAAAATTTAGATTGGACCAATTTAGACTTTGTTTTGGATCCGTCTCTGTTTAAAGCATTGCGTCATTTGTAATTTTCTTTGCAGATAAATAGTATTGATCAGAAAACAACGTTATCAAAATAAAAATGCAATATGTTTCTCAAAATTTGAGTTAGATGCTTTATTTTATTTATTACACACATAAATGGGTCATACTTGTGGTTATTTAATCAAAAGAATTGATAACAGGAAGAAAGGTCTAAAATATAACCTGAGGCAGATGAGCACGAGACCCAGCGATGGCCACTAAATCAACTTATTGGGATAATAATAATTTTATGTTAGTTAATTTGTCCTCATATACCTAAAACATAAGCACGCACTTGCTAAATTTTGTTTGAAAATATAAATAAACAAATTGTAAAAAGACAAATATTGCCAACAAAGATATTATATATTATACGTTGTTTCCAAGAATTGAGGCGGGACACATTATGGAACTTATTGATATTGATTTCTACAACCATTTGAGACCATTTAAATCCATATATATAAAGGAAACGGGACCAGGATACATAGCTAGTAACACACTTAGATGGCTGCAGTGCCCAAAGTCGATCAGAAACAGCCTCATGTGGTGTTCGTACCATGTCCAGCACAAAGCCATATCAAGTGTATGCTCAAACTAGCCAGGCTTCTGCACCATAAAGGCCTCCTTGTAACCTTCATCAACACACAGTCCTACCAAAAGCGTCTGGTAAACTCCGGTGGGACACTCTGGCAAGATGGGGTTCCTGGTTTTCAATTCAAAACAGTTCCGGATGGTCTCCCTTCTACTGCAGACGATGGTATTGAACCTACCCAAACCAAAGCTGAACTCTGGAACTACCTTGGAACCAATTTCTTTGATTCCTTTATTGACGTTGTATCTGGGCTGGAAATTCCCGTCACCTGTATTATTTGCGATGGTTTCATGACTTATACAAATACGATTTCTGCTGCTGACAAGCTTCGGATACCTATCATCCTTTTCTGGACAATGGCTGCCTGTGGGTTCATGGGTTTTTACCAGGCCAAAGTTCTAATGGAGAAAGGATTTGTCCCGCTTAAAGGTTAGGTTATGCTCTTGCTTATCCTCAATTTCTTTTCATATTTTCTCAATGTAAAATAGATGATGTTATATACTCTGGTGGATAGCCTGAGAAAAAATATTAAATGCTTTCAGATATTCTATTTCGAGTTTGTGGATTTGCCACTGCTTCTGGTCCGTGATTCCAAAAAGTGAAGGCCAAAATCGACATGTATTTATCTATGCAAGTTTTAATTAGTCAACCTTGAACTATTTTTGCAGATGAAAGTTATTTGACAAATGGGTACCTTGACATGGAAATAGATTGGATTCCTGGAATGGAAGGAATCCGTTTGAAGGAACTACCTGAATTTACACGAGCTACAGAACCGACTAGTCCTATGTTTAAATTCCTCCTGAAAACCGCTCAAGCGGCTCATAAGGTTTCTCATACGATCATCCATACATTCGAGGATCTAGAAGCAAGTCTCGTCAAAGAGCTTAAATCTATCTTTCCTAATGTCTACTCTGTCGGGCCTCTGGAATTACTTCTGAATCAGATTAAAGAAAAAGAAACCAACAACTCAAATTTTAATGGCTATAGCTTATGGAAGGAAGAACCCGAGTGTATCCAGTGGCTCCAGTCGAAGGAACCGAATTCTGTGGTATATGTAAATTTTGGAAGTTTAGTGGAAATGACTTTACAAGATTTACTAGAATTTGGTTGGGGACTTGTTAACAGCGATCATAAGTTTCTGTGGATTATACGAACAGATTTGGTTGATGGGAAGCCTGTGGTTTTGCCTCAAGAACTAAAGGAGGCGATGGAGGGTAAAGGCTTTGTAGCAAGCTGGTGTTCACAAGAAGAAGTGTTGAACCACCCGTCAGTTGGTGGGTTCTTAACTCATGGTGGGTGGGGTTCGATCATTGAGAGCTTGTCCGCTGGTATGCCGATGATATGTTGGCCGGTTTCCGGTGATCAGCAAACAAATTGTAGGCAAATGTGCAAGGAATGGGAGGTTGGCATGCAGATTAGTAGGAACGTGAAGAGGGATGAAGTGGAGAAGCTTGTGAGGGTGTTAATGGAGGGAGCAGAGGGTAAAAGAATGTGGAAGAAAGCTTTGGAGTGGAAGAAAATGGCGGAGAAGGCGACTGGTGTTAATGGCTCATCTTCTCTGGATACAGAGAAACTTGCTACTGAAATAATGAAGTTATCAAGAAAGTAGATGCCCAATAGTTTCGGTCAAGAATAAACATTGTATATGTTTAAAAAAAGAAAGCTCTAAAGTAGTCGACATAAACTACTTTGATTAATTTTCAGTGATTATTTTGGATAAGATTACAAGAATGATGGTTAATGACACATTTCCTTTTTGTAGTATTAAGCAAAACGGCAAATATTACAGTGAAAAACTCTTCATTTTTCCCTGGTAAATCTACAGTGGCGATTAAAATTAGCATCAAACATACTATTATGTCTCATATTCAAAGTGATTTTACTATTTTTCGTTAGGCCTGATGTATTTTGGTGATATGTGTTGGAATCTCTAACCTCATGTGGCAGGGGACAGAACAGCTAAGCCACATGTGGGAGGCAAGATCCAATCTGAGAATTCAAGTGGCTGTCATTATAGTTAGGAATGTGCAGAATTCCTAAGCAGTATAAATGGTAGTCTAGGTAATTCACAGAAACACATAGAAACACAGGGTTGTATTAACATTAGATTGGTTGTTTGAGTTATATTTTCCAATCTATTAATCAAAAAGTTATTTTGGTTATTTGTGGTTTATACAAGTTTCTTGTCTTTAATTGGTATCAGAGCCCCAGATTGGAACTGTTAGATTGTAATTTGAATCCAGTAATCAATTACAAAGTTGTGTGAGCTTGATTACATACCTGATAATCCCAGAGAGAAGATGTCAGACGTTGAAGATGCTGGAGGTATCAATGCTACTTCACCTTCGGTCAGAATCAAAGAAGTTGGAACCACATCAATGGCTTGTCCGATGCTAAACCAGACCAATTACATGGTCTGGTCCCTACGTATGAAAGTTGTCCTGCGAATTCATAAAAGCTGGTCAGTAATTGATCCAGGAGAAGAAAATGAAGAGAAAAATTACCTTGCCATGGGATTGTTGTATCAAGCAATCCCTGAGAGCTTGATAATGCAAATAGGGGACGTCGATAAAACGAAGGTCCTCTGGGAGTCGATTAAGGCTCGACATATTGGTGCCGATCGGGTAAAAGAGGCCCGACTACAAACACTTACCGCCGATCTAGACCGACTGAAGATGCAGGAGACAGAGACGATAGACGCTTTCGCAGGAAAGCTCGCCGGAAGCGCCTCGAAGTCAGCGTCACTGGGAGAACCCATCGGATAAATGAAACTCGTGAAGAAGCTCTTGACGGTGGTGCCTCACCGGTTCATTCAGATCGTCGCCTCCCTCGAGCAAGTGCTCGATTTGAAGACAGTACCTTTCGACGACGTGGTCGGACGTCTGAAAGCGTACGAAGAAAGAATCAGAGGAGATGAGGGCGGAGACGGGCAACCGAAGGTGTTAATGGCTAGAACCAGTGGTGGTGGCGGATGGAGAAACGGCGGCGGTGGGTCGAACAGCGGCGGCGGAGAGTTGAACGGCGGTGATGGCGATGGCGGATCAAGAGGAGGAGGCGGGGGGAGAAATACCGAAGCCGAACAAAACAGACGGGAGGATTGGGGAAGAAACAATAATGCGCAACCTTTTTTTAATGGAACCGGGTCTGGGTCGGGCGGGTCAGGAGGATCCGGAAGCTCAGGTGGGTCCTGGCCCAATTCAAAAAAAAACAAATCCAATTCTTTCAAAAATCAGCCCAATTCGAATTCGGACACGAATCGAAACCCGAAAAAAGATCTGTCAAAAGTTATTTGTTACAGATGCGATAAACTGGGCCATTACGCGTCCAAATGTCCGGAAAGAATTCAAAAATTCCAAGAAAGCAATTTTATCGAACACGAAGATACCGATGAAGCCGTATTTTTCCATGAGGCCGTATTTTTGGACGAGGAAGTCTCTAGAAGGACTTAGAGATTCGGGGGTGATTGTTGGAATCTCTAACCTCATGTGGCAGGGGACAGAAACAGCTAAGCCACATGTGGGAGGCAAGATCCAATCTGAGAATTCAAGTGGCTGTCATTATAGTTAGGAATGTGCAGAATTCCTAAGCAGTATAAATGGTAGTCTAGGTAATTCACAGAAACACACAGAAACACAGGGTTGTATTAACATTAGATTGGTTGTTTGAGTTATATTTTCCAATCTATTAATCAAAGAGTTATTTTGGTTATTTGTGGTTTATACAAGTTTCTTGTCTTTAATATGTAGTGCTTCCTATTCACAACTGTTCGAAATTGATCATTGTCAAATGAAAGAAGAAAACTCAGGATTCTGCAAGATGATTTAGCCGTCGATGTAGCATTGAGTTGCTGATTTTCCAAAACACTTGTGCTATTTTGTTTGCTAGATGCCTACTAGTCGATCTAGCAGTTTGACCATTAAGAGCTACTTGGTTCTACAACTTGATCTAGCAACGAGTTGTGTTTGGCTGATTTAAGGCATTTTTGTCCTTTTTGACAGAGTACTTGGCCACCTTCATCATATTTCTTTGAACATCAAGGGTTTTGTATTTTCATTTTGGTCAATTGTAAGTGATTTTTAACCATGTTTGAATTTTGGTTGATGATATAAGTCATCCATTTCTCCCAGTAGATTACACAGTCACCCCGACTGTGGACCTACGTTGACTGTTTGTGTTCTGTATGTTTATATGTTTGCCATTTACATTCACTTTATCATGCCATGTGTTGTTCTCCATATTAGACATTTGATTGTATTTCTGCATCCTAGTTAGTTATATTTTTCGTTTTTACATCTTACATTTGTTTATAGGACCAAGTGTTTAATATTTCTTCAAGTGTGTTTTGCATCGTTGGAGTGCTTTTGGGGAGTTCCTTGTATATATGGTTTGCTAATGTGAGACGTATGTTAAGTGTTTGATAAAATGTCTGTGGCATCTGAAAGTAATGTTTTCGTTGCCAAATCGTCATTTTTTATGTTGATGGCTCTTACGGGCTTTATTATTCATAGTTAAAAGTGGGATGAGGATGGTGACTTTTGTATTTTGTAATGGAAGAAGAAAGTTATGTTGACTGCTAATCAGTGTCATTCAATTATGTTTGCTTACGTGGAGCTTGACTCGGATATGTCACTACAACAACTTAATGAGATGAGATAGTGGGAATTTGATCATCTATGATTAGCTGTAATAAAGAATTTGATTAGCTAGATTTGTGAAGAAACTACTGTCGACGGTATTTGTACAAGCTCGATGAGTTTTACTGAATATGTCACTATCTAAAAGGCTAGATTATATGATGTCAATTCTCTGTTATTGTCGATGGTATTTGGTACAAGCTTGATGAGTTTTATTTGAGAGAATATTAATTGTCGGCGTTATTACTTAAGTTTGTATGTTTATGCACGTTTTAACAATTGCAATGTTCTAGTCATGGATCCAAAATGTTGTCTAATACAGAATGGATGTATAAGATGAGAGTCACTTATGAAGGCTATTATTTCATGAATTCGGGATTCTCCAATGCAACTAATATTCAAAGAAGCATTATAGAAGGGTGGAGTATCTTGAAATTTGATGTCTGTGTTCCAAATACAAAAGTTTTTACCACAACAAGAGAGAGATTGTTGAGCATGGTATATACATCAATGGATTCATGGGAGGTTATTCCGTATCACTACTAGAAAAAAGACCTTTAATGACACGCAATGCGTGTCATTAAAGGGTATAGATGACACACATATGTGTGTCATTGAAGCCCCAGACATAAATGAAAGATGACACACATTTGTGTGTCATAAATTTATGACACATTTATGACACACATTTACGACACGTATTTTCAGACACACATTTACGACACACGTTTACGACATGCATTTACGACACACATTTACGACACACAATTTAGGACACGTTTACGACTTGCATTACGACAAACATTTACGACACATTTTTACGACAAGCATTTACGACACAATTTGTGTGTCATGAATTCGGGTATTTTAAAAAATTGTAGCTATATTAAAATTCAAATTAAATTACATTTAATGCATCATAATACAAATGAAAATATCATATATAATAAAATTTTCAAATTCATTAAAAATATTGTAGTCATGTCAAATACTAATAAACATTCAAAGTTATCAAATACTAACAAACATTCAAAGTTATCAAAAAACCATAGTCATATGTCAAATACAAACTTTCACCGGAAAATAAAGATGGCTACAAAAGACGCCCATTCTTCACGAATATCATCAATGTCAGCATCCGTGTAATGCACCTTGGCACTCCCAACCTAATAAAAAATATGTTCACTAAATTTAGCAACTATAAAAGCAAGATGCTATAATTAACAAATCAATAATTTAATAGCACTATAAAAAAGTATACTTACATTATTATCGATCAACACTTCAACTCCTTCCTCAACTATCTCTTTCATGAACTTAAGCTTATAATAGCCACACTCAGTATTTTCCGGCTGACGGGGACACTACACAATTACATAATAAATGAAATGACAAAATGAAGAATATTATTGCAACTTCCAAAATGAATTAAGTGCTCAACATAGCATTGACCCAATTGAGTTTGACCCTTTTATTTGATCCACTTTGAGCAACGTACATTACCATTGCCCTAGAAATTTGATGAAATGTATTAAAGAATATAATATAAGGTTTTGATGATTTATATTACTTACACGTCAATAATTTGCCTCAAATGCGGATTGACATTACTAGGCCTCAGGGAATCAAGATAATAGCAAGTGGTTGTTTTCATATCTAGTACCGCCAACACCCAATGTTTTCTACCAGAACCAAAAACCAAACAAAATCAAACAAATTAATAGATTGATAATTATTGTATTCACAATCAAATGGAAAACTGACCTAGGATTAAAGTTCAATAGAATGATGTCATTGTCTTTTCTTGTAGACAACCGATTTGCAACGCTTCTACTTGCCTCCTCGGTATTCTTTGATTTATCCTCGGTATTAATCGAATGGTGACACAGATTAATACAATTTACACAAGGACATGGGATAACATCTGATTTTGGATTATTACTTTGTGCAAACTCTAAAAAAACCTTCACACATTCCTCATATGCATTTGATAACCTATTAGACGAAATCCATGATTTATCCATTGACCGTTTATTACCAACCTACATAATTTTAAAGTATTAAAAGCAAAAATGAAATAAATCACTTAAACAAGAAAAACACAATCTTGATTTAAAAACAACTTCCTTGAATGATAAAGAAGAGTTTGGTCTAAATTTATAGTAACTAGTTTTATTTTAATAAAACTAGTTGGTCAAAGATCAGAACTTGGAACTCAAGTATGAAGAGAGTCTCTTCAGATGTGAGGATAACAGGTACTTTAAAATAGTAATGCAGATTGCTTTCCTTTGGTTTTGTGATGAACATCAGTTTAAACAAACAAATTATAGTGCATAATCATTTTATACCCTGATATTTCTAATGTAAATTGCTAAAATTTACATTAGATTAAAGACTTCCAACATTGAGATAAACGAAAATGATGGATCTACCCTTAAAGAAAAAATAATGAAAATTCCCTTAAACGAGTAAAACTGAACTTGCAGATAAAGAACTGCAGCAGCTACTCAACATTGGGATACCTGTTTGGTGATGGTAGGAACCAAATCGTGCAGTTGTGGGTCTTCAGGTTTGATCTTTAATGTAATCCATAATATCTATGAAATCCAAAAAAAAATTGTTAGCATCAATATATTTCAAATCAAATATACTAAAATCACTTTTATTAAGCAATCTTATAAAACTGTACTAAATTACAAAAATGAAATGAAATGGAATTCGATTCAAGCAATCGTATAAAATTGCACTAAATTACAAATATGTCCCTCATCACTTTTATTAAATCGTCCATGTACAGCATGTTGAACAAAGTCTGTGAATTCTCATCCCTCTTCATAGAGTATTAAGCTCTTTATCAAGATCATCTAGAAGTCCAACATTCTAAATAATCAATGTATCCACCTGGTAGAAGAATCATGTTCTATCAACGTCATTAAATCCAATTAGAGTATCAAATAACTGCTATGAACTCACTCAACTCTTAACACCAAAACACAATAATCAAATTCAGAATAGAGATATAATTGAAATTCATTCCATATCCTTTGTATCATCGTGTCAATAGCCTTACTGTTATCTGCAACATGTATACTTTCTATCAATTGGTACAACTTATCACTGTAACTGTCCTGTTGTGCACCCCACCTTCTGCGTTTGATTTTGCGAAGAATCCACACTCATCTCTCGATTTGAGTTAACATTCAAAGTTGAGAGTGATTGCTCAAAGTGTACTGAAATCGTAGCGTTTTAGGGTTCTGAAATCGAAGTATTTACCTGATTCTGACGGGTAAGCAACAATCAGGCGACTGCGGTGGTGATATGGGAGCAAACATAGCGATGACGGTTCCAGGTGACTGACGCGGCGGTCTGATGTGAACAGATCTTGAAGAAGACGAAGAGGAGAACACGAGACAATCGGTACCTGAAGAACACACGAGCAGAATAGATCTTTGAATTTCTAGTAGTGACACACACGATCGAAGTATGTGTGTGGTGCCGTTCTCCTTCGATTTGCTTCAGGAACCCAAATCTCGAGTTTTTTTTTTGAAGATGGATGAATCGTAAGGGCTAGAGGGAGATGGGAACGAGAGAGGAAGAAGGGTAATCTAGGGTGGAGCTGTGAAACTCTCTAACCCTAAAGTATTGTGAACGGAAGGGAACAAGAGGGTCGGAAATAAGACGACAGCACCAATTAATTCATGACACGCAAATTTGATCAAGTGTATCCCGCATTTTTTTTTATTTTCTTTTATGACATTAAAACATGACACACAAATTTGTAAGTCGTAAATTTTATAAACAATGACAAAGATTTACGACACACAATTATGTATGTCGTAAATCCTTTAACTTTTAAGAAACATGACATTTTCTTTATGACACACCATTTTTGCATGTCATAAATTTACGTATGTCATTGTTCGTGTGTCATTAAACATATATTTTCTAGTAGTGTATGTTATGTGCATGGTGAATCATATCACAAGATATGGTGTATCGTCACAATACATGGGTCAATGTTCAAACCCCATATCGTCTAAAGACAACAATTATGATTATGGAGAATATACGAGATACAATCAAATGATTATGGAAAGCATACACCATAATCGTATTCCTTATCAACAACCACAAGATCCAAACAACACCGCCAAGACGATAAATGACATGTTAGAAGAAGTGAATGAGCCTTTGTGGGCTGAATGTGAAAAAGCTTCCATATTATATTTCTTTGCCGGATTATTGAACTAGAAATTAGACTGTCATGTTGCCAACCCGACATACAACAAACTACTTCTGATATTCAACGATTCATTACCCGATGGTGAGAACGTACCTGCAAACGTTTACAAGACCAAAAAATGATGAAGCTGCTAGCGATGGCGAAACGAAAGATTCGTGTATGAAAAAACATTACTGACTATTCTATAAAGAATATTCTTAGGTGAAAATTTGTCTAGTATGTAATGTAGGCAGATACAAGAATGTTGAGAACAATGTGCCTAATTTTATCAACCTAGATGTTGATTGTACCAAGACTGCGAAGATTGATTTATTCAAGAAAGACAGACAAACATTTCAATTGGCACTCAAATCATCGAAGAAAATTGGAAAATATAATATATCATAGTGATGGTCGGGAATGGAAGCATTTTGGCATGGTCTCTCTCGATTTTGCACAAGATAAGTATAATATTCATCTCGAGTAGTGTACTAATGGAAGCAATTTCCGACAGTCTTTCCTGAATTTGCCTTGAAAAAATGCTAAGTCCTAATTGTTTTGATTACATGGAACACCTGGTCATACATCTAGCTAAGGAAGCTAATACTGGTGGTCTCGTGCAATACACATGGAAATATCCATTCGAGAGGTAATTACTTTTTCGTAATCTTATATATCAAATGTTTTTAAAAAATATGTTATATATTCCTAACACATTCTCGATAACTTCTAGATGTAGGAAGTTAAGTTTGATAAAAACAATTAGAAACAAAGAAAGGTTTGAGATTTCAATTGTGGAGTCACATCTAGTGAATGAACTCTCTACCTACGGTTCTCTATACTTTGACCAGACACGTCATAATCGAGTGCCACTAAACCTGAACATCCCAATTATTTATATACATACTCTCAACTAAGCATGTGTGTCTTTCCATCATGAGGATTACATGAAAAGGGTAAAAAGAGAAGATTCATGACACATGTAGAACTTTACAAGGCTCGCACGTATATTCTATTAAAGTATGGAAAAGTTACCCATTATATATACATGTTTAGTGAAGTGGCGAGACAACAATATCCAAATAAGCCACTCTAGAACCTTACAGATAAACCATTTGAAAAAACAATGTTAAAGAAAATAAATCGAACTGATTATTATTAGTTCATCACTAACCAACACAATGGGATGTGTGTTTCCAATGTAGGTAACGATGGATTAAGATGAAAGTGCTAAGCATTTGGAAATTATAGCAAGAAACCCACCGCACTATGCTTAACCTCACAAATGATACTTTGTAAAGGGTTATAAGTTCCACATAAGGGTAACCATCGCTGAGTCGGTTTTCGGGTTAATCGGTTCGGATATTCAGTTTTGTGTTGGTCATCCAAACCGTCCTTAAATTGAACTGTAGTCTTCGGTTTTTTGTTTTCGGTTTAGTCGGGTTCTAGTTGGTCACCTCGAATAAGGATTTTTTGTACCTATTTTAATTTTTTAAATACTTATAACTGTATAAGTTATATTTGGTATTAGAAAATCATATTCAAATGCCTAAACTTATAAGTAGTTTATGGGCAAGAATACCATAATATAAATAAATAAAATACATTTTATATTTTCATTTAGTTTAGCGGAATTTTTCATAATAACATATAACTTATCACTTTATTTTCATTAAATAAAACTAATACTAAATTTTGATAAGACCAAAAATAAATAAATAAAATATAAATATATTGCATATCAATTTGAATGATATTTAGGGGGTGTTATTAATAACACTTACAAGACATCTTATTAAACACATTAAATTAAACCCTATAACTCACGAAATTGAGAGCTCATCGATAATCATTTATGGGAAAATGACTTATAAGGATAATTATGTTTCAAAATTGTTCAAAAAACATCATCCAAGTTTGGTATGTTTAAAAAACACCATCCTAGTAAGGCCTTTGTACAAAAAACATCATCCAAGTAAGACATTTATACAAAAAACACCATCGAACTACACGTTTTGTTCAAATTTTACCCGATGGTAACCGGCTCTTGCAGGTTAAAGGATGACTTGGCCTAATACTTGGTGACCGGCCAAGTCATCCTTTAACCTGCAAGAGCCGGTTACCATCAGGTAAAATTTGAACAAAACATGTAGTTCGATGGTGTTTTTTTGTACAAATGCATTATTTGGATGGTGTTTTTTGTACAAATGTCTTACTTGGATGGTATTTTTTGAACAGACAACTTGGATGGTGTTTTTTGAACAGTTTTGAAACATAATTACCATTATAAGTCATTTTCCCATCATTTATCTATCACTATAAACTCTATAATATTTATTAAATATGCGTTAACTAATTATTATAAATTTTTACAAACATAATTAATTAGAAATGATTTCTACCTATATTTTTTTGGGGTTGACTACTTATACCCCTTTTTTTTCTACCTTCTACCTCCTAAGAATTACTTCACATTTTTTCTAAAATAAGTGTAATTATTACATAATAATTCAATTGTTGTTTATAATCATTGTTAAATTATTAGATAATAATCATTAGATTTATATAAATTTTTAATTAATTAGATTTGTAATAATCATTTAATTTTTTTATCATATAAAAAAACATCTCGTTCAACCTCTTATTTCTTGAGCAAAAATTATCTCTAGCAAAAACGGAAATCCTTTCATTCCTTAAATAGTTTTAAAAAAATGTTAAAAAATTTGTTATCTCCAGCAAAGATTAAATAGTTTAGAAAATATGTTTAAAAACAAAAAAGGAAGAAAACCCTAACAGACTATCGTATCTCCAGCAAAAAAACTCATTCATTCGTATTTCCTTCCGGCTGCACCTCTCAAAATCTCTCGATTGCCTTTTCGCTCAACCTCTCAAAATAAGAAGCGTTAGTTTAGAAAATCCGAAAAAAACCCTAATGCTACTAACTCCATGCCGCCTCTCTCTCTCTCTCTCGTCGCCGGCTCAGCGCCTCACCGCCGGCAACATCATTGCTCTCTCTCTTTCTCTCTCTCTCTCTCTCTCCGTCGGCAACATCTCTATTACCGCCGACCACCGACGTCTCCGGTCACTACAAGAAAAAACCGAAATAGCTACGGCAAAATTTCGTCACTAAACAACGAAATTCCGTAGCTAAACATGAATAGCTACGGATATAGCAACGGATCGATTCTGTAGCAGATTTCTTCGTAGCTAAAACTTAACTACGGCGTCCATAGCAAATGCGCTATGAATTTAGTTACGTACTAAGTCCATAGCGAATTAACTACGAACTACTTTCGTAGCAGAACCGTCGTTATTTAGCTATGGAGAATCTTCATAGCGCATCCGTAGTAACTTAGTTACAAAAGTTTTCTGTAGCAAAGCGGTAGCGATTTAACTATGAACTACTTTGGTAGCTACCATTTTGTAGCAAATTAACTATAACATAATTCCATAGCTACTATCTTGTAGCAGATTAGCTACCACCTTATTGTGTAGCAAATGAACTACAAAACATATCATAGCAAACTAACTGTGGTTAAAAAGACGACGGAACGAAGTCAGTAGCAAAATTGTCGTTGCAAATTAGCTATGACATTTGTTCCTTACCAAATATTTCATAGCAAATAAACTACGGAATAATATCGTAGCAACATAAATAAGGTTACAAATGTGGCAGAATAAATTAGATAGCAAATTACATAAAAATATACCTATGGAAGATTTCTGTAGCACAATCTGTAGCAAATTACATAAAACATCAAATGTAGCTAAAAAATCATGAAAAACAACCAATAAGAAATATATCACTCGTTGTCCTTGCTTCTCATTTCATCCATGATGCTCCTCACATCATTCAAGTCGATCCGCTGTTGTTCTACAATTTCCTCTAGTTTTTGGATTTTCATCTCGAGTTGATGCTTTTCTGAATTTGTACTTTGTGAAGTAGATGTTTCGGAGGAATTTGTTGGAAAAAAGGTTTGGCCATATGAACCAAGTCCGTAAATTCTTTTTTTACGATCATGTCCTCCAATAGCGCTATAAAACAACTCATTCTCGTCAAATTCTTCTCCTATTAGTTCTAAGTCCGCACGTCGAGACGCAAAAAATTCCTACAATGTTATTGTTGCATTACAATACAATTGATACAAGATATATAAGTTACTAAATCAAATAATTGTAAAAAAGATTAAACTTACATGAACATGTTTCGCTTTGTCGTTTAAGAATGTCTTTCCATCATGGTTCTTGGTATGAGTATACATGAACAAATCATACAATGACGGAGGTTCTCCCAATTGTTTCTCCTACAATATTACCACAAAAAAAAAAAAACTCAACACAAGATGTATAAATAAAACTATACTTAAAAGCTTATTACTTAAGAAAGTCATTCAACAAATCAAATCAAAATTAATTGCTATAAAAAATCCTATTAATCGTTAAAAAATACTTACCAAATTGAAGGAAGAAATACGTGATCAATTAGCAGGAATAAAGAAATACGTGATCAATTAGCATGAAGGAAGAAATACGTGATCAATTAGCAGGAATAAAGAATTACGTGATCAATTAGCAGGAAGGAAATACCAAATTGAAGAAATACGTGCCTGTTGCACAGCCGACCTCGAATGGAACAAAGACGTGATCAATTTGGAGGAAGGAGACACCGCCGGTAACTTTGAGAAACAATAAACCCTATTTGTAATTAAGTAATTGCCATAAGAGGCTGGGCCGTGTGATATGGTAAGTTGGAGGGAAAATTTTGAGGCAAAATATTTGGGTCCCATTAATTAAAACCCTATTCGTAATTAAGTAAATCTCATCCACGCTTCAGGAATTAAAGTAAGTTTGGTGGGACCAAAAATGATTAAAAAATAAAAAAAATAAGTTTATCATTTTTTCGCAGATTCTAACTTTTCATGATTCAAGGGGCATTTTGGTCAATTAAACGGTAATTGATTGAAACTGTTACCAATTGGAGAGTAAACGGTAATCGATTGAAACGGTAATTGATTGAAACTGTTCACTCTAATGTTTAGTGCTCAACAATAATCATTGGTCTTCTTTGCCATCGATCACTCTGATAAGTATTATATAGATACATATAATTAGGTTAGAATAAATTGGGTTGTCAAAGTTAGTTACGTTATCAAACATAATTTTTAAATACGTGGTAAAAAGAATAATATCTAGAAGATCCGTGAATAATACTTTTAAATTTTGTATGTATAATTTATTTGCATTGAATGTATACTGAACATTGCATCTTTTTGTTATCATTAATCCGATCATTAATTTGGCTAATAAGAGCATTCCACATGTGAGGTCAAAGATATTACATTTTTTTAAATTATTTACGTAAACGTACGTGTTAGAAAACCATAATTAATTATAGACAAATGATTGAAATTGTTATATTATTTGTGGGTCGATAAAGACATTATCATAATTTCAATACATATGAAAAAACTCTAATAATATATTTATTGACAAAAAGCCAATAGAGCCTTTATTAAAAAATAAAAAATAAATGAGAAATGGTACCTTGGTTGATCTGTAGCAATTTTCCTAACAAAATTCCAACGAACTCTTCTTAGTAGAAAATTAGCCATGAATTTTTATTTCATAGCACAATAGCTACGAAATTTAGTCTCATAGCAATTTTCGTAACAAAATAGCTACGAATTTTTTCTCCGTAGCAAAATAGCAACAACATTCACTTCCATAGAAAAATTTCATAGCATAGTAGCTATGGAATTTCATTTCGTAGCAAAATAACTACGAATTTCAATTCCGTAACAAAATTCCGTAGTAAAATAACTACAGAATATAATTCTATAGCAGAATAGCTACGGAATATAATTGCGTAGTTATTTTCGTAGCAAAATAGTTACGCATATTCATTTCGTAGCAAATTCGGTAGCAGACTAACTACGGAACAAGATTCCGTAAAAGTTTTCCATAGCTAGTCCTAGGTTTGCTATGGAATTTTATTTCGTAGCAAATTCTGTAACAAAAAAGCTACAGAAAGCCATTCTGTAGCATATTTCGTAGCAAAATAGCTATGAAAACTGATTTCGTAGCATCTTTTCGTAGCTATACCAGATTTTTTTTGTAGTGGGTATGTATCTACCCGACACACACACACACTCTCTCTCTCTATTAATATCTCGTCGTCGCTCAGCCCTCACCGTCTCTCTGTCTCTCACGCTACCTCTCTCTCTTTCTCTAATCATAGGTTGTTTCGATTTGGTTTAGTGGCATGAGATTTTGGTGGTTTGGATGTCAATGGCCACCGATCACCGCCTCGCCGGAAATCAGTGGCCGGAAATACCTGTAGTTTGATTTCTGCTTGTTGGGAAGAATATATTTTTTATTGTATTTCTTTTTTTTTTTAAAGTGTTCGTTAATATAGTGACTAGGAGTAGCAATTATAATTGTAATTTTCAAGAAATTGACTTTAGTTTGATTCAAGTTTATGGTTTCGATAAAAAAAAGTCTAGAAAGTGATTTACCAACTTTTTAATCATGAAGGGGGTAAACACAGATTATAAGGGGTATGAAAAGTATCACCCATATTTTCTTTGGAAACTACAAATAAACTTTTATTAAAATAAACATGGGGAAAATGACTTACAAGGGTAATTATGTTTCAAAAATGTTCAAAAAACATCATCCAAGTTTAGTTTGTTCAAAAAACACCATCCAAGTAAAGACTTTGTATAAAAAACACCATCCAAGTAAGGCCTTTGTACAAAAAACACCAACGAACTACATGTTTTGTTTAAATTTTACCCGATGGTAACCGGCTCTTGCAGGTTAAATTGTTCATCTGTTATTATGTCATGTCACTAAATATTAGACCAAGTCATCCTTTAACTTGCAAGACCCGGTTACCATCGGGTAAAATTTGAACAAAACATGTAGTTCGTTGGTGTTTTTTGTACAAAAGCCTTACTTGGATGATGTTTTTTGTACAAAGGTCTTACTTGGATGGTGTTTTTTAAACAGACCAAACTTGGATGGTGTTTTTTGAACAGTTTTGAAACATAATTACCCTTATAAGTCATTTTCCCAATAAACATGCAACAGAGCCCACACCCAACAAGAAATTAGGCAGGACAAAAACTACATCAAACACACGAAAAAAGGGATACGTCTCATTTCTCTCATCTAACTTTTACATCACCCATTGTACATTTAACCCAAAAGAATACCGCCGCTTTAGTGTTTTCCAGCCACCGAAAGGGATGAGGAATATTGACGATTAAAATTCTTTCATTTCGACTTTTCCAAATATACCACAACATGCCTTGGCATATAGCGTTAAAAAGATTTTTTTTTTCTTTGACCCCATAATTCCACATAATTGAGCAGTTCGCCGATACTTGAGACTGAGATCGGATTAATTTCACACCAGTTAAATATCTTGTTTCTGACACAAGACGCAAATTGGCACATGATCAGTAAGTGATCGGGGCTTTCAAGCACAATGAACAAAAGGGACAGTTAGAGTGTGACACATTGACACCCCGATGGAGTAGTGCATCGGCTGTGGGAATTCTTCCTATGTTGGCCCTCCACGTGAAACAGTTAACCCTTAGCGGAGCAACCTTGTTCCATTTAATGATGTCTGAATTATTGCATGAGACTGTCCCGCATCAATTGTAGTTCTAACGACCTCCACCGAGAACTCACCATCTTTGGACATCACGCACCTCCAAGTATCTTTCATCCCATTCGGAGTAAATGATCCAACCATCAATTATAGTCTTTGTCGAGCTTGGTCGAGATCAGGTAAGGGATTGTTGGTCCTCCAATCCCAAACGAAGCCATCACCTGTTACCCGGTCAGCTACTGTGCATTTTTTTCTTTCTCTTCCTGTTGTAAAGGTTAGAGAAATTTTCTTTTAGCTTGTTGTCTCTGATCCAGTCATCAAGCCAAAAGAGAGTCTTGTCACCCAATCTTAATGTCTTTTTCATAACATCATTAAGCCTTATCCATCTTTTTCCAGGTCACGTTTTGTATCAGCAATGTTCTTCCAAACACCGGTTTGAGTGTTTCTTGCCAAATAGTATGATGGTTTTGAATCAAGATTGTGAATTCTAGTGACGACTTTGCACCACAAGGAGGATCAGTCCTTCCTTAGCCTCCACTGCCACTTAACAAGTAAGGCAACGTTTAATGCCTTCAGATATCCAACATCGAGTCCTCCTTTGTCTTTAGGGGCCAAAGTCTTGTCCCACACGACCCAATGAATTTTGGATTGACAATCGGACCCCCCAACCTATAGGTAGGTGCATGGAACAAAGAAAGATAATAAGTGGGAAGATTCCCAATAACAGCTTTGATGATTTCAACCTATAACTCAAGAAATTAAGAGCTCATACATAATCATTAAATTCCTCAAACTCCAACATCTTATTATTCATAATACCAACAATACTCATACCAAAAAATGTTGATGCAACAAACATACAGCTAATTTTCACTATCCCAATATTATCCCCGGTTGTAGTCTTTTCCTATGAAATAC